>CM069914.1:107549480-107922611 GCA_036172215.1 Camellia granthamiana | reverse complement strand
TCCATAATTAACATCACAACCCTTAGGTTCCAGTTTCCTTAATGTTTCAACATTAACTCCATCTTTCTATACCAAACATGCTTCTAGGTTTATCATAGATAAAAACCCCAACTTTTGTAAAAATTACACAATGGCCCAAAGTTTCCCAAAATTACACAGCAACTTCCAACATATCAAAATGCTAAAATTTAAAGACAAAACTCATAAAGAGGAGTAGGGTATCCCTACCTCAAAGATTGAGCTCAAAAGGAGATGATGCCCAACACCCAACTCGCTCCAAAACCAAACTTGTTCCGATTAAAACGAAGCCCAAGTCACCCTCTATCTTTTTAACAAAGGCCTTAGGGTAGGAAATCACCCTAGGTAGATCAATTCTTAGAGAGAGTGCAAGTGTAGAGAGAGAAGCTCTCAAAACAAGGGTTTGAAGAAGATAGAGTTTAGAAAAAGTGATGTTTAATTCGGTGCTGCCTTGCTGATATAAACAGGCTCGCTCGAGCGAAGACTCGGTCGCTCGAGCGACCAGACACAACAATTGAACTCGCTCGAGCGAAGACAAGCTCGCTCCAGCCAACAGTGCAAATTTTCCGATTTGCAATGCGACGCTCGCTCGAGCGAAGATGAACCAGGTCGCTCGAGCGAAGAAAGCTCGCTCGAGCCAAGAAATGCAACTTTCAGGTCTGGGCCAGACGCAATCGGTCGCTCGAGCGAAGCCATCCTGGCTCGAGCCACCGGACACAAAAACTACCCTCGCTCGAGCGACCAGCCAAAAATCTGGGCAGCAACACTTAGCTCCCAAGCACAATCAACCTGTAACAAACCTGCCCAACACATCCCTTAACTCATATACAATGTAAGAAAGGATATAAACAAGACAATACTCAACTACCAACATCCACGGACACATGTCCGGATCACTGTACAACAAGGGGTAAACCCGGGACCGCTATAACCTCCCCCCCTTAAAGAATTTCGTCCCCGAAATTAAGAATAAGTTTTTGAAAAGCAAGTTTTTCTTTCTCTCTTTTAAACAATGTTATACCACAACATTCCACAGTTCGACCCGTTACCGGCCATTCCATCTCTTATCAAGAGGCATTCTACAATATATACATTTCAACATGCATTTTCTTTCCATTTCAACCATCTCCAACATATATGGTTCACAATTCATATCATAAGCAATCATGATACAATTCCATTTCTATAATATAGCCAACATATGCAACATTATAATCAACTCCCATAACAAGGTAAGTTCTACAACATTTACATTAACCAAAACATGCACCATGTTTTTTTTCAATTTAAGACATTTCTAATGCTCTTAAAGTTCATTACAATTTCACAATCACAATACTTGATTACACATCACCAAACAAGTCCGGATATTTCTCGCGGACTCCCAACTCACGTTCCCAAGTGGCCTCCTCCACTCCGTGATGTTTCCACAAAACCTTAACCACAGGGATGGTCTTGCCACGCAGGACTTGATCCCGCCTATCCAAGACCCGAACCGGTCTCTCCTCATACGAGGCATCCTCATCTACCTCTAAGTCGGTCCAATCCAACACATGTGATGGATCCGGCTCATACTTCCGAAGCATACTCACATGAAACACGTCATGGACTCCGGTCAACTATGGTGGCAAAGCTAAATGATAAGCAACCTCGCCAACCCTCTCGAGGATCTCAAAAGGACCAATAAACCGAGGGGATAACTTCCCTCTCTTCCCAAACCTCATCAAACCCCGTCTAGGTGATATCTTCAGAAATACATGATCACCTATCTCAAACTCCAATGGTCTCCTCCTACGGTCAGCATAAGATTTCTGACGACTCTGGGCTGTAACAAGCCTCCTACGGATAAGCTCAACTTTCTCCGTCGTCTCCCTAACCAACTCCGGACCCAACAAAGGTGCGTCACCCACCTCGGCCCAACAAACTAGAGACCTACAAGGTCGGCCATACAAGGCCTCAAACGGTGCCATACCGATGCTAGACTGAAAATTGTTGTTGTAGGCAAACTCCATCAATGGTAAGTGCCTCTCCCACGTCCCACTGAAATCAAGGACACAACCCCGAAGCATATCCTCAAGGATCTGAATAGTACGCTCGGACTGCCCGTCAGTCTGAGGATGATAAGCCGTACTAAAGGTCAACTTAGTGCCTAAAGCACCCTGCAAACTCTGCCACAACCTAGCAGTAAAACGAGGATCTCTATCGGAGACGATCGTCACTGGGACCCCGTGCAATCTCACTATGTCCCGAATATACAAGTCGGCAAGATGATCTACCGAATCTCTCACGCGCATAGGAATAAAGTGCGCCGACTTAGTCAACCGGTCTACAACCACCCAAATAGCATCACTACCCCGCTGAGTCCTCGGAAGACCTACAACGAAATCCATAGTGACATGCTCCCACTTCCACTCGGCAATAGGCAAGGGTTGTAACAAACCCGCTGGCCTCTGATGCTCGGCCTTCACTTGCTGGCAAGTAAGGCACTTAGACACGAAAACTGCCACATCTCGCTTCATACCCCGCCACCAAAACTGGCGACCCAAATCCTGATACATCTTAGTACCTCCCGGATGCACCGCAAGGCGCGAATGATGAAACTCTCGGAGTACTTCCTCTCGGCAAGACTCCGGTACAAGCAAACGGTCTCGGTATCTCACACTCAGGTCGGGATACACCGTCAAACCCTTCTCAACCTTCCCACTGGAGATCTTCTCTCGGAGGGATTCTACCTCATAGTCACCTCTCTGTGCCCCTAACACTCGAGTCACAAGGGTAGGCTGTGCAACAACAGAAAACAAGGCCGCAGCCTCAACGGATTCGCCCAGAAGCAAATCAAACTCGCCAAGTGCCCCCAACATCTCCCACTCCCGGATGGCTACACAAGCTACATCACTAATGGATTTTCTGCTAAGGGCATCGGCCACAACATTGGCCTTCCCCGGATGATAATGCAACTCAAAGTCGTAATCCTCAATAAACTCCATCCACCTCCTCTGCCTCAAATTCAAGTCTTTCTGTGAAAACAGATATTTCAGACTCTTATGATCCGAGAATACCTCGAATCTCTCACCATAAAGGTAGTGCCTCCAGATTTTCAAGGCAAAGATCACTGCTGCTAACTCTAGATCATGCGTAGGGTAATTCTTCTCGTGAATTTTCAACTGACGTGAGCCATAAGCTACCACTTTCCCCTCTTGCATCAACACACAACCCAAACCCTCTCGTGAGGCATCACAATAGACTGTATAACCCAACCCTCTCTCCGGAATAATCAAGACCGGAGCGGTGGTCAATCTAACTTTCAACTCCTGAAACGACTTTTCACAAGTCTCACTCCATACAAAGCTGACTCCCCTCCGAGTCAATTTGGTCAACGGTGAAGCTAACCTGGAGAAATCCTTTACAAACCGGCGGTAATACCCAGCTAATCCCAGAAAACTGCGGATCTCAAACACACTCTTAGGCTGTGCCCAATCTTGCACTGCCTCGGTCTTGGATGTATCAACAGACACCCCTTCCCCGGAAACCACATGGCCTAAGAACTTAACTTCTCCTAGCTAGAACTCACACTTCCCAAACTTGGCATACAGCCTATGGGCTCTAAGCAACTCAAGCACCACTCTCAAGTGTTCTTCGTGCTCCTCCTCTGAAGGTGAATAGATAAGAATGTCGTCCACAAAAACGACTACAAAACGGTCCAAGAATTCCCGGAAGATCCGGTTCATCAAGTCCATAAAGACTGCCGGTGCGTTGGTAAGCCCAAATGGCATCACCAGAAACTCATAATGGCCATACCGCGTATGGAATGCCGTCTTTGGAATGTCCTCCTCCCTGACCCTCAACTGGTGGTAACCCGATCTCAAGTCTATCTTAGAGAAACAACGGGAACCCTTCAACTTGTCAAACAAATCATCTATACGGGGCATAGGATACTTATTCTTAACCGTAGCCCGATTCAACTTCCGGTAGTCGATACACAGTCTCAAGGCACCGTCTTTCTTTTTAGCAAAGAGGGCCGGTGCTCCCCACGGCGATACACTAGGGCGAATGAAGCCCTTATCTAGCAATTCTTGGAGCTGAACTTTCAACTCAATCAACTCTACTGGGGCAAAACGATAAGGTGCCATAGAAATCGGCGCCGTGCCGGGCACTAAATCAATAGAGAACTCTGTCGCTCGGTGGGGTGGCAAATCAACGAGATCCTCGGGGAAGACATCCAAGTACTCACAAACTACCCTCGGCAACTCAATCTGGGTCTCGTCACACTCACCACTCTCAAAGCTAGCAAGTAGACCACTAAGCTCATTCCGCCCTCGCGGACCATACCCCGGTGGCACTACACTACCAACCCGGTCTCCCAAGAAATGAAAATACTCCCCGCTCACGGTACAACAAGTGACCCTCTGGCGGTAGCAATCAATAACTGCTCGATATGACGATAACCAGTCCATACCCAAAATAACATCAAAGCCCTTCATGGGCATAACTACAAATGGAAACGGAAGACGATGATCGTCGACCTCGATATCACAACCTCTACATCCGTGTTTCAAGATCAACTCACCCCCAATAGGTGACACAACACAAATAGGAGATGCTAATAGTGCTAACTCCAACTCCAACACAGATGCAAATGCAGCAGATACAAAAGAATGAGATGCACCTGTATCTATCAACACTCTAGCAACCGAGTTGCAAAACAGAAAGGTACCTCTCACTACTGATGGAGCCGGTACTAGGTCCTGCGCGGTAACAGCATACGCGCGCCCTGTAGGCCCCTGATCAACCTGCTCACCCCTAGGAGCATACGACTGCTGTACTGACTGGGACGAAGAAGCCCCCGGATTGGCCCTCGAGGCCTGCACAGACTGAGCTGGCTGAAAACCCTGCGTCTGTCTAGAACCAGACGCTCCTGAAGTGGCACTCAACTGTGGGCAAAACCTCTTCAGGTGCCCAGGCTGTCCACACTGATAACAAGACAAGGGCTGCCCCCTGCCCAAACTCTGACTCTGCGGTCTGGCTGAAGAAGATGCAGCTCTCTGACCTCCGCCCTTCAGCGGGCAAACCGAAGCCTTGTGGCCCAACTGGCCACACTTGTAACAAGTGAACTCTCCCAGATTGCCTCTCCCCGAGCCTGCACTCGGCACTGGAAAGGTCGATCTAGAAACTCCACCCTGAGCCTGCTGAGGGTTATAACCCCTCTATTTCCTACCATCACCCTGGCCCTCTTGGCCCCTCTTGGAGCCTCTATGTTTCTCCTCATCCTCCTCTTGCATCGTGATCTCAGTATGGGCTGCAGCATCCACCAGACGCCCATAATCCCGAATCATAGTCCCTACAACTCTCAGCTTGATGCCACGCCTCAACTTCTTCTCAAACTCAATGCAACGGCGTTCCTCAGACGCCACCAACTCAGGTGCGAACCTGGACAAGCTAGTAAATGAGGCCTCGAACTCGGCCACTGACAAACTGTTCTACTTAAGCTGGCAGAACTGATCTCGCAGCTTCTTCCTGACTGCCGAAGATAAGAACCTTTCTTGGAAAGCATTCACAAAAGCCTCCCATGTAGCTCCTATACGACCCTTGGTGAACTTCCACCACTGACCTGCATCCCCTTTCAGTTGGAAAGATGCTAAGGTAACCTTTAACCCCTCGTCTTCGATGCCAAGCATCTCAAACGTCTTCGTTGTCTGTTCGAGCCATTCATCTGCTTTAAGCGGCTCTTTAGGATCACCCACAAATTCATCCGGATTTGACCGGAAAAACTCCCTCTTCAGAAAGGAGGGCCCTGCATCCGCAACAACAGTTTGAGCCTGATTCTCAGCTTTGAGAATACCTACTGATTCCCTGAATGCCCCTGCTATCTCTCGGGCTAAAGCACCCATAGCCTGCTGCCCTACTGGCTCAGCCACATTGGCCTGACCAACCCCTTCCTGCACTGCCGGAATCTCCTCTAGCACAGGCACCTCCTGCCTACCCGGCCTACCACGCCTACCGCGTCCTCGTCCTCGGCCTGACATCCTAATAAAGGAAAACAGTGACGTTAGCACATTAATAGATGTGCCGAAGCTAAACACTCGCGTCCTAATGCATTGGACAACAATAATTCACTCCACGTAAGCACATAATCACATAAGCACCTACGAACTTCATTCCCGGATAATGATAGTCCCGAGGCGTTACTAGAGTTCCGGTTAGAAACAGCATTGATCAAGTGCTTTTCCAACAAGACTCCCAGAAACCCAAGGATCCAATCAACATCCTAGAAATTAAATCCCATACCCAATTAATCACATAAGCATGTTATCAATTTAAACACATAGCATATGATTCTACACTAAGTCTCTATCAAGCGAGACAAACCCATTGTGATCCTAATCACTTCCCACGTACCCAAAGTATTCGAACCCGGTACGCTCTGATACCAAGTTGTAACGCCCTCAAAATAATAACATTAATCCCAACAATATAGACATGCCATGATATATAAAAGGTCCACATCTTTCCATTCACCAGAGTTTTATTACAAAAAGTATCACATGTTAACAACAAAAGCAAATGCCCTAAGGGCTTACAGCTTTCCAAGTTAACACTTGGTTACACAAAAGTAGAGTGCTAACTCATTTACACATAAAGCCCTCGGCTTGAATTTACATGTAATACAGCAAAAGGAAAGACAACCAAAAAGCCTGTCCGCCACTAGCCTCCCAACTAAGTCCTTGGAGGTGGCATGCAAACTGTACCTGAAAATGATGTTCCCATATAGGGTGAGCCACAGCCCAGTAGAAATATACTAAACCAATTATGAATAATGACCAAAAGATTAGCAGTTGATAGGTGACCAACACTTTACAATTTCATTTCCCATTTCCTTACAAATTCTCAATTTATAACCATGGCTCAGAACCTGGCCAACAACTCATGTGGGACAGTGACTCATGTCCAACGGTTTCCCATTTCACCAAAGACAAACATACGAGCTATGTCAATAAACCATTAGATAAGCATATGAGCTATATCTCTGGAGTCCATCCCCTATCTTCTCCCAAACAATATCCGGTTTAGAGGTCCATCCCCTATCTTCCCCTAAACCGTGGAGTACATCCCCTATCTCCTCCAACACAACACACAATGCATATAAACAATTATTATACACATCAATCAATACATAAATTTAATGTATTCAATCAACCGTCATACGCTATGACACATTCCATTGATTAGTTTCAATTTGCCTAATCATCATGCATTGTCTACAACCATCAAGACTACCCTCCACCGGTAGCCCCAAGCAGTTATTTCTATACAGAAAATAAATGCAACAAATGGATATAAAATCAACATTTAAATTCCTCGTTTCTTACAATTAATTATCCCAATTAATTAATCAATGTAATTAGGGCATTTTCCATAATTAACATTACAACCCTTAGGTTCCATTTTCTATCTCTATTTCAACATCAATCCCATGTTTCTACACCAAACATGCCTCTAGGTTTATAATATATATAAAACCCCAACTTTTGTAAAATTACACAAAAGCCCAAAGTTTCTCAAAATTACACAACAACTTCCAACACATCAAAATGCTAAAATTTAAAGACAAAACCCATAAAAAGGAGTAGGATATCCCTACCTCAAAGATTGAGCTCAAAAGGAGATGATGCCCAAAACCAACTTGCTCCAAAACCAAACTTGTTCAGATTAAAACGAAGCCCAAGTCACCCTCTATCTTTTTAACAAAGGCCTTAGGGTAGGAAATCACCCTAGGTAGATCAATTCTTAGAGAGAGTGCAAGTGTAGGGAGAGAAGCTCTCAAAACAAGGGTTTGAAGAAGATAGAGTTTAGAAAAAGTGATGTTTAATTCGGTGCTGCCTTGCTGATATAAACAGGCTCGCTCGAGCGAAGACTCGGTCGCTCGAGCGACCAGACACAACAATTGAACTCGCTCGAGCGAAGACAAGCTCGCTCGAGCCAACAGTGCAAATTTTCCGATTTGCAATACGACGCTCGCTCGAGCGAAAACGACCCAGGTCGCTCGAGCGAAGAAAGCTCCCTCGAGCCAAGAAACGCAACTTTCAGGTCTGGGCCAGACGCAATCGGTCGCTCGAGCGAAGCCATCCTGGCTCGAGCCACCAGACACAAAAACTACCCTCGCTCGAGCGACCAAACCCTCGCTCGAGCGACCAGTCAAAAATCTGGGCAGCAACACTTGGTTCCCAAGCACAACCAACCTGTAACAAACCTGCCCAACACATCCCTTAACTCATATACAATGTAAGAAAGGATATAAACAAGACAATACTCAACTACCAACATCCACAGACACATGTCCGGATCACTGTACAACAAGGGGTAAACCCGGGACCGCTATATTTGGGATATGGGGTTGAGGGTTGTGGGTTTTAGGGTTGGGTTTAGGGTTTAAGGTTTAGGATTTTTAGGGTTTTTTAGGGTTTATTCGGGTTTAAGGTTTGGGGTTTAAGGTTTAGGGGTTTTACCATTTTTTAGAGTTTGGTATTTTTTTAGGGTTTAGGGTTTAGGGTTTAGGGTTTTTTAAAGCTTAGGGTTTGGGATTTTGGATTTAGGGTTTTTGGGGTTTTTTAGAGTTTAGGGTTTAGCATTTTTTTGGGGTTTAGGGAGTTTAGGGTTTTGGGTTTTATGGGTTTTAGTGTTTAAAAAAAAATGCACTGTTCCGGTCAATTGGCCGGACGTCCGGGAGGACGATCAGTTAGCCTAAATTTTCCCGCCTTGGACAGAGTTTTCAAAAGTGAGCGTGGAATTAATTTTTGATAACTGTAAACAAATACCACGTGCAAACCAAAGGGTGGAACTAAAGTTTCAAAGCTCTACCAAGCAGAGCCTTTAATTTTAACTTCAATTAAATTTCAATAGAATGAAAAAGTTGAAACTAAATTTAAAATGTTATAGGGATCACAGTAAATTTAAGTCAAACTACAACGTTATTTTGCCTCATTTAAAAATATTACAAAAAAAAAAGACAAAAAAAAAAGAGGGTAAGGGTTAATTACATTAACTGTCCATAAATTATGTGATCCGTTATACTTTAATTTGTAATTTTTTTTTCAAAGCTTATGATTTGTTACCTTTTAGTCTTTGGTAATTACTCTATGTACCCAAAGTATACTATTTGTTGCATTTTGGTCCCTAATTTTTAAATTTTACTTTGATTTTTGTAAAATTTAAAAAATAATATTTTATAGAGATGTGTATATTGAGTTATTTTTTGACTTGAAGTTTTTATGTAATTTGGATTCACAGGTTAAGGAATTGAAGGATGACTTGACCGACTTGGAAACAATGGTTGAGCCTGTTATTGATAAGATCATACAAAGCAAAGGAACGTAGTGCCAAATAGTACACAAATTTATTTCTCTATATATTCACTCTTTATAATACTTGTAATTTTCCCTCATCAAATAAGATACTGTATTGAAAGACAGAATCTTAACTTGCTTTTTTTTTTTTTTTTTTCAAGCAATCAATTTGTGCATTTCTAATCATTTATAGTTCATAATGACGTTTACAAACACAGCTTATAAGTTGGTATATTTTTTGGGCTTATTTTTGTGTTTAGTTAAATTTTTTCAACATTGAGTTAGAATTTACTTTTTGAGACTGTTTATATTAGATAATTCAATAAAATATATGTATATATATATAAACTTTTTGAAAAAAATACTGGTAAATGCAAAAGTAAGCTAACTTGTTTAGGCTTTCCCCCCCCCCCCCCCCCACAAAGGCTTATAGTATTTGTTTTTAGTTGACTTTAAAAAAAAAAAAAAAGTAGAATAAGAAATGTAATTATTTTAGTTTTTAACTCCTTTTTAGTCCAGATGGATTTACAAAATGACTTTTTTTTTTTTTTTCCCTTTAACTCGAAATTGAAAAAATCCACTAAAGAAAAAAAAAACCAAAAAAATAAAGCCATAATTAAAAAGTTATAAGTCAAAGGGCAATCCTCATCACATAATCGAACCACAAATTAACAATCAAAATTTAATGGCCAGTCATGTAATAGACAAAGAATTTTTTTTTTTTTAATAAGCAAAAAGAACTTTATTACTGAAGAAAAATATACATATAAGATAAAGGAAGGGAAGTACAAAAAGTATGAAAGCAAAACATTACGATCCCAACTAAGTTGGAATTAAGAAAAAAACCCAATTCATTTGGTAGCACTACTGTCAAAGGTTGGTGACAGACCAACAATAACAAACAAAAGAGCAACCAGAAAAAAATAAATAAAACCAAAAGAGACTGAAAATCCAATCATGTCATCTTCAATAGAGGGCAGCGGAGATGGTGGAGGAGTGAGTGTAGCCAAATCTGAGGAGCAAAAATTAAAAGGATTTAGGGTTTAGGGTTTAGGGTTTGGGGTTTAACGTTGATGGTTTAGGTTTTAGGATTTAGGGTTTAGTGTTTTGGGGTTTAGGGTTTTTGGATTTCTGGATTTGGATTTATGATTTAGGGTTTTGGGTTTAAAGTTTAGGATTTAGGGTTTAGGGTTTTTTGTGCTTAGGTTTTGGGTTTAGGGTTTAAGGTTTTTGGGTTTCGGGTTTTGGATTTAGTATTTAGGATTTAAAGTTTAGGGTTTAGTGTTCAAGATTTAGGTTTTAGGGTTTTTTTTTTAGGGTTTAGGGATTTTATGATTTTTTAGGGTTTCATATTTTTTGGGGCTTAGGTTTTAGAGTTTTTAGGGTTTTCTAGAGTTTAGGGTAGGGGATTTAAAGTTTAGGGTTTTGGGGGTTTTTAGGATTTTTTAGAGTTTTGCGTTTTGCATTTTTTTAGGGTTGAAGGAGTTTAGCATTTAGGGTTTTATGGTATAGCGACCCCGGTCTCTTTCCATTTGGTGGTTGTAGCCGGACTTATGTTCCGTAGCTTCTGTTGTTACATATTTGTTGTTGTCATCCTTTAATTCCTTATTTTTGAGTTATAGGATGTTTTGGGCAGGTTTGTTTCAGGTTGGGAGTGTTTGGGAGCAAAGGGTTGCTGCCCAGAATTTTGGTCCTTCGCTCGAGCGAGCTCTTTGTTTTTGGTTCGTCGCTCGAGCCATTGATTCTTCGCTCGAGCGAGAGATTGCGTCTAGTATAGACCTGAAAGCTGTATTTCTTGGCTCGAGCGAGCTTTCCTTCGCTCGAGCGAGTTTCGAGTTCTTCGCTCGAGCGAGCATTCTGTCGCTCGAGCATGCTTCTGGGTTGCAGACCTGAAGCTTCGAGTTTTTGGCTCGAGCGAGACATCCTTCGCTCGAGCGAGTATTTCCTGTGTCTGGTCGCTCGAGCGACCAAGTCTTCGCTCGAGCGAGCCTGTCGGGTTTAAATAGGCAGCAGCGGTTTTTAAAACACTTTTTCACTCTCTTTTTTATTTCAAAACCCTAGGTCCGTGTTCTCTCTCTCTTTATACACCTTCTCTCTTTGGTATCATCTTTTTTTAGGGTGTTTCTACCCTAGGTTCTTTATTAAAAAGATAGTGTGGGTCGAGGGCTTCTGTTTAATCTGAACAATCTTGGATTTGGAGCACTTTGGATTTTGGGTCATCATCTTCGTCTTCTCCATTCGGGTTATTTTCTTCGAGGTAGGGATTTCCTACTCCATGTTATAGGTTTTGTTCTAAGTTTTGGTATTTTGATATGTTGGGGGGTTATTTGGTAATTTTGGAAAAAAACCCTAATTGTTCTAATAAATTAATTTGTACAATTAGTTTAAGGAAAATTGGGGAATTTGGTTAAATTCATGAGATTGGGCAATTATAAGTTTAAATGGTGTAGTTGAATAATTTAATCACTCGCCTACTGAATTGTTGAGATTATAATTGTTGATGTGTTTATTTCTTGTTTAGAAATAACTGTTTTGGGCTATCGGTGGAGGATAGTCATGATTGTTGTAGACATTGCATGCGGATTAGGGAAAATTGAAACTAATCACTTTGGTTAAGTCATTATTTTTTACTATTGAATTAATACAGAAAATACGTGTATTGATTGAGCATTGCATATGCATATTGTTTGGGAGGAGATAGGGGATGCACTCCACAGTTTAGGGGAAGATAGGGGATGGACCTCTAAACCGGATTTTGTTTGGGAGGAGATAGGGGATGGACTCCATTAGCATCACTATTATGTGTGCTTATTGATTTATAGAAGTGTTTCTATATGTTGTTGACACAGTACTAAAATGTGTATCAAATGAGAAGTATGAAGTGTTTTGATATGAGCCTTAGTCTCATTTGTTTTGTTGATATTGGAAGTAATGTAAATGTGGTGTGTAGTTCACTGTTATGATTTGGCCAGGTTCTGAGCCATATTGATAAAAATGAAAAGGTGAATAAGTAATGGAAAGTAAAACTGATATTTGAGTTAACCATCTATTGAATGCTATTACTTTATTCAATGCTTATATTTGGTTTAGTATTTTTCTACTAGGCTGTGGCTCACCCTATACGGGAACATCATTTTCAGGTTTAGGTGACGTGCTACCTCCAAGGAATTAGCTTGGAAGGACTTAGAGTTGAAGACTCATTTTAGACTCGTTGTTATTTGCTTTATTTGATATTACATGTAAGGACTCAAGCCAAGGGCCTAACTTGTAAATGAGTTAGTACTCATATTTTTGTGTCCAAGTATTGGCTTGGAAAGATGTAAGCCCGTAGGGCATTTACTTTCTTTATTACATGTAATGTCTTTTAATAAGTTTACTCTGATGAATGGAATGATACTCTGTGTTTTCTTATAATGATGCATGTTAATATTATATATTATGGGTTTATTTTTGAGGGCGTTACATATGGTTTTTAGGGTTTAGGTTTTGAGGTTTAGGGTTTAGGGTTTAGGGTTTTTAGGGTTTTTTAGTATTTTTAGGGTTTTTTAGGGTTGAGGGTTTAGGTTTTTTTGTGGTTTAGGGAGTTTAGGGTTTTCAGTTTTATGGTTTTTAGGGTTTAGTTTTTGAGGTTTAGGATTTAGGGTTTAGGGTTTTTTTTGTGTGTGTAGGTTTTAGGATATAGGGTGTTTCGACTATTTGGTTCGGGATTTAGGGTTTAGGGTTTAGGGTTAAGCGTTTAGAGTTGAGGGTTTAAGATTTAGAGTTTAGGGTTTAGTGTTTTAGGTTTTTAGGATTTTAAGGTTTTAGGACTTAGGGTTTTGGGATATGGGGTTGAGGGTTGTGGGTTTTCGGGTTGGGTTTAGGGTTTAAGGTTTAGGATTTTTAGGGTTTTTTAGGGTTTATTTGGGTTTAAGGTTTGGGGTTTAAGGTTTAGGGTTTTACCATTTTTTAGAGTTTGGTATTTTTTAGGGCTTAGGGTTTAGGGTTTAGGGTTTTTTAAAGCTTAGGGTTTGGGATTTTGGATTTAGGGTTTTTAGGGTTTTTTAGAGTTTAGGGTTTAGCGTTTTTTTGGGGTTTAGGGAGTTTAGGGTTTTGGGTTTTATGGGTTTTAGTGTTTAAAAAAAAAATGCACTGTTCCGGTCAATTGGCCGGACATTCGGGAGGACGATCGGTTAGCCTAATTTTTCCCGCCTTGGACAGAGTTTTCAAAAGTGAGTGTAGAATTAATTTTTGATAACTGTAAAAAAAAAACCACGTGCAAACCAAAGGGTGGAACTAAAGTTTCAAAGCTCTACCAAACAGAGCCTTTCATTTTAACTTCAATTAAATTTCAATAGAATGACAAAGTTGAAAGTAAATTTAAAATGTAATAGGGATCACAGTAAATTTAAGTCAAACTACAACGTTATTTTGCCTCATTTAAAAATATTACAAAAAAAAGACAAAAAAAAAAAAGAGGAAAGGGTTAATTACATTAAGTGTCCAAAAATTATGTGATCCGTTATACTTTAATTTGTAATTTTCTTTCAAAGCATACGATTTGTTACCTTTTAGTCTTTGGTAATTACTCTATGTACCCAAAGTATACTATTTGTTGCATTTTGGTCCCTAATTTTTAAATTTTACTTTGATTTTTGCCAAATTTAAAACATAATATTTTATAGAGATGTGTATATTGAGTTATTTTTTGACTTGAAGTTTTTATGTAATTTGGATTCACAGGTTGAGGAATTGAAGGATGACTTGACAGACTTGGAAAGAATGGTTGAGCCTGTTATTGATAAGATCATACAAAGCAAAGGAACATAGTGCCAAATAGTACACAAATTTATTTCTCTATATATTCATTCTTTATAATACTTGTAATTTCCCCTCATCAAATAAGATACTGTATTGAAAGACAGAATCTTAACTTGCTTTTTTTTTTTTTTTCAAGCAATCAATTTGTTCATTTCTAATCATTTATAGTTCATAATCACGTTTACAAACACAGCTTATAAGTTGGTATATTTTTTGGGCTTATGTTTGTGTTTAGTGAACTTTTTTCAACATTGAGTTAGAATTTACTTTTTGAGACTGCTTATATTAGATAATTCTATAAAATATATGTATATATATAAACTTTTTGAAAAAAATACTGATAAATGCAAAAGTAAGCTAACTTGTTTAGGCTTTTTTTTTTTTTTTTTTTTCCCCCACAAAGGCTTATAGTATTGGTTTTTAGTTGACTTTAAAAAAAGAAAAAAAAAAAAAAAAGTAGAACAAGAAATGTAATTATTTTAGTTTTTAACTCCTTTTTAGTCTAGATGGATTTACAAAATAACTTTTTTTTTTCTTTTAACTCGAAATTGAAAAAATCCACTAAAGAAAAAAAAAAACCAAAAAAATAAAAACATAATTAAAAAGTTATAAGTTAAAGGGCAATCCTCATCACATAACCGAACCACAAATTAACAATCAAAATTTAATGGCCAGTCATGCATTAGACAAAGATTTTTTTTTTTTTTTATAAGCAAAAAGAACTTTATTACTGAAGAAAAATATACATATAAGATAAAGGAATTGAAGTACAAAAAGTATCAAAGCAAAACATTACGATCCCAACTAAGTTGCTATCGAGAAAAAAAAACCCAATTCATTTGGTAGCACTACTGTCAAAGGTTGGTGACAGACCAACAATAACAAACAAAAGAGCAACCAGAAAAAAATAAATAAAACCAAAAGAGACTGAAAATCCAATCATGTCATCTTCAATAGAGAGCAACGAAGATGGTGGAGGAGTGAGTGTAGCCAAATCTGAGGGGGGCCTTGCGGGGGCTCACCGAGCGACGAAAAGATGGTGGTAAAGGAGGGGGATCACCACCATTTATGCGAGGGGCCTTGCGGCGTCTCTTTGCCGGGTGGACTGAGGGAGGCGGATGTGGGGGCGGTGGCGGTGGTGGTGGTGGTGGAGGAGGAGGTGGTGGTGTTGTCTGGTTACGTGAAACAGGACGACGGAGAGGGGCCTTGCGGCGTCTCTTCGCCGGGAGGACTGGGGGAGGCAGAGCTGGGGTTGGTGGTGGTGGTGGAGTTGGAAGTGGTGCTGTTGTCTGGTTACCTGAAACAGAAGGAGGGGGAGGAGGAGGGGGCTGGGGCTGAACAAGAACATCATAGCCACCACCACAGTTGTTTCTGCTACTAGAGAGAGAGAGAGAGAGAGAGAGAGAGAGAGACCATGGTGTGGATGGTCTTGCATGAGCAAGAGCATGTGCTTATAAAGGTGCACAGACATGCTCAAAATAATATCGAATCCCCTCCGACATGCTCAAAGTCAAGATCGACTCCTCAAGATCGAATCCCTTCCGACGAAACTTTCGGCCCTGCCAATTGGGTGTTTTCACAAGTAGATATTTACGTGGATCTATTTACAAAGAAAAAAAGGGTTAGAACAAGTACTTTCTAAATGTTTTAAATATATAGTCAATGAATTCTGAGGCAACACATAGACCGGGAATTTATTGGAATTTTTTTTATTTGTATTTCAATTAATTCATAAGATAATGTTATATTCTAATAAATTTTATTATTTTGAGTATTTAATTTATAAAATTTTAATTATCATATTTAAAATATTTTAAGAACAATTTTATCTTTATAAAAAAAAATTTCAACGCTTATTAATTTAGTAATGTGAACATTCACATTAAACAAATTTGACAGTGTAAATGAATACATTTACTTTATAAATGTTAACATCATGGAATATTCATACTATTAATGTGAATATTAATACGTGCTTCATTCTATTATTATTAAAGATATTTTAATAATTATGTTATTCATAAAACTAATTAAAATATATATATAAAAAAATAATTTAAACTAAGTGGAATGTGAACAGGAATTTATGAATAATACTCCAATAGATACGTGCAAAGATTATTACTTATAAGGAAATTAATGTTTGAAATATTCAAAATGGTTTTTCAATTTATATGAGTGGTAATGTCCAACTCACTGAACTTGTCATACTTTGTAAGATATATGTTTTATATTTTCAAAATCTTTTCAATTTTATAGGCAAATATAACTAAAACATCTATATTTGATATTTTAATAATATAAAAAATTAAAAATTTTATTTGAGATTTTAGAATTCTCAAAACAAATTTTATTAAAAGTGTCTTTTGTTCGAGGTTAAGCTTAATTTAGATTTATTGAAAGTTAACAACAATTTTTTATTTTTAATAACATTCAAATAAATCAAGAATAATAACTTAGTAGTTTTAAATTGATAGTATGGTTCGATAATATCATAGAAATTTTTAATTTGTATTATTTTTATCTGTAAAAGTCAATTGTTAATAGTTAAATTAGCACTTATGAAAGTTAGTATTATCACCCCTGTAGAATACGAACTGATTGCCTCCTAATTCAACTTTTCCTAGGAAGAGTTGAACCTGTAATCTCTTCTTAGGACTAAATCCTTAGGAGAGTCATGGTGGTCAACAAAAAATAATAATAATAATAATAATTTGTATTGTGGCATATAAATAAAAGAGAAAAGAGCTATAAAATAGATTTATAAGGTTTTCTAGGGTTTAGGATTGAGAGTTTTTTAAGGTTTGGAGAGTTTAAGGTATAGGGTTTTTAGGGTTTAGGGTATAGGGATTTGGGTTTTTGGGTTTCGACTATTTGGTTCAGGATTTAGAGTTTAGAGTTTAGGATTAAGGGTTTAGAGTTGAGGGTTTGGGGTTTAGTGTTTAGGGTTTAGAGTTTAGGGTTTAGGGTTTTAGGTTTTTTAGGATTTAGGGTTTAGGGTTTTGGGATACAGGGTTGAGGGTTGTGGGTTTTAAGGTTGGGTTTAGGGTTTAAGGTTTAGGATTTTTAAGGTTTTTTAGGGTTTATTCGGTTTTAAGGTTTGGGTTTAAGGTTTAGGGGTTTTACCATTTTTTAGATTTTGGTATTTTTTAGGGCTTAGGGTTTAGGGTTTTCTAAAGTTTAGGGTTTGAGATTTTGGATTTAGGGTTTTTAGGATTTTTTAGAGTTTAGGGTTTAGGGTTTTTTGGGGTTTAAGGAGTTTAGGGTTTTTGGTTTTATTGGTTTTTGGGTTTGAAAAAGAAAATGCACTGTTCTGGTCAATTGGCCGAACGTCCGGGAGCACGATCGGTTAGCCCAAATTTTCCCGCTTTGGACAGAGTTTTGAAAAGTGAGCGTGGAATTAATTTTAAAAACTGTAAACAAATACTTCGTGCAAACCAAAGGGTGGAACTAAAGTTTCAAAGCTCTACCGAATAGAGCCTTTATTTTAACTTCAAATTTCAATAGAATGACAAAATTGAAACTAAATTTAAAATGTAATAGGGATCGGAGTAAATTTAAGTCAAACTACAACGTTATTTTGCCGCATTTAAAAATATTACCAAAAAAAGACAAAAAAAAAAGGTAAGAGTCAATTACATTAAGTGTCCATAAATTATGTGATCCGTTATACTTTAATTTGTAATTTTTTTTCAAAGCATATGATTTGTTACCTTTTAGCCTTGGTAATTACTCTATGTACCCAAAGTATACTATTTGTTGCATTTTGGTCCCTAATTTTTAAATTTTACTTTGATTTTTGTAAAATTTAAAAAATAATATTTTATAGAGATGTGTATATTGAGTTATTTTTTGACTTGAAGTTTTTATGTAATTTGGATTCACAGGTTGACGAATTGAAGGATGACTTGACAGACTTGGAAACAATGGTTGAGCCTGTTATTGATAAGATCATACAAAGCAAAGGAACATAGTGCCAAATAGTACACAAATTAATTTCTCTATATATTCATTCTTTATCTATATTTGATATTTTAATAATATAAAAAATTAAAAATTTTATTTGAGATTTTAGAATTCTCAAAACAAATTTTATTAAAAAGTGTCTTTTGTTCGAGGTTAAGCTTAATTTAGATTTATTGAAAGTTAACAACAATTTTTTATTTTTAATAACGCTCAAATAAATCAAGAATAATAACTTAGTAGTTTTAAATTGATAGTATGGTTCGATAATATCGTAGAAATTTTTAATTTATATTTTTTTTTATTTGTAAAAGTCAATTGTTATTAGTTAAATTAGCACTTATGAAAATTAGTATTATCACCCCTGTAGAAGATGAACTGATTGCCTCCTAATTCAACTTCTCCTAGGAAGAGTTGAACCTGTAATCTCTTCTTAGGACTAAACCCTTAGGAGAGTCATGGTGGTCAACGAAAAAAAAAATAAATAATAATTTGTATTGTGGCATATAAATAAAAGAGTAAAAGAGCTATACAATAGATTTATAAGGTTTTCTAGGGTTTATGATTAAGAGTTTTTTAGGGTTTGGGGAGTTTAAGGTATAGGGTTTTTAGGGTTTAGGGTATAGGGATTTGGGTTTTGGGGTTAAGGGTTTTTGGGTTTCGACTATTTGGTTCAGGATTTGGAGTTTAGAATTTAGGATTAGGCGTTTAGAGTTAAGGGTTTGGGATTTAGAGTTTAGGGCTTAGGGTTTTACGGTTTTTAGGATTTAGGGTTTAGTGTTTTGGGATACAGGGTTGAGGGTTGTGGGTTGTGGGTTTTAAGGTTGGGTTTAGGGTTTAAGGTTTAGGAGTTTTAGGATTTTTTAGACTTTAAGGTTTGGGGTTTAAGGTTTAGGGTTTTTACGATTTTTTTGGGTTTGGTATTTTTTAGGGCTTAGGATTTAGGGTTTTTAGGGCTTTTTAGGGTTTAGGATTTAGGATTTTTAGGGTTTTTTAGAGTTTAGGGTTTAGGTTTTTTTGGGGTTTAGGGGGTTTTGGGTTTTATGGTTTTTAGGGTTTAGTTTTGGAGGTTTAGGATTTAGGGTTTAGGGTTTGGGATTTAAGGTTGATGGTTTAGGTTTTAGGATTCAGGGTTTAGTGTTTTGGGGTTTAGGGTTTTTGGGTTTCTGGTTTTGGATTTATGATTTAGGGTTTAAGGTTTAAAGTTTTGGGTTTAGGGATTGGGGTTTTTGTGTTTAGGTTTTGGGGTTTTTGGTTTAGGGTTTCGGGTTTTGGATTTAGGGTTTATGATTTAAAGTTTAGGGTTTAGATTTTAGGGTTTTTATTTTAGTGTTTAGGGATTTTACGATTTTTAGGGTGTGATATTTTTTGGGACTTAGGTTTTAGAGTTTTTAGGGTTTTCTGGGGTTTAGCGTATGGGATTTAAAGGTTAGGATTTTTGGGGTTTTTAGGACTTTTTAGAGTTTTGGGTTTCGCATTTTTTTAGGATTTAGGGAGTTTAGCGTTTAGGGTTTTATGGTTTTTAGGGTTTAGGTTTTGAGGTTTAGGGTTTTGGATTTTTAGGGTTTTTAGGGTTTTTTAGGCTTTAGGGTTTAAGGTTTTTTTGGGGTTTAGGGAGTTTAGGGTTTTGAGTTTTATGGTTTTTGGGGCTTTGTTTTTGAGGTTTAGGATTTAGGGTTTAGGATTTTTTTTTTTGTCTGTAGGTTTTAGGGTTTAGCGTTTGGGACTTAAGGTTTTCTGGGGTTTAGGGTTGAGACTTTTTTATGGTTTGGGGAGTTTATGATTAGGGATTTTAGGGTCTAGGGGATAGGGATTTGGGTTTTGTGGTTAAGGGTTTTTGGGTTTCGACTATTTGGTTCGGGATTTAGGGTTTAGGGTTAAGGGTTAAGGGTTTGGAGTTGAGGGTTTAAGATTTAGAGTTTAGGGTTAAGTGTTTTAGATTTTTTAGGATTTTAAGGTTTTAGGATTTAGGATTTAGGGTTTTGGGATATGCGGTTGAAGGTTGTGGGTTTTAGGGTTGGGTTTAGGGTTTAAGTTTTAGGATTTTTAGGGTTTTTCAGGGTTTAATGTTTGGGGTTTAAGGTTAAGGGGTTTTACCATTTTTTAGAGTTTGGTATTTTTTAGGGCTTAGGGTTTACGGTTTTTTAAAGTTTAGGGTTTGGGATTTTGGATTTAGGGTTTTTTGGGTTTTTTAGAGTTTAGGGATTAATGTTTTTTTGGGGTTTAGGGAGGTCAGGGTTTTGGGTTTTATGGGTTTTAGGGTTTAAAAAAAAAATGCACTGTTCCGGTCAACTAGCTGGACGTCTGAGAGGACGATCGGTTTGCACAAATTTTCCAACCTTGGACAGAGTTCTCAAAAGTGAGCGTGGAATTAATTTTTGAAAACTATAAACAAATACCACGTGCAAACCAAAGGGTGGAACTAAAGTTTCAAAGCTCTACCAAACAGAGCCTTTAATTTTAACTTCAAATTTCAATAGAATGACAAAGCTGAAACTAAATTTAAAATGTAATAGGGATCACAGTAAATTTAAGTCAAACTACAACGTTATTTTGCCTCATTTATAAATATTACCAAAAAAAAGACAAAAAAAAATGTAAGAGTTAATTACATTAAGTGTCCATAAATTATGTGATCTGTTATACTTTAATTTGTAATTTTTTTTCAAAGCATATGATTTGTTACCTTTTAGTCTTTGGTAATTACTCTATGTACCCAAAGTATACTATTTGTTGCATTTTGGTCCCTAATTTTTAAATTTTACTTTGATTTTTGTAAAATTTAAAAAATAATATTTAATAGGGATGTGTATATTGAGTTATTTTTTGACTTGAAGTTTTTATGTAATTTGGATTCACAGGTTGTGGAATTGAAGGATGACTTGACAGACTTGGAAACAATGGTTGAGCCTATTATTGATAAGATCATACAAAGCAAAGGAACATAGTGCCAAATAGTACACATATTAATTTCTCTATATATTCATTCTTTCTAATACTTGTAATTTTCCCTCATCAAATAAGATACTGCATTGAAAGAGAGAATCTTAACTTTGTTTTTCTTTTTTTTTTTTCTTTCAAGCAATCAATTTGTGCATTTCTAATCATTTATAGTTCATAAAGATGTTTATAAACACAGCTTATAAGTTGGTATATTTTGTGGGCTTATTTTTGTGTTTAGTGAATTTTTTTCAACATTGAGTTAGAATTTACTTTTTGGGACTGTTTATATTAGATAATTCTATAAAATAAATGTATATATATGTATAAACTATTTGAAAAAAATACTGATAAATGCAAAAGTAAGCTAACTTGTTTAGGCCTTTTTTTTTTCCCCCAAAGGCTTATAGAATTTGTTTTTAGTTGACTTAAAAAAAAAAAAAAAAAAAAAAAAAAAAAAAAATAGAAGAAGAAATTTAATTATTTTAATTTTTAACTCCTTTTTAATCTAGATGGATTTACAAAATAACTTTTTTTTTTTCTTTTAACTCGAAATTGAAAAAATCCACTAAAGAAAAAAAAAACCAAAAAAATAAAAACATAATTGAAAATTTATAAGTCAAAGGGCAATCCTCATCACATAACCGAACCACAAATTAACAATCAAGATTTAATGGCCAGTCATACAATAGACCAAGAAATTTTTTTTTTTTTAAGCAAAAAGAACTTTATTACTGAAGAAAAATATACATATAAGATAAAGGAAGGGAAGTACGAAAAGTATCAAAGCAAATCAATACGATCCCAACTAAGTTGGTATTGAGAAAAAAACCCAATTAATTTGGTAGCACTGCCATCAAAGGTTGGTGAGAGACCAACAGTAACAAACAAAAAAGCAACCAGAAAAAAAATATAAAACCAAAAGAGACAGAAAATTCAATCATGTCATCTTCAATAGAGGGCAGCGGAGATGGTGGAGGAGTGAGTGTAGCCAAATCTAAGGGTGGCCTTACGGGGCCTCGCCGAGCGACGCAAAGATGGTGGTAAATGTAACGCCCTCAAAAAAATAACATTAAACTCAACAATATTGACATGTATTGATATATAAAAGATCAACATCCTCCTATTCATCAAAGTATTCCATTACAAAAGTATTACATGTTAACAATAAAAGCAAATGCCCTGCGGGCTTACAGCTTTCCAAGTTAACACTTGGTTACAAAAAAGAGAGTGCTAACTCTATTACACATTACGCCCTTGGCTTGAATCTACATGTAATACATCAAAAGAACATAGACACAAAAAGTCTGTCCGCCTCTAGCCTCCCAAGCTATGTCCTTGGAGGTGGCATGCTACCTGTACCTGAAAATGATGTTCCCATATAGGGTGAGCCACAACCCAGTAGAAATACACTAAACCAACTATGAACAATGACTAAAAGATTAGCAGTTGATAGATGGCCAACACTGATACATTAACTTATATCACATTACAATTTCATGACTTACAAGTCTATGTTACTTTTCATTTTCCATTTTCAAAAGATAAGCATACTAGCTAAATCGATACATCAACAGATAAGCATAATAGCTATATCAACATCTCAACAGATAAGTATAAGAATTATATCATACAACCAAAGATAAGTATATGAGCTATATCTACACTTCTCTAGACAAGCATATGAGCTGTGTCTACACTTCTCAAAGATAAGCATATGAGCTATATCTACGGAGTTCATCCCCTATCTCCTCCCAACACTATCCGGTTTAGAGGTCCATCCCCCATCTTCCCCTAAACCGCAGAGTACATCCCCCATCTCCTCCTCTACACATAATGCATATAAACACAAAGGTTCTACACATAATCAACCAATACATAAAGTTAATGTATTCTATCAACCGTCATGCTCTATGACACATTCCATTGATTAGTTTTCGTTTGCCTAATCATCATGCATTGTCTACAACAATCAAGACTATCCTCCACCGATAGCCCAAAGCAGTTATTTCTAAATAGAAAATAAATGCATCAAATGGATATAAAATCAACATTTCAACTTGGTGAGTGATAACTAATCCAACTACACCCTTTAATCCCATACATTCCAAATCCCAACATTTCCAATTCAATTGCTCATTTCTCAAATCAATTATTCAAATTAATTGATTAAACCAATTAGGGCAAATTCCCATAATTAACAAAACAACCCTAAGGTTCCATTTTCATCCATAATCCACCATCTATCTCACTTTTCTATGCCAATCTTGCATAGAGGTTTATTATAAACAAAACCCCATCTTTTGTAAAATTACGCAAAAGACCCAAACTTTTGAAAAATTACACAACAACACCCAATATATCAAAAAGCTAAAATTGAAAGACAAAGTCCATAAGGAGGAGTAGGGTATCCCTACCTCGAAATATGAGCTCAAAAGGAGATGAAGACCAAAGCCCAACGTGCTCCAAATACTAGGATTTTTAGATTAAAACGAAGCTCTCAACACCCTCTATCTTTTTAACAAAGGCCCTAGGGTAGATTCACACTCTAGATAGATCAAACCTTAGAGAGAATATAAGTAGAGAGAGAGAGAGTGTGTCGGTTTCTAAGATTTAGAAATGAAAGGAGAAGAAAAAGTGAAGTTAAAATCGCTGCTGTCTGCTGATATACAACAGGCTCGCTCGAGCGAAGACTTTGTCGCTCGAGCGACCAGACACAGAAAACCCTCGCTCGAGCGAAGAAAGTCTCGCTCGAGCCAAAAACTCGATGCTTCAGGTCTGTTACCCAGAAGCACGCCCGAGCGACAGAATGCTCGCTCGAGCGAAGAACTCGAAAACATACACCTCGCTCGCTCGAGCAAAGGAAAGCTTGCTCGAGCCAAGAAACACGGCTCTCAGGTCTGAACTAGACGCAGCCGCTCGCTCGAGCTAAGAAACTCTGGCTCGAGCCACCAGGCACAAAACACAACTCTCGCTCGAGCGACCAAACCCTGGCTCGAGCGAAGGACCAAAACCAAGAGCTCGCTCGAGCGACAAACTTCTCGCTCGAGCGAAGGTCCAGAATTCTGGGCAGCAACACTTGGCTCCCAGACACACCCAACCTGTAACAAACCTGCCCAACACATCCTATAACTCAAAACAAAGTGTGAAAGGATGTAAACAAGAGAGTAACAACTGCTAATGTCCACGGACTCAAGTCCGGACCACCGTACAACAAGGGATAAAACCCGGGATCGCTATAGTAAAGGAGAGGGATCACCACCATTTCTGCGAGGGGCCTTGCGGCGTCTCTTCGCCTGGAGGACTGAGGTGAGAGTGGTGGTGGTGGTGGTGGTGGTGGAGGAGGAAGTGGTGGTGTTGTCTGGTCACGTGAAACAGGAGGACGGGGAGGGGCCTTGCGGCGTGTCTTTGCCGGGGCGACTGAGGGAGGCAGAGATAGGGGTGGTGGTGGTGGTGGTAGTGGTGGAGTAGGAAGTGGTGGTGTTGTCTGGTTACCTGAAACAGAAGGAGGGGGAGGGGGAGGGGGAGGGGGAGGGGGAGGGGGAGGGGCCTGGGGCTAAAAAAGAACATCACAGCCACCACCACAGTTGTTTTTGCCACTAGAGAGTGAGAGAGACCATGGTGTGGATGGTCTAGCATTAGCATGAGCATGTGCTTATAAAGGTGCACAGACATGCTCAAAATAAGATCGAATCCCCTCCGACATGCTCAAAATCAAGATCGACTCCTCAAGATTGAATCCCTTCCGACGAAACTTTCGGCCCTATCAATTAGGTGTTTTCACAAGTAGATATTTACGTGGATATATTTACAAAGAAAAAAAGGGTTAGAACAAGTACTTTCTAAATGTCTTAAATATATAGTCAATGAATTCTTAGGCAACACATAGATGGGGAATTTATTGGAATTTTTTTTTATTTGTATTTCAATTAATTCATAAGATATTATTATATTCTAATAAATTTTATTATTTTGAATATTTAACTTATAAAATTTTAATTATCATTTTAAAAATATTTTAAGAACAATTTTATCTTTATAAAAAAAAATTTCAACGCTTAGTAATTTAGTAATGTGAACATTCACATTAAATACATTTCACAGTGTAAATGTTTACATTGACATTATAAATGTTAACATCATGGAATATTCATACTATTAATGTGAATATTAATTATTAATACGCGCTTCACTCTATTATTATTAAAGATATTTTAATAATTATGGTACTCATAAAACTTCTTAAAATATATAAAAAATAATAATTTAAACTGAGTGGAATATAAGTATGTGAACAGGAATTTATGAATAATACTCCAATAGATACGTGCAAAGACTAGTATTTATAAGGAAATTAATGTTTGAAATATTCAAAATGGTTTTTCAATTTATATGAGTGGTAATGTCTAACTCACTGAACTTGTCATACTTTGTAAGATATATGTTTTATATTTTCAAAATCTTTTCAATTTTATAGGCAAATATAACTAAAACATCTATATTTGATATTTTAATAATATAAAAAATTAAAAATTTTATTTGAGATTTTAGAATTCTCAAAACAAATTTTATTAAAAGGTGTCTTTTGTTCGAGGTTAAGCTTAATTTAGATTTATTGAAAGTTAACAACAATTTTTTATTTTTAGTAACGTTCAAATAATAATTACTTAGTAGTTTTAAATTGATAGTATGGTTTGATAATATCGTAGAAATTTTTAATTTGTATTTTTTTTTATTTGTAAAAGTCAATTGTTAATAGTTAAATTAGCACTTATGAAAGTTAGTATTATCACCTCTGTAGAATACAAATTGATTGCCTCCTAATTCAACTTCTCCTAGGAAGAGTTGAACCTGTAATCTCTTCTTAGGACTAAATGCTTAGGAGAGTCATGGTGGTCAACAAAATAAATAAATAAATAATAATTTGTATTGTGGCATATAAATAAAAGAGAAAAGAGCTATACAATAGATTTATAAGGTTTTCTAGGGTTTAGGATTAAGAGTTTTTTAGGGTTTGGGGAGTTTAAGGTATAGGGTTTTTAGGGTTTAGGGTATAGGGATTTGGTTTTGGGGTTATAGCGATCCCGGTATTCCCTTTACTGTTCAGTTGTATTCCGGACTCAGTTTCGTGAAGTTGGTAGTTGCGTCTACCTCGTCGTCGTCCTTTAATTCGATTTGATTGAGTTTTAGGATGTGTTGGGCATGTTTCGAGCAGGTGGGTTGAACCTTGGTCTAAATTCTTGTTGTCGGGTTTTTGGTCGTTCCGCTTGAGCGGCTCGTCTAGCGCTCGAGCGGAGATTGCATACTCCCAGTATTTTCGAGCTCTGCAAAACTTCTGCAGGGGTGATTTCTACGCTCGAGTGGATTTCCTGCACTCGAGCGGGTAGTACATTTTTGGTGTAAGTTCTGGGAGGGGGAAATCTACGCTCGAGCGAACTGGTTTTCACGCTCGAGCGGATGTACTTTATTCTTGTGTCTTGGCGCTCGAGCGGACCTTCTTGCGCTCGAGCGGACCTAGTTTTTTGTTCTTGACGCTCGAGCGTTGTGTTTTCCGCTCGAGCGGGAATGTCGTATAACAGAGGGCAACTGGGCATTTTTGAATCATTTTCTACACTTCCTCTCTCTCTCTTACTTTCCCAAAAGTGTTTTTGAGAGCCTCTCTCTCTAGAAACTCCCTTCTCTCTAGGGTTTGATCTAGTTAGAGTGTTTTCCTTTCCTTCGGCCTTTGTAAAAGTTGGGTTGATCGTTGAGGGCTTCATTTTGATCCGTGGATCTTGGAGTTTGGAGCATTTTGGTTTCTTTCTTCCCTTGGACTCCGAAATTTGAGGTAGGGATTCCTACTCACTCTTATGGGTTATGACCTAGATTATTGAGTATTTGGTTAAATGGTTTGATTTTGGAATCTAGGGTTTCAAAATGTATAATGGGGGTTTTGTCATTTTGATTCTTAAATATGTATTTTGGGCTTCAAAATGGTGTTATTGTTGTTGGTTGTTGAAATATGAACCATGGGGTTCTTGTTGGAAAAAGGGGTAGAAAACCCTAAGTTGTAGTATAAATTAATTGACATAATTAATTTGGGAAAAATGTTGTTGTTTGGAATAGAGATAGAAATAATGAAATTTGCTCATTATATTGTAAAATGGTGGAGTTGGATTTATTAATCGCTCACTTGTGAAGATATTGATATTTTATCTGTTGGAGCTTTTATTATCTATTTAGAAATAATTGCTTGGGCTACCGGCGGAGGGTAGTTTTGATTGTTGTAGACAATACATGATGATTAGGCAAACTAAAACTAATCAATTGAATGTGTCATAGAGTATGACGGTTGAAAGAATACATTAATTTTATGTATTGATTGATTATGTATACTACCTTTGTGTATATAAATTATGTTGTTCTGTGTTACGGTTTATTGGAAGAAAGGGGCTGGACCTCTAAACCGATGGTTTATTGGAAGAAAGGGGCTGGACCTCTAAATCGAAGTGTAGATACAGCTCATATGCTTATCTAAACCGAAGTGTAGATACAGCTCATATGCTTATCTAAATTGAAGTGTTGATACAGCTCATATGCTTATCTAAATTGAAGTGTGATACAGCTCATATGCTTATCTATTGAAGTGTTGATATCACTCATATGCTTATCTGTTAATATGTTGATACAACTAGTAGGTTTATCAATTGTGAAATGGGAAACGGTTAATATGAGTCACTGTCTCATTGAAGTGGTTGGCCAGGGTTTGAGCCGTTGATGTCAATTGTGAAATTGCTAAGAAATGGAAAATGAAATGAAACATGGACATTGTGGTCATGTAACGTAAATGAGTTATGAATTGATTTATGGGAATTGAACATTTATCAATTGCTAATGTCTTAGTTATTGCTCATACTGTGTTTAGCATATCTCTACTGGGCGTTGGCTCACCCTATATGGGACATTATTTTCAGGTACAGGTAGCATGCCACCTCCAAGGACATAGCTTGGATGATGATGAGAGTTGAAGACTCTTTTTTTGTTTATTTTGTTTGTGTTACATGTATATCAAGCCAAGGGCTTATTCTGTATAGAGTTAGTACTCTTCTTTTGTGTAACCAAGTGTTGACTTGGAAAGCTGTAAGCCCATAGGGCATTTGCTTTTGTTGTTAACATGTAATACTGCTGTAAGAACAACTTTGATTAATAGAATTGGTTAATTTCGTTTATATCAATGCACGTCTAGTAATGGGTTTTATGTATTATTTTGAGGGCGTTACAACTTGGTATCCGAGCCAGGTTCGAATACTTTGGGTACGTGGGAAGTGATTAGTATCACAATGGGTTTGTCTTGCTTGTTAGAGACTTAGATGTAATGTTATATGCTTATGTGCTAACATGCTTATGTGACTACTTGGGTATGGGGTTTGATTTCTAGGATACTGATTGGACCCTTGGGTTTCTGTGAGTCTTGTTGGAAAAGCACTTGATCAATGCTGTTTCTATCCGGAGCTCAAGTGACTCCTCGGGACTATCATTATCCGGGGATGAAATTCGTAAGTGCTTCTGTGTTTATGTGCTTATGTGGAGTGAATTACAGTTGTCCATGCATTAGGACGCGGGTGTTTAGTTTCAGCACATTTATAAATGTGCTAACGTCTTGTTACCTTTAATAGGATGTCAGGACGAGGTGGTAGGCGTGGTAGGCCTAGGAGGCAGGAGCTACCCGTACCGGATGACGTTCCGGCAGTGCAGGAGGGAGTTGGCCAGGCCAATGTGGCCGAGCCAGTGGGTCAGCAGGCTATGGGTGCCTTGGCCCGAGAGATAGCAGGAGCTTTGGGTATTCTCAGAGCTGAAAATCAGGTTGCTGAGGCAGGGCCTTCTTTCTTGAAGAGGGAATTTTTCCGGTCTAACCCGGACGAATTTGTTGGAGATCCGAAAGAGCCACTTAAGGCTGACGAGTGGTTGGAACAGATGGAGAAGACGTTCAAGATGCTTGGCATCGAGGACAGGGCGTTAAAGGTGACCTTGGCATCCTTCCAACTGAAGGGAGATGCGGGTCAATGGTGGAAGTACGAGAAGGGCCGTGTAGGTGGTACATGGGAGGTCTTTGTGAATGCCTTCCAAGAGAAGTTTCTATCTTCAGCTACTAGAGAGAAGCTGAGGGAGCAGTTTTGCCAGCTGAAGCAGCAGGGTTTATCTGTGGCCGAGTTTGAGGCTACTTTTACCAGTCTGTCCAGGTTTGCACCTGAACTTGTGGCGTCCGAGGAACGCCGTTGCTTTGAGTTTGAGCGGAAGTTGAGGCGTGGACTCAAGTTGAGGGTTGGAGGGTCTTTTATTCGAGAGTACAGACGTTTGGTGGATGCTGCAGCTCATATGGAGCTTATGATGTAGGAGGAGGATAAAGGACGGAGAGGCTCCAAGAGGAGCCAAGATGGTCAGGGTGACGGCGGGAGACAGAGGGGTTCTAACCCTCAACAGTCTCAGGGGGGTTTGGCTAGATCGACCTTTCCAGTGCCGAGTGCAGGCTCCAGGAGAGGTAGTCAGGGAGGCTTGACTTGTTTTACATGTGGCCAGCTGGGTCACAAGTCTTCGGTTTGTCCACAGAAGGGAGGGGGTCAGCGAGCTGTTTCTTCTTCAGCTAGACCTCAGGACCAGAGTCAGGGCAGGGGCCAGCCTTTGTCTTGCTATCAGTGTGGCCAGCCTGGGCACATGAAGAGGTTCTGCCGACAGTTGAGTGCCACTTCGGGAGCGTCTGGTTCTAGGCAGACGCAGAGTTATCAGCCAGTTCAGTCTGTGCAGGCCTCGAGGGCCAATCCGGGAGCTTCATCATCCCAGTCAGTGCAGCAGTCTTTTGCTCCTAGAGGTGAGCAGGTGGATCAGGGGCCTACAGGGCGCGTGTATGCTGTTACCGCGCAGGACCTAGTACCGGCTCCATTAGTAGTGAGAGGTACCTTTCTGTTTTGCAACTCGGTTGCTAGTGTATTGATTGATACGGGTGCGTCCCATTCTTTTGTGCCTGCTGCATTTACATCTGTGTTGGAGTTGGAGTTGGCATTATTAGCATCTCCTATATGTGTTGTATCGCCTGTTGGGGGCGAATTGATTTTGAAACATGGATGTAGAGGTTGTGATATAAAGGTCGCCGACCGTAGGCTTCCTTTTCCCTTTGTTGTTATGCCAATGAAAGGTTTTGATGTTATCTTGGGCATGGACTGGTTATCGTCATACCAGGCTGTTATTGATTGCTACCGCCAGAGGGCCACAGTTTGTACCTTGAGCGGGGAGTGTTTCCATTTCTTGGGGGATCGGGTTGGCAGTGTGTTACCACCGGTGTATGATCCACGAGGGCGGAATGAGCTTAGTAGTCTACTTGCCAGCTTCTTGAGTGGTGAGTGTGATGAGATCCAGATTGTATTGCCGAGGGTGGTTTGTGAGTATTCGGATGTCTTTCCCGAGGATCTCGTTAGTTTGCCACCTCACCGAGAGATAGAGTTCTCTATTGATTTAGTGCCCGGCACGGCGCCGATTTCTATGGCACCTTATCGTTTTGCCCAGCCGAGTTGAGTGAGTTGAAGATTCAGCTCCAAGAATTGCTAGATAAGGGATTTGTTCACCCTAGTGTTTCGCCGTGGGGAGCACCGGCCCTCTTTGCTAAAAAGAAAGATGGTGCCTTGAGATTATGTATCGACTACCGGAAGTTGAATCGGGCTACAGTTAAGAATAAATATCCTATGCCCCGTATAGATGATTTGTTTGACCGGTTGAAGGGTTCCCGTTGTTTCTCTAAGATAGACTTGAGATCGGGTTATCACCAGTTGAGGGTCAGGGAGGAGGATATTTCGAAGACGGCATTCCGTACGCGGTATGGCCATTATGAGTTTCTGGTAATGCCATTTGGGCTTACCAATGCACCGGCAGTCTTTATGGACTTGATGAACCAGATCTTCCGGGAATTTTTAGATTGATTTGTGGTCGTTTTCGTGGACGACATTCTTATCTATTCGCCTTCAGAAGAGGAGCACGAGGAACACTTGAGGGTGGTGCTAGAATTGCTTAGAGCCCATAGGCTGTATGCCAAGTTTGGGAAGTGTGAGTTCTGGCTAGGGGAAGTCAAATTCTTAGGCCATGTGGTATCCGGGGAAGGAGTGTCTGTTGATACATCCAAAACTGAGGTAGTGCAAGACTGGGCACAGCCTAAGAGCGTTTTTGAGATCTGCAGTTTTCTGGGATTAGCTGGGTATTACCGCCGGTTTGTGAAGGATTTCTCCAGGCTAGCTTCGCCGTTGACTAGATTGACGCGGAAAGGGGTCAAATTCGTATGGAGTGAGACTTGTGAAAAGTCGTTCCAAGAGTTGAAGGTTAGATTGACTACCGCTCCGGTTTTGATTATTCCGGAGAGAGGTTTGGGTTATGCGGTTTATTGTGATGCCTCACGAGAGGGCTTGGGTTGTGTGTTGATACAAGAGGGGAAAGTGGTAGCTTATGACTCTCGTCAGTTGAAAATACATGAGAAGAATTACCCTACGCATGATCTAGAGTTAGCAGCAGTAATCTTTGCCTTGAAAATCTGGAGGCACTACCTTTATGGTGAGAGGTTCGAGGTGTTCTCGTACCATAAGAGTTTGAAGTATCTGTTCACATAGAGAGACTTAAATTTGAGGCAGAGGAGGTGGATGGAGTTCATTGAGGACTATGATTTTGAGTTGCACTATCACCCGGGAAAGGACAATGTAGTGGCTGATGCCCTTAGTAGGAAATCCATTAGTGATGTAGCTGGTATAGCCATCCGGGAATGGGAGATGTTGGGTGCACTTGGCGAGTTTGATTTGCTTCTGGGCGAATCTGTTGTGGCTGCGGCCTTATTTTCTGTTGTTGCACAGCCTACACTTGTGACTTGAGTGTTAGAGGCTCAGAGAGGTAACCTTGAGGTAGAATCCCTCCGAGAGAAGATCTCTAGTGGGAAGGTTGAGAAGGGTTTGGCTGAGTATCCCGACCAGAGTGTGAGATACCGAGACCGTTTGTTCGTGCCGGAGTCTTGCCGAGAGGAAGTACTCCAAGAGTTTCACCATTCGCACCTTGCGGTGCATCCGGGAGGCACTAAGATGTATCGGGACTTGGGTCGCTAGTTCTGGTGGCGGGGAATGAAGAGAGACATGGCAGTCTTCGTGTCTAGGTGCCTTACTTGTCAGCAAGTGAAGGCCGAGCATCAGAGGCCAGCGGGTTTGTTGCAACCCTTGCCTATTGCCGAGTGGAAGTAGGAGCATGTCACTATGGACTTCGTTATAGGTCTTCCGAGGACTCAGCGGGGTAGTGATGCTATTTGGGTGGTTGTAGACCGGTTGACTAAGTCAGCGCACTTTATCCCTATGCGCGTGAAAGATTCGGTAGATCATCTTGCCGACTTGTATATTCGGGACATAATGAGGTTGCACGGGGTCCCAGTGACGATCGTCTCAGATAGAGATCCTCGTTTTACTGCTAGGTTGTGGCAGAGTTTGCAGAGTGCCTTGGGCACTAAGTTGACCTTTAGTACGGCTTACCATCCTCAGACTAACGGGAAGTCCGAGCGTACTATTCAGATCCTTGAGGATATGCTTCGAGGTTGTGTCCTTGACTTTAGTGGGACGTGGGAGAGGCACTTACCATTGGTGGAGTTTGCCTGCAACAACAGCTTTCAGTCTAGCATCGATATGGCACCATTTGAGGCCTTATATGGCTGACCGTGTAGGTCTCCAGTGTGTTGGGCCGAGGTGGGTGATGCACCGTTGTTGGGTCCGGAGTTGGTTAGAGAGACAACGGAGAAAGTCGAGCTTATCCGTAGGAGGCTTGTTACAGCCCAAAGTCGTCAAAAGAGTTATGCTGACCGTAGAAGGAGGCCTTTGGCGTTTGAGATAGGTGATCATGTTTTCTTGAAAATATCACCTAGGTGAGGATTGATGCGGTTTGGGAAGAGTGGGAAGTTATCCCCTCGATTTATCGATCCCTTTGAGATCCTTGAGAGGGTTAGGGAGGTCGCTTATCGTTTGGCTCTGCCACCACAGTTGTCCGGGGTTCATGACGTCTTTCATGTTAGTATGCTTCGGAAATATGAGCCGCGTCCCATGTGTTAGATTGGACCGACTTAGAGGTAGATGAGGATGCCTCGTATGAGGAGAGACCGATTCGGGTCTTGGACAGGTGGGATCAAGTCCTGCGTGGCAAGACCATTCCCTTGGTAAAGGTTTTGTGGAAACATCATGGAGTGGAGGAAGCCACTTGGGAACGTGAGTTGGAGGTCCGCGAAAAGTATTCAGACATGTTTGTTGATGTGTAATCATATATTGAAATTTTGTAATATTATTGAACTTTAAGAGCATTGTATACGTCTTAAGTTGTAAAACATTATAGATGTTTTGGTTTATGGAAGTTTGTGTTAACATTGTATATGTTAAATGTATTGTAGAAATGGAGGTATATCATGAATGTTGTATATGATATAGAATTCTGAAACATGTATGTAGAAATTGATGAATTTCAAGGGAAACATGTTGTTAATACATATTGAGCTATGTGGTGAATGGCCTCTTGAATAGAGATGGAATGACCGGTAATGGGTCGAGTTGTTAAATTTCACATTGTAATAATGTTGGGAATTGAGAAAATCTTGTTTTCCAAAAAAACTTGTGTTTAATTTCGGGGACGAAATTCTTTAAGGGGGGGAGGTTATAGCGATCCCGATATTCCCTTTACTGTTCAGTTGTATTCCGGACTCGGTTTCGTGAAGTTGGTAGTTGTGTCTACCTCGTCATCGTCCTTTAATTCCATTTGATTGAGTTTTAGGATGTGTTGGGCATGTTTCGAGCAGGTGGGTTGAACCTTGGTCTAAATTCTTGTTGTCGGGTTTTTGGTCGTTCCGCTCGAGCGGGTCGTCTAGCGCTCGAGCGGAGATTGCACACTCCCAGTATTTTCGAGCTCTGCAAAACTTCTGCAGGGGTGATTTCTACGCTCGAGCGGATTTCCTGCGCTCGAGCGGGTCGCGCTCGAGCGAGCTTGTTGGCGCTCGAGCGGGTAGTACATTTTTGGTGTAAGTTCTGGGAGGGGGAAATCTACGCTCGAGCGAACTAGTTTTCATGCTCGAGCGGATGTACTTTATTCTTGTGTCTTGGCGCTCGAGCGGACCTTCTTGCGCTCGAGCGGACCTAGTTTTTTGTTCTTGACGCTCGAACGTTGTGTTTTCCGCTCAAGCGGGAATGTCATATAACAGAGGGTAGCTGGGCATTTTTGAATCATTTTCTACACTTCCTCTCTCTCTCTTACTTTCCCAAAAGTGTTTTTGAGAGCCTCTCTCTCTCTAGAAACTCCCTTCTCTCTAGGGTTTGATCTAGTTAGAGTGTTTTCCTTTCCTTCGGCCTTTGTAAAAGTTGGGTTGACCGTCGAGGGGTTCGTTTTGATCCGTGGATCTTGGAGTTTGGAGCATTTTGGTTTCTTCATCTTCTTCCCTTGGACTCCGAAATTTGAGGTAGGGATTCCTACTCACTCTTATGGGTTATGACCTAGATTATTGAGTATTTGGTTAAATGGTTTGATTTTGGAATCTAGGGTTTCAAAATGTATAATGGGGGTTTTGTCATTTTGATTCTTAAATATGTATTTTGGGCTTCAAAATGGTGTTATTGTTGTTGGTTGTTGAAATATGAACCATGGGGTTCTTGTTGGAAAAAGGGGTAGAAAACCCTAAGTTGTAGTATAAATTAATTGACATAATTAATTTGGGAAAAATGTTGTTGTTTGGAATAGAGATGGAAATAATGAAATTTGCTCATTATATTGTAAAATGGTGGAGTTGGATTTATTAATCGCTCACTTGTGAAGATATTGATATTTTATCTATTGGAGCTTTTATTATCTGTTTAGAAATAATTGCTTGGGCTACTAGTGGAGGGTAGTTTTGATCGTTGTAGACAATGCATGATGATTAGGCAAACTAAAACTAATCAATTGAATGTGTCATAGAGTATGACGGTTGAAAAAATACATTAATTTTATGTATTGATTGATTATGTATACTACCTTTGTGTATATAAATTATGTTGTTCTGTGTTACGGTTTATTGGAAGAAAGGGGCTGGACCTCTAAACCGATGGTTTATTGGAAGAAAGGGGCTGGGCCTCTAAACCGAAGTGTAGATACAGCTCATATGCTTATCTAAACCGAAGTGTAGATACAGCTCATATGCTTATCTAAATTGAAGTATTGATACAGCTCATATGCTTATCTAAATTGAAGTATTGATACAGCTCATATGCTTATCTAAATTGAAGTATTGATACAGCTCATATGCTTATCTAAATTGAAGTGTGATACAGCTCATATGCTTATCTATTGAAGTGTGATACAGCTCATATGCTTATCTATTGAAGTGTTTATATCGTTCATATGCTTATCTGTTAATATGTTGATACAACTAGTAGGTTTATCAATTGTGAAATGGGAAACGGTTAATATGAGTCACTGTCTCATTGAAGTGGTTGGCCAGGGTTTGAGCCGTTGATGTCAATTGTGAAATTGCTAAGAAATGGAAAATGAAATGAAACATGGACATTGTGGTCATGTAACGTAAATGAGTTATGAATTGATTTATGGGAATTGAACATTTTTCAATTGCTAATGTCTTAGTTATTGCTCATACTGTGTTTAGCATATCTCTACTGGGCATTGGCTCACCCTATATGGGACATTATTTTCAGGTACAGGTAGCATGCCACCTCCAAGGACATAGCTTGGATGATGATAAGAGTTAAAGACTCTTTTTTTGTTTATTTTGTTTGTATTACATGTATATCAAGCCAAGGGCTTATTCTGTATAGAGTTAGTACTCTTCTTTTGTGTAACCAAGTGTTGACTTGGAAAGCTGTAAGCCCATAGGGCATTTGCTTTTGTTGTTAACATGTAATACTGCTGTAAGAATAACTCTGATTAATAGAATTGGTTGATTTCGTTTATATCAATGCATGTCTAGTAATGGGTTTTATGTATTATTTTGAGGGCGTTACAGTTAAGGGTTTTTGGTTTCGACTATTTGGTTCGGGATTTAGAGTTTAGAGTTTAGGATTAAGGGTTTAGAGTTGAGGGTTTGGGGTTTAGAGTTTAGGGTTTAGGGTTTTAGGTTTTTTAGGATTTAGGGTTTAGTGTTTTGGGATACAGGGTTGAGGGTTGTGGGTCTTAAGGTTGGGTTTAGGGTTTAAGGTTTAGGATTTTTAGGATTTTATAGGGTTTAGGGTTTGGGGTTTAAGGTTTAGGTTTTTTACAATTTTTTAGGGTTTGGTATTTTTTAGGGCTTAGGGTTTAGGGTTTTTAGGGTTTTTTAGGGTTTAGGATTTTTAGGTTTTTTAAGAGTTTAGGGTTTAAGGTTTTTTTGGGGTTTAGGGGGTTTTGGGTTTTATGGTTTTTAAGGTTTAGTTTTGGGGTTTAGGTTTTAGGGTTAGGGTTTGGGGTTTAAGGTTGATGGTTTAGGTTTTAGAATTTAGGGTTTAGTGTTTTGGGGTTTAGGGTTTTTGGGTTTCTAGTTTTGGATTTATAATTTAGGGTTTAGGGTTTAAAGTTTAGGGTTTAGGGATTAGGGTTTTTGTGTTTAGGTTTTGGGGTTTTGGGTTTAGGGTTTTTGGGTTTCAGATTTTGGATTTAGTGTTTAGGATTTTAATGTTTAGGGTTTAGGTTTTAGGTTTGAGGGTTTTGGGATTTTACGATTTTTTAGGATGTGATATTTTTTGGGACTTAGGTTTTTGAGTTTTTAGGCTTTTCTAGGGTTTAGGGTATGGGATTTAAAGTTTAGGATTTTGGGGGTTTTTTGGATTTTTTAGAGTTTTGGGTTTCGCGTTTTTTTAGGGTTTAGGGAGTTTAGCGTTTAGGGTTTTATGGTTTTTAGGGTTTAGGTTTTGAGGTTTAGGGTTTAGGATTTTTAGGGTTTTTAGAGTTTTTTTGGATTTAGGGTTTGAGGTTATTTTGGGGTTTAGGGAGTTTAGGGTTTTGAGTTTTTTGGTTTTTAGGGTTTAGTTTTTGAGGTTTAGGATTTAGGGTTTAGGATTTTTTTTTTTGTGTGTGTGTGTAGGTTTTAGGGTTTAGGGTTTAGGGTTTGGGATTTAAGGTTTTCTGGGGTTTAGGATTGAGAATTTTTTATGGTTTGGGGAGTTTATGGTTAGGGTTTTATAGTTTGGGGAGTTTATGGTTAGGGTTTTTAGGGTCTAGGGGATAGGGATTTGGGTTTTGTGGTTAAGGGTTTTTGGGTTTCAACTATTTGGTTCGGGATTTAGGGTTTAGGGTTAAGGGTTTGAAGTTGAGGGTTTAAGATTTAGAGTTTAGGGTTTAGTGTTTTAGGTTTTTTAGAATTTTAAGGTTTTAGGATTTAGGGTTTTGGGATATGGGGTTGAGGGTTGTGGGTTTTAGGGTTGGGTTTAGGGTTTAAGATTTAGGATTTTTAGGGTTTTTTAGGGTTTATTCGGGTTTAAGGTTTAGGAGTTTTACCATTTTTTAGAGTTTGGTATTTTTTAGGGCTTAGGGTTTAGGGTTTTTTCAAGTTTAGGGTTTGGGATTTTGGATTTTTAGGGTATTTTAGAGTTTAGGGTTTAGGGTTTTTTTGGGGTACAAGGAGTTTAGGGTTTTGGGTTTTATGGGTTTTAGGGTTTAAAAAAAAAATGCACTGTTCCGGTCAACTTGCCAAACGACCGGGAGGACGATCGGTTAGCCCAAATTTTTACGCCTTGGACAGAGTTTTCAAAAGTGAGCGTGAAATTCATTTTTGAAAACTGTAAACAAATACCACGTGCAAACCAAAGGGTGGAACTAAAGTTTCAAAACTCTACCAAACAGAGCCTTTAATTTTCACTTCAAATTTCAATAGAATGACAAAGTTGAAACTAAATTTAAAATGTAATAGGGATCACAGTAAATTTAAGTCAAACTACAACGTTATTTTGCCTCATTTAAAAATATTACAAAAAAAAGACCAAAAAAAAGAAGTTAAGAGTTAATTACATTAAGTGTCCATAAATTATGTGGTCCGTTATACTTTAATTTGTAATTTTTTTTCAAAGCATATGATTTGTTACCTTTTAGTCCTTGGTAATTACTCTCTGTACCCAAAGTATACTATTTGTTGCATTTTGGTCCCTAATTTTTAAATTTTACTTTGATTTTTGTAAAATTTAAAAAATAATATTTAATAGAGACGTGTATATTGAGCTATTTTTTGACTTGAAGTTTTTATGTAATTTGGATTCACAGGTTGAGGAATTGAAGGATGACTTGACAGACTTGGAAACAATGATTGAGCCTATTATTGATAAGATCATACAAAGCAAAGGAACATAGTGCCAAATAGTACACAAATTTATTTCTCTATGTATTCATTCTTTATAATACTTGTAATTTTCCCTCATCAAATAAGATACTGTATTGAAAGACAGAATCTTTTTTTCTTTTTTTTTTCAGGCAATCAATTTGTGCATTTCTAATCATTTATAGTTCATAAAGATGTTTATAAACACAGCTTATAAGTTGGTATATTTTTTGGGCTTATTTTTGTGTTTAGTGAATTTTTTTCAACATTGAGTTAGAATTTACTTTTTGGGACTGTTTATATTAGATAATTCTATAAAATATATGTATATATAAACTTTTTGAAAAAAATACTAATAAATGCAAAAGTAAGCTAACTTGTTTAGGCTTTTTTTTTTGTTCCACAAAGGCTTATAGAATTTGTTTTTAGTTGACTTAAAAAAAAAAAAAAAAAAAGAGTAGAACAAGAAATGTAATTATTTTAATTTTTAACTCCTTTTTAGTCTAGATGGATTTACAAAATAACTTTTTTTTTTCTTTTAACTCGAAATTGAAAAAATCAACTAAAGAAAAAAAAAAAAACCAAAAAAATGAAAACATAATTAAAAAGTTAGAAGTCAAAGGCCAATCCTCATCACATAACCGAACCACAAATTAACAATCAAGATTTAATGGCTAGTCATGCAATAGACAAAGAAATTTTTTTTTTTTTATAAGCAAAACGAACTTTATTAATGAAGATAAATATACATGTAAGATAAAGGAAGGGAAGTACGAAAAGTATCAAAGCAAAACAATATGATCCCAACTAAGTTGGTATCAAGAAAAAAACCCAATTCATTTGGTAGCACTACCATCAAAGGTTGGTGAGAGACCAACAATAACAAACAAAAGAGCAACCAGAAAAAAGAGCACTACCATCAAAGGTTTTATGGGTTTTAGGGTTTAGGGTTTAAGGTTGAGGGTTTTGGTTTTACGATTTAGGATTTAGCATTTTGGGGTTTAGGGTTTTTGGTTTTGGATTTTTGATTTAGGGTTTAGGGTTTAAGATTTAGGATTTAAAGTTTAGGGTTTAGGGTTTTTGTGTTTAGGTTTTTGGTTTTGGGTTTAGAATTTAGGGTTTAGGATTTTTGGGTTTCGGGTTTTGGATTTAGAGTTTAGGATTTAAAGTTTAGGGTTTAGGGTTTAGTGTTTAGGATTTAGGTTTCAGGGTTTTTGTTTTAGGGTTTAGGGTTTTACGATTTTTAAGGGTTTGATATTTTTTGGGGCTTAGGTTTTAGGGTTTTTAGGGTTTTCTAGGATTTAGGATTTGGGATTTAAAGTTTAGGGTTTAGGGTTTGGGTTTTGGAGTTTAGGGTTTTGGGGTTTAGTTTTTTTTTGTTTTTAGGGCTTCGGGGCTTCAGGTTTTAGGGTTTACGTTTTATGGTTTAGGGTTTTGGGGTTTCTGGTTTGGTGTTGGGTTTAGGGTTTAGGGTTTAGGATTTTTAAGGTTTTAAATCTAGGGTTTGTAGGGTTTAGGGTTTAGTGTTTTTTGGAATTTTTGGGGTTTGGCATTTTTTGTGGTTTAGGGTTTGGGGATTTTATGGTTTTTAGGGTTTTGTGTTTGGGATTTAAGATATAGGGTTTAGAGTTTAGAGTTTAGGATTTAGAATTTTTAGGGTTTACGGTTTTAGGGTTTGGGGTTTAAGGTTTAGGGAGTTTAGGGTTTAGGGAGTTTAGGGTTTAGTGTTTTTAGAGTTTTTAGGATTTAGGGTTTAGTATTTAGGGTTTTGGAGTTCAGGATTTTTGAGCTTAGGGTTTTAGGGTTTTGGGTTTAGGGTTTAGGATTTAGGATTTCGGGTTTAGGGTTAAGATTTTGGGTTTATGGTTTATGGTTTAGGGCTCAAGGTTTAGGGTTTTGGATTGGGGGTTTAGGGTTTTTTTGGTTTAGGATTTAGGGTTTAGAGTTTGGGATTTAAGGTTTTCTAGGGTTTAGGATTGAGAGTTTTTTAGGGTATGGGGAGTTTAAGGTTTAGGGTTTAGGATTTTTGGGTTGAGTTTTAGGGCTTTGGGTTTAGGATTTAGGGTTTAAGGTTTAAGGTTTAGGGTTTTACGTTTTGGGTTTTGGGTTTTGGATTTAGGGTTTAGGGTTTAAGATTTAGGTTTATTGTGGTTTTTTAGTGTTTAGGGTTTGGGATTTAAGGTTCATGATTTAGGGTTTAGGGTTTAGGATTTTTAGGGTTTTTTAGGGTTTAGGTTTTGGGAGTTAACGTTTAGTGTTTAGGATTTAGTTTTAGAGTCCAGGGTTTAGGTTTAGGCTTTTTAGGGTTTTTAGGGTTTAGGGTTTTGGGTTTTTTTAGGGTTTAGGGAATTTAGGCCCTGTTTGATTTCAAGATATGAAGATTGAGATTGGATATTATATTCAGTAGGGTCCACATATCCCATGTTTGTAATTTTTTTTTGAAGGGAATATAATATACCATGGGATGTATATCCCCCAAATTTGGAGGATATATAATACCAACCCCCCCTGTTATATCATATCCCCCTAGTCTGGGATATGAGTTAAAAAGTCCAATTTACCCCTTTGTCTATCTAACATAATATAATTTAACATATTTTTTAAATTTAATATAATATAATTATTGAATTTAATTTAATATTATTGAATTTAATATAATATAATATTATTGAATTGAATTTAATATAAATATTATTGAATATAATATAACATTATTTAATTTAATTTAATTTAATTTAATATAATATAATATAATTTAATACAAATTTTGAATTTAATATAATATAATATTATTGAATTTAATTTAATATAATATAATTTAATATAAAATTTTGAATTTAATATAAATTTTGAATATAATATAATATAATCGAATTTAATTTAATTTAATATAATATAATTTAATATAAATTTTGAATTTAATATAATATAATATTTTTTAATTTAATTTAATATAACATAATATTATTTAATATAAATTTTTAATTTAATATAATATAATATTATGAGGGCAATCTTGGAAATTACTTGTTTATATCCCACAATATATTTTGTAAAACAAACATGGATAATATATATCCAATCTTATACATCAAGTCAACAAATATGAATTGGGGGATATATTATCACATACCTATATTCTATTTATTATATATCCTGACTAAATCTCACATCATATTATATCCTCCATTTTATATCCAGTGAAACAAACGGGGCCTTAGGGTTTAGGTTTTTATGGTTTAGTCTTTGAGGTTTAGGATTTAGGGTTTAGTGTTTATGGTTTATGTAATGACCCCAAAAGTCATCCTTATTTAATTAGGGGTTAATGTGTTTTAATTCAACTATATCTATTGGAATTGAGAATGTTTTTATCTATTTTGGGGTATTGATTGAGGTGGTGGTGTGATGGTAAAGTAAGATTGGACCAAAGAATATAATTCGGATAGTTATTCTATGATCAGCCGTCACTCATTTGCGCTTTTCTTTTTCTACACTTTGAATTTGAATATTTTGGGAAATACTAGTTTTTTTTAGCTCATATTTTAGCCAAATAGCCAAAAAGTTACTAAATTAGCATGTTCCCAAACGAGGCCTCAATGATCGTTAATGATTCTTATTGTTAACTTTCTATTTCTTCCAAGTATGTTGATTGGAAAATCTAAAGGCATTATTACGCAATACATTTTATTATTGTTGACAAAGAATACTAACATTATATGCAAGATATCTATAGTGATTCATGACGAACCAAGGGAACGTATAAGCACTATGGAATCATGGCATTCACGTATCTCTACAATCATTCAATTTGTAAATGTGCTTATCTCTCATTAGTAATTATCAGGAACGTCCTGTTAAACTTAAGTTAACTATGTTGACTCATGTGAATGATGTAACTGTCACGACCCCATTCCGCCCCTAGTAGAATGGTGCCGTGATGGCCAGTAATCCAAGATTACTGAAGGTCAACTTTCAAAATTCACACACAAACAGAGTATGCATAGGGGCTTACAAATGCGGAAGCAATAACTTTAAATACAGGTGGTCCATAAGAGCAGTGCATAGATCAAATGAAATGACATACAAGACATGGCTTTACAATTTATCGTTAATCAACAAAATACATGTTGGATCTTGATCAAAAGGCTTCTCAGCTGACATGTACAAAATACGGGAAATACAAGCCAAGAAGCATGATTTTCAAGATTTGCCGACGTAAATACAACATTGCCGACATGAATACAAAACGAAGCCGACATAATCATGAATCCAAAACAAGCTTGCGAACACATCTAGGCGTCGCCGACGTCCTGCTCATCACCTACATATATATATATAGAGGGTGAGCTTGGATACTCAGTGAATGGCATGAACAATAAAGGGGTTTGCATGAATGATCGCCGAAGTCCTTTCCAAACAAAACATGTGCAAACTTTACAAATTAGGGGATGAACCGTATTCATCTATCAAGTCTTTCAAATTTCAAGGGTACTGTCAAGCCTCATGGAATATCAAACAAATACATTACGAACGAACAAACCCACGCGGTAAACCGTCAGTGGCAAAACAAGGGAATAACCGATCCGTAATCGATTAGACAAACCCACCCGCACAAGGCCGTCGGTGGCAAAGGAGATAACTCAAACAAGGGTGCTACAAAAGTTTAGAGTCCTCTAGCACAAGGAACTGGTGTTACAAAGGACCGTATCCTTTTAACACAGGCTGGTGTTACTTAGGCCCGTAGCCCTCTTTAACACAATGGTGCTGCGAAAGTTTAGAGTCCTCCAGCACGCGAGACTTGTACTGCGAAAGTTTAGAGTCCTCCAGCACGAGGGACTTGTACTGCGAAAGTTTAGAGTCCTCCAGCACGAGGGACTTTCCGAGAAGGCCAACAAAACAAAACTTATGCTTAATATACAAAACAAGGATATTCATTCATGCGCAATAAGTATTTTTATCAAACAAAGCAAAGCAAGCTTTTAGCAAAAACATTATAACATAGCTTTATTGAAAACGCCACTCACATAGTTCTTCTCGGGTGTAGGCTCAAAGCGAAGATCAAGGACCAACAATCACATGGAAATCACATCCTCAAAACAAACTTTACATGTATGCAAATGATCCCGGCATTCTCACCAGATCCAAGTCAATAACAAAGCAAAACATGCCGGGAGTTAAAATACTGCTTTTCGCCTCATGAAAACACACTGGGTACCAACCAGGTCTTTACCGAGGCCCCACACCTCCCTGCCGAGGTGTGGTCCCGATGGCCACATTAAAAAGCAAAGTCGGGAAAACCTGGGTTTCCCTTGAAGAACATGAAGAACATGATGAATATGACCATGAAGAAGGTGAATGCAAAGATCATAACTTGTTACAAAATCTGAGATTTCATGCCATGAGTTCAAAAACACGGACTTGGGTACCCATACAAGAAGATCATGCAAGAACAAATACAAAAACATGGTTCTTGCTCCAAACTTTCAGATCAAAACGAGACTTTTCCTCAAGAATGCATGAATACTATTTTTCTCTTCCAAAACCAACTTCAAATCGATGCATGGCATGTTAAACAGATTCGATCATGCAATGCAGCTAGATGATCAATAAGAGCAACCAGAGTAGGTTAAGATTCTAACTTCAAGACACGAATCTAACGGCTCAAACTCTAAAGATCAAGCTTGGAAGATCTATTCTCACTCAAGAACTCCCCCTCCTTCCTCTAGAGCTTCTCTCTCTAAAGACAAAGATTTGAGACAAAATGATTTGTTTCTAGGTCTGCCGGCTGTCTTCACACTCAGCTCAGACACGTGGCACTACTGGGTTGGTTCAACTCAAAAGGTGACTGATTGATAAGACAAATCTATGGCAAAGCGTATTCAACAAGCTAGAGGGCAAGACACATCGGCAGGCAATGTTATCGGCTAGAGACAAAACCTCGGCAAGTAAGGGGAACAAGGACATCGGCTTGGAAGGACGACGCTGGACTAAGCTATGCCACACCTCGGCCTAGATGCGCCACACCTCGGTCTAGGTCATACCCATCCGGGTACAAGATTGCTTAAGTGCAAGGATAAACATCTCGGCCCAGATGATACACATCTCGGTCATGGTGATGTACACCTCGGCCCAGATAGTGACATCTCGGCTAGTATGCCAGGGTGGAGGTGGAGGTCAACCAAAGTGGCTCCAAGGTAGCTCTAGGCGCAAAGGTTCAAAGGTGAACTAGGCTCAAGATGACCTCGGCTACACACCAAGCAAGGAACAAAATCATGCAAGCAACACTTAATCAAAACAAGACAAGACAAGACTTGCAAAACAACATAACAAGACAAGATCATACATGAATGTATGCAAGTATGACTAAATCAAAGTGAGGGTCGTTACAGTAACGGCTACTAGTAGTACTCTGCTAAGTACAAGTTAAATATGGTAACAAATATGAACGAACAAACAAAGGTGTGTGCTTCTATATGCTATTAATAGATCAAGTGAACTACGCTATTTCTTAACGAATAATTAGCTAAGACCACGGATTGTTGTATACGTTAATGCCTGCTAAGTATTATGATAAACAACAGATTGACTTACGGATGGCTCAACCCAAAGACAAAATTAAATATCGATGACCTTGTCATGTAACCCACATTATGATGTAACCTGTTCTGTCTTTGCTAAGTGTACTGCAATGTCATGATATAACAAGAAATGTTCTATGTTCTAATATGTTACGTTTAGAAGTAAAGAATAGTTGGCCGTATATGTAAAGTATTCATGACATCCGTAGCACACGACCCTTACCCGGGGGTAATACCATGTTTTCAAGTATGTTACAAGTATACGCATGTTACAAGTTCAAGTATATACAAGTTTACGTATGTTATAAGTTTACGTCTGTTACAAGTTTAAGTATGTTACAAGTTTAAAATATGTTACAAGCTTAAGTATGTTATAAGGTTAAGTATGAAACAAGTTTACGTATGTTACCAGTTTATGTATGTACATGTTCAAGTATGAATTCTGATTTCTATTTATGATTCAAGCATAATGCATATGTATGAATTTATTTCTGGGGTATGACATTACATGTATGGTTTGATCTGTAAGACCTAATGATTATTTGTATGGAACTAAGTGCTACATTGTGAGCCACCGCTAGAGTCCATGTGAGACACCTCTTGAGTCCATACATATGTGAAAGTTATGAGGCTGAAAGCCATTCTGTGAAAGTTATGAGGCTTATAGCCATCCGCATAAGTTGTTATGAAATGAAACAAAGTGCTACACGGAACTAAGTGCTATATTATGAGTTACCTCTAGAGTCCGTGTGAGACACCTCTTGGGTTCATATATGCATGTTCAAGGGCTTAAATGCCAATATGTTTCAAGGGCTTTAATGCCAATGTGTTTCAAGGGCTTAAATGCCAATATGTTTCAAGGGCTTTAATGCCAATATGTTTCAAGAGCTTAAATGCCAATATGTTTCAAGGGCTTTAATGCCATTATGTTTCAAGGGCTTTAATGCCAATATGTTTCAAGGGCTTTATGCCATTCTGATAAGGGCTTTATGCCATTCTGACAAGGGCTTCATGCCATGTATACAAGGGCTATATGCCATTATGTTTAAAAGCTTAATGTTAATGTGTTCAAGGACTTAAAACCATTATGACTCACGATTGGGGCCTAAGGCCATTTGAAATGAAAACAGGAACAGATTAACTACATGATCTTTGCGTTTATTTATGCATTGTTATGTATTATGTTTAAATTGTGCATTTATGTATCATACTATTCACTGAGCTTGGCTCACCCTATGTTATGTCTGTTTCTGTAGGTAACCAACCAAGTGGTCAGTCCTAAGCCATGACACTTATAACGACTTGGATTTTAAATTCACATTGGATTGATATATAGTGGTGCCTGTCACCTTAAAATTTGTATGGTTGTCGGACTCTTGATATTGATGGGTTGGCAAGTGAACTTTAAATATTATAATTGAGGACCCTTAGATGATGTTTGGAACCTTGATCGAAGCCTTAACAAGATATATAGATAAGATTAGATAAAAAGTCCCAAATTTGAGTTTGAATTTTTGACCAGCCATCACTCTTTTTCCGTTTTCTCCTTCCATACTTAGAATTTGAATGTGAGGTTTGAACCATTGGAAAGCTTGTTTCCGGGGCTTCAATTTGGACACAAGAACGACCTAGAACGGAGTCCCGATGAGAGAGTTATACCCGTTCGAAGTTTTCACATCTGTGCTGGAAGCAGAGCCGCATGTGCGGGGAATAGCGCCGCATGTGCGGGCTGTGCGGGACAGCAGCTCAAAAACGTGATTTTTGGATCATTTCTTACATTTTCTTTTCCTCTCTTCTTCTCCCCTCTTCCATGTCCGAAAACTTAGCCCTAAAAACCTTGATTTCCTCCACTTTTATCAACAAATCAACCATGGATTTTGCATCAACGATGAAGAACAAGTGAAGATCAACATTTTCAACCGATTGGATTTTGGAATTTCAAAGTGATGCTCTTGACCTAGCTTCCTTGCTTTCAATCTTAAGGTAGGGGTCCTAGTTCTCCTTCAATGCTTACATAAATAGATAGATTTGTGGTATTTTGGAGTATATAAATGCAAAATCTACATTTTGAGCATATAAGGTTATATTATGGAAATTTGGGGATTTTGGATTTGAAGAATTTGGGGTTTTATTGTTGGGTTTAGATTATGGATTATGAACCTAGGATATATAATCAAGGGGAAAATTGGAAGAAAAAATAAGGGGTTAAGAAGTTTGAATTTTTCTTGAAATTTCTAGGTTTTTCTAGAAACCCTAGGTTGATTTTTGATGATAATCAATGATTTGGCCCAAATTGAAAGTTGAATCATGAAATTGGTAGGTTGAATTATCTATGCATAAGTTTAATTGGAATTTGGTTATGTTTGAAAATTATGTTTAAAATTTGCGAATGAATTTTGTTATGAGCAATGTAAATCATGTTATAATGAGAAGGAAATTGGGGGAAATGATTTATTAATGATATAGATGACATGAACTCGGTTATGGAATGTTGAAATGGAATTTAAGAATTCCTCTTGAATTATGTTGAATTATATTTAATGATGTTGAGTTGAATCATGTTGTTTATGTTGAATTGTAGTGATTATGTGAGATGGTATTGACTATGTTGACTTTGATTTTTGTGACCTAAAATGTGGAGTTTTCCAAAATGGGTTAATCCCAAATTATTTTGCTAAATACTTGTGGGCTTGCTTAGTTATTAAAATCAAGAGAATGACTTATTTTTGGAAAAATGTGGAAGATGTCCATACAATTCCTTCCTATCTTGAAATCGAAGTGATTGATTATAAATTCCATATTGTGTTTGCAAGAATGGTAATCTTCTATTTCTATATATAGATGTATTGAGATGGAGGAAATTGTGGTACAATGGATGGATAATGGTAGGCTTGTGAAGAATAATGAAGGAAGGAAAAAGAACTAATGACTAAGTTATATATGTGTACATGGCACACTTCAGGAGGGCCAAGCACTCCGTTGTAGCACTGTGAGTAATAGTACTTCGATGTATCTTTAACCGTTAATGATTATTGTTATTGACGTTATGATCTTCGTCGTAAGAATTATGTTGACATGTATGTTATGTATGCTACGTAAGAAATATTGTGAAATTATGGAAACATCAAAGGTGTATGCTATATGAGGAACATTGTGAAATTATGGAAACATCAAAAAGGATTTGTGAAATATGCATCTCGAATTTGTGAAGTATGGATCACCAACTTGTGAAATATGAAACGATGTGGCCGAGGGCCATTTGTGAATTATGAATTTCCGAATTGTGAATTGTGAAACTATGAAGCCAAGAGCCGAATTGTGAACCTATGAAACCCAAAAGCTAATTTATGTATATGTGAATTTATGAGGCCGAGGGCCGACTTGTGAATTTATGTGGCCAGGGGCCATTGGTGAACTATGAACCTATGTGGCCAGGGGCCATTTGTGAAATTATGAAGCTATGAGGCCAAGGGCCAAACTTGTGAACTTGTGAATCCAAAGGGCCGAAGGCCGATGTGATAAGTTGTGAATCTATGAAACCTAAAGGCTATCGTGAATGTGTGAACCCCTCAGGCCAAGGGCCGAACTGTGGAATTGTGAAACCAATAAAGTCATCTGTAATCTAATGAAAATGTGCTTACTTTGTCCTGTTAACTTTATGTTAATTATGTCAACTCATGGGAATGATGTAACGGTTACCATTAGGACTTTGTTAATTACAAGGCAAGGCAATTATGTTAACATATAAGAACGATTAAACAACGGTGTATACTATTGATTAATAGAGCACGTGAATTAAGTCATTTACCCAAAAGAATTTATGTTCATTCTTGAAGAATAGATTCTGAGTAAATATAAGAGTAGCTATGTGTCTCCATATGAATTTGAAGTTATTTTGCTATGTTGCTTATGAATTGGAAGTTATTCAGAATCTACGATATGAGTGCAAAGTTTAGCATTATTATGTGACCCTCATGAGAATGTGAATTAGTCTCTCATTGTTAAGCGTACGATAATGACATGATACAACAAGAAATGCTCTAGTTATAATATGTTCCGTTTGAATTAATGAATGATGTTCAAGTACGTTTCAGGCATGTTTCCAGTATGTTACAAGTTCAAGTATGCTCAGGTATGTTTCAAGTATATGTTACAAGTTTGAATATGCTACAAGGTCAAACATTTCAAGGGCTTTATGCCAATGTTTCAAGGGCCTCGTGCCACCACATTTCAAGGGCTTATAGCCATCAAGTTTATGTTGCAAGATTGGGCCTAAGGCCGTTATGTACTTAGCACAGAATCAGACTATTGCATTGGCATGTATTATGTTTCAAGTTAAGCATCATTTTATTTATGTATTATTAATCACTGAGCCCGGCTCACTCTCTATTATGTCTGTTTCTGTTGGTCACCAATCAGGTGGTCAGTCCTAGCCAAGACGCCCGCTTTCTTTTGTCAACCTTCGTATGTCCAGGCACTGTATAAGCCATTTATTTTGTCAAGTTGTTAAGATGTTGACTTGCTTATGGGTGTCCCTCTAAGGTTGTTGTATATACTTTCATGTTCATTTTTTTTTTTTTGTATACGCCCAATCATGGGGCTGGCATTGTAAATGTGTATGTATATGCTCCGGGTTATAGTTGGAACTTTATCTATCCACTATAATGCATGTGATGAATGAGATCCTGGCATGTAGAAGTAGCTCAATGGAGTTTATTTGTTTCATTATTTCCATTTTTTTCGTGCTTCCGATAAGGCCCCGTATGTTATGTTACCAGGTTACATGTCCATTTTTGAATAGGTCATGCCCAAACTTTTAGGGGCGGGTTTGGGGCGTGACAGCGCTTGTCCTCTTGGGTCAACCTTTCCATGTCCAAGCCTAAGAGAAGCTGCTCTTATTTTCATGAAGTTTTGACGAACTTTGGTTTTGCACCCTAGTTGTTGGCCTAAAGTTGACATGTGTGCAACACTTCGTTCTCTAATGTTTTTGATATATGCCCAATTACAGGGCTGGGCCTGTATATATGTATGTATATAACCGATGTTCCGGTGTATGTTTTAGATTTTATTTGTCTCTTAAAAGTTTATGATCCTGGCATGATAGTAGTAGCTTAATGGAGTTTGTTTCTATTGTCAAATTTTGATATTTAATGCTTCCGTTCAGGCCCCATATGATATATATATATAACAGGTTAAGTGTCCGTTACTGAAGTGGTCATGCCCAAACTTCTAGGGACGAGTTTAGGGCGTGACAAGTGGTATCAGAGCACGAGTTGCTATCTCACACACGGATCCATTGAGCTTTAGGATGTCTAGAAAAGACTTAGGCATCATGCATGACATCCTTAGTGCATATAAAAGGAATTGATAGCAACGATAATGGTATATGTAATGACGCTAACCGCAATGGTTATTATTCATGTCTGTTATACATTTCTTGTATATGTTGTGATTGATTGCTATGCAGAACATGGTAAGACCTGCAGAGGGGATTAAATCTATAAAGTTGCGCAGCGGAAGCGTGGTAAGAATTCACGTTGAACAGTAAGACAAGTTATATGCCTATGACTAAGTGAAATGTGTGTTATTAATTGCGACTGTAGAATTGATAGATATCTGTGAAGCATCTGTTTAGATGACTTACTTACACGATTTAGTGCGTACATAAGATAATATGTGCGATGTGTACTTTCTGTAACATAGCCACATCCTCCTTATTATAACAATTTTTAAACCTGCGAGTTCGAGAGGTTATTATAAGTTGATAGTTGCTGAAATAAGTTTCGCATGATACTTTGTAATGTGTTGAAAAGGATTGGCTGTGATAAAAAGTTATACATATAGTGATTCTGTTTTGTTCATGCGTAATCTGTGATATGTAATCAGGATTTCTTATAAGGAATGGTCGAATAATATGAAGAACCCCACCTATATGATGAGTCTGCCCATATGATACCGGTAAAAAAAAAAAAAAAACTGATAAGTTACGACAAAAATTGGAATTTTGTTTTTGCATTTTAATGCAAATTGTTAAACTAATTCCTATTCTGTATTTAAAAAGGGGTTAAGTAAAGTTTATGACTGTAGACGTCCCCGAACGCCCCGGGAGGGTGAGCTCCCGTTCCGTTCGTTTTGCGGGTCTACTACAGTTCGGACTCAAATTGTCATGGTTCTTAATCTGAACCAAAGAGTCCAAATCCGGCAAATCGTTTTGAGAAAACAGATTTTTTTGAAAGAAGTGCCAAACATGGACTGCTTTGCCAGATACAGAGTCGCCACCTAAATATTTTTTATGGGGGAATTTAGGAAACCCTGACTTGGTGCCAAAGGCCACGTGTCCGTCATCACCAAAGTTGCCTCGGCTCGGGAACTTGGGTACGATCGGGGAAGGTCAGCTATGAGCACCCCCTCTCGCCCGATCCGAAGATCGGCCTCTACTAACCGTGATATCTTATTTTGAAAACGTCATGTGTTCTTATTCCAGTTATTAGCCTAGGATTACTATGTTATGCGCACAGCAAACAAGTATAGACTAGATTGCCTAATTTGGAATAAAACATTGCGTATCCGTTTGTTTGGAAAATGGTTTGAAGTTTGCTACTCGCAAGTAGGCTAAAACACGAATTTCAACGAGTTGTTCCAACTCAAACAATCCAACCTTCACCCACAGGCATTCAAATAGTTTATCTCACATAAGCATCTAGCCGCATGGTAAGCATGCCGTCATGTTAACATTCACACACATGCGGTATGCTAAAGCATAAGATACTTACATCGTACTCCGTGCCAAAACAGTAAACTAGTTAGCAAACATGCGTGACCCTAGTCCACGTTAAGTGGCTAATGCATCACATACAAAATGCAATTAGGATGGGCTCGGCTAATCCTAAAATGGCATGTGAAATGCAATCAACTAATGCACGTATTCAATTTAGAATTGAAGTACAAATGCAGTTAGTATGATGTACCGAGCCCGGTGCATGCAAGACAAATGTATGGATGCACGCATGCATTGCATAAGGTATGCTAATTTAAACATGCCCTGATCTACCATCATAAGTGGGTAAATAAAAGGGAAGAAAGAAGTGGGGATTGGAAGACATGCACACACACGCACCCACACTTATTACAGATTCGCCCTCGCTCGGAGGGACCAAAAGGATAATACAAATTAATTAACTACGCAAGCTAATTGAATATTACAAAACACCTAATTAGTTAACAACTAACTAAGCTAGGAAAAACAGTAAACCGCCTCGGGAAGAGGGCCCAATGCATGCGCGCTCGCGTCCTGCTCGGAAGTACACTACTATGCATAGACTGCCTCTGTTTTCCCTGCTCTGCTCCTCTGAAGACTACCAAAGTCTCAGAATTGCTTCCCTGGACATTGGGAGATACCATCGGCTGAGTAGATTTGCCACCGGCAGTGGGATATGGTCATCGGCTGAGAATGCATCCATCGGCCACCAATTTATTGCCGGTCGGCACTGAACACTGCCGATCGGCAAGTAATGTCTGCAGAACCTGCAATTGATAGCAGCAGAGGGCAGAGCCTTGCATGGCAATGCAATTCAAGCAATGTATGCACCAACCAAGCTCCTTATCATGTGTATGACTCAAAGGGGTATGGTTCTTGGTTCTCGGACCATCAATCGCGCATTTCAATGCGTGATGGCCCAAGAGACCAAGTTGTGCATTTTCATGTCAAATGAAATGCAAACCAAATAAGCACATAAAGGCCCAACCTCTATCACTTGATTTCAAGAGGCAAGGCATGCATGTTCAATGCGATGCAACCTAAGCATGTTAGCTAATATGCAACATGGTATAAAAGGGAGCATACAAGCATGCAATGCACATTAGGTACACAACCTAAGCCACAAAGCAAACAAGCATGCCACAATTATGCAAACCACTAGAGCATGCAAGATGTAATCTAATCATGCAACATGCTAGCAACTTGACCAAGGGAATGCAAGGCAAATGCAAGTGATTTCAAGCATGCAACATGTGCAACCAACACATGCAAACATGGGGCAATGTAACAACACTTGAATGGCATGCAAGGGATGGACTTTCACTAATTGGACAGCTCTAAGCTAGGTCCAAAACAGTGGCCAAAAGCTTAAGAAAATGGGACCAAACATACATACACACATGCACATGTTAAGGCCTAAACGCTTAAGCATCAAAGGACAACTTTTAAGCACACTTAAAAGGGAATAATCATGGACATATGACATGCATGATAAGCCTTGAAAACATGTAGGGAATGATGCCAAATCAACCTACCAATGCAAACTAAGCACGCAACCAAGCCCAAGGACCTAAAACACGATCATATGTCGCATGAAGCAAATGACCAAAATGCACCAAAACAGTCCTAAATCATGCAAAAGTAAGCCCTAAGGACCACTTAGATGGCATCTAAATGACCTAATCCTAAAGGCATACACAATGGCACAAACATGAAGCATGAAGCACCGACTCTAGAAGCATCAAAAGAGCTATGAAATGCAAGCATACGAGCATGTTAGAAGGACTGAAATGGCATGTTGGGTGGTTCCAAACCACTGAAATAATGCAAGCAACACATGCTACACATTCACACACTTGAGGCTAACAAGCCAAAATGCAAAGAGGCCATATAATGCATGTCATGGCCGACCAAAATGACCAAGGACAGACCTCAAACATAGCAAAATAAGCATAAAAGCTTCACAAAGCCAAGCCTAAAACATGCTAGAACAATGGTTTACAACCTAAGGCATGTTAAAGCAACAAAGAGGCATTACATGGCATATATGCAAGCCATGCATGGTGTACCAAAACCAACTTAATACAAAGTTATATTATGGCAATATAAGCATGAAATACAGTTAGAACATGGTCAACACACACTTGAACATGATGCTCCCTCAAGAGGCCAAAAGGTGCCCTTTTCAAGGACAATAAGGAGAGGGGGTGGCCCCCTCCTTCTTGGGACCTCAAGGCACCATCCTCACCTCTGAAATCCCTCAAGATTTCAGTGGTGAGGAGGCCCAAACACTAGGGTCCCGGAGCTCACAGAAAATGGCTCAAAACAAGGGTCAAACAAGCCTTTAGAGGGGTCAAACTTCCTCAAAGCTTAAAGCACTCTTAACAAACTATTTAGAGGCCTTAAAAACAGAACTTTTATGTATTAAACACTAAGCTTGAAAATAGTTCTAAGATGGTCAAAAATAGGATGCAAAAATGGGGGAAAAAAGACTAGTTTCTTACCCTTGAAGACCACCTTCACAAACGATGGACCAGCAGCCCCCTTGAGCTCCAAACCAGCTTCAAAGCTCCAAAAACAGGCCCTAAGAACCTTAGTTCCAAGTAGATGGTGTGATGGTGGGTGTTTATGCACAAAACTAAGCCTAAAACACACACAATGGCAAGAGAGGGAGAGATATAGATATAGGTTAGATACACTAACTTAAACCCTAAAACCAGAGCCCTCTCACTCTCTTCTCCAACTTCTCTAACCCTAGGACAAGGGAGAGAAGGCCTCCTCTTATAGAGGAGCCAATCTTGTAAAGCTTACAAGGTAAGCTAACAAGAGGGCCATCCCTCCATACACGTGTATGGAGGGGAAGCAAATGCAAGACAGCTGTGCTAAAATATCTGCAAAAGTAGATGCACAGTAGTCGGCCGGCCAAAGATGTCATTTTGACAAAATTTACTGCCGACCGGCAACAAAGAATGCCGACCGGCAACATACATTGCCGATGGCATGAAACCCTGGCCGGTGGCCTCTAGCCACGGCCGGTGATGTGTGGGGATGCCTCACAAGGCATTCCCTGCCCCTCCAAGGCAAAACACAAGTGTTTGGTGCAAAACCAGACACAAAACAGTCGAGTTCGGAGATCCTGAGACAAGGCGCGTAGCCGAGACCTCCGGGAACTCCAAACGAACACAAACAAGGATGATCACCGGGTGTTCAAACAGTGACGTCCAAGTCTTGAGGACGGTCAAAAATGGGGTGTCTACAATGACTAACTAGTCAATTTGAACTTATGACGACATGACCAAGTGTCTAGTATGTTGCGAGAAGTTACAAAACTGTATGTTCTTTGTTTTGATACTATAATGATGATTTGTGATCTCATGTTTTTTTAAATAGTAAGTATTTTCCGAAGTGATCAAAATGTTATGAACTTCCGATATGTTTATGACATGATAAGCTTTCTGGATAATTTTCCAAAATGACTAGATACGCTACGAAGCTCCGAATGTTCATGATATGACAAGATTTCTGAAAGAAATATTTTGCTATGCATGAATGAGTTCTTCATTTGATAATTTATTGTTGCATACTTGATGAAAGCTCTATGTTGAGCTTCAAGCTATTCTGCCCTATCTGTTATAAGTTGAATCGGAGATTGTTCTAACAAAGTTTAAATAAGTTTAATGCTATTGAGAATTATTCCATCATCTGCTATCTTTGAAAGGCCTGATAAGTTTCTGGGTAATATCTCTGAACAACGTATTGTATGTACGTATGAAGGGTTTGAAGAACTTTATCTATTACATATTTTTGGAAAATGTTTTTGTCCATGTTAGAAACAGTTTGCTATCTATGGAACAAGAATATAAGAATTTCATGGTAAATGTATTATGTGCTTGATGTCATGATGTTGACTTTGAGATCTTCTAAGCCAGCATGGATTTTAAATGAGTATTACTTTACAGTAATGTGGGAAGTATGACCATTAAGGTTTGATCTGTATTTGATTTTACGAATCCTCTACTCTGAACATGTAATTTCTTGATATGAAATTTAAGTTGGCATTTGGAGTCTGTTAGAGATTTGATTTGAACTGATAAGTCTAACTCAGATGATGAACAAAGAGCCATGAAGTCGTTGATTTAGAACTTAATTGCTACGATGGGTCTAATTATTGTACGAAGTATATACCTTTGAAACGCGATTATGTCGTAAATGTTTCCTTAACCTTTGAGGAATTATGATAATGGGGGTTATTTGTGAGTTTGAATTATGTTTGATAGTTTATGAGCTGCATGCAAACGAATACTTGAAATGAATTCATTTCTGAATACCCTTAAGTTGTTATATTATATGATTTGTGGAGTAATAAATTAAAATGTACAAGGTTATGAATAATGAGACGATGTTTTGATGTTAGTAAGTATTATTATCAATTGGGTTACCAAGTAGTTAGTAGAGATGAATTACTTGTGATTTTGGGAGCAAATTCCATCGGAGTTGACTGTATAGGATTGTGAATAGCCAAATGATTGAGAAATGTTATATGTCCAGGACGAAGTTAGACTTGTGGCAAGGTGAATCAAGTTTGGAGGACCAAACTTCTTAAGGTGGGGAGAATGTAATGACCCAAAAAGTCATCCTTATTTAATTAGGGGTTAATGTGTTTTAATTCAACTATATCTATTGGAATTGAGAATGTTTTTATCTATTTTGGGGTATTGATTGAGGTGGTGGTGTGATGGTAAAGTAAGATTGGACCAAAGAATATAATTCGGATAGTTATTCTACGATCAGCCGTCACTCATTTGCCCTTTTCTTTTTCTACACTTTGAATTTGAATGTGAGGTTAGAACCATTGGAAAGCTTATTTCCGGGGCTTCAATTTGGACACAAGAACGACCTAGAACGGAGTCCCGATGAGAGAGTTATACCCGTTTGAAATTTTCACATCTGTGCTGGAAGCAGAGCCGCACGTGCGGGGAATAGTGCCGCACGTACGGGCTGTGCGGGACAGCAGCTCAAAAACGAGATTTTTGGCTCATTTCTTACATTTTCTTTTCCTCTCTTCTTCTCCCCTCTTCCATGTCCAAAACCCTAGCTCCCAAAACCTTGATTTCCTCCACTTTTCTCAACAAATCCACCATGGATCTTGCATCAAGGATGGAGAACAAGAAAGGGTCAACATTTTCAACCGATTGAAATTCGAATTTGTGGAGGATTCTTCTCAAAGCTTGCTTTTCTTGCTTGAATCTTGAGGTAGGAGTCCTTATTCCCTTTCAATATTTGTATTCATTGATGGATTTATGGTATTTTGAGTATATAAATACAAAATCTATAGTTTTGAACATATTATGTCCAACTTGAGATTGGGGGATTTCGGGTTTATAATGTTGGGGATGTAATTGCTGGGTTAAGGTGATGGATTATGAACTTTAGACTTGTAATTAATGAGGAAATTGGAACAAAAAATAATGGGTTAAGAAATTTGGATTTTTCTTGAAATTTCTAGGTTTTTCTTGAAACCCTAGGTTGATTAATGATGATAACTAATGAATTGGCCCAAATTGAAAGTAGTGTAATGAAATTGAGGTATTGAATTATATGTGTTCAAGTTTAATTGGAATTTGAAAATGTTTGAAAATTATGTTTAAAATTTGCGAATGAACTATGTTATGAACATTGTGATTCATGTTTTAATGTAAAGGAAAAATTGGAGAAATAATTTATTAAGGATATGGATGGCATGAACTCGGTTGTGGAATGTGGAAATGGGATTTAAGAATTCCTCTTGAATTATGTTGAATTATATTTAATGATGTTGAGTTGAATCATGTTGTTTATGTTGAATTGTGGCGATTATGTCGAGTTTAATTTTTCTGACCTAAAATGTGGAGTTTTCCGAAATAGGTTTAATCCCAAATTATTTTGCTAAATACTTGTGGGCTTGCTTAGTTATTAAAATCAAGAGAATGATTTAATGGAGTTTCTTTATGGAGATAGGAAATGTTTGGTTTTAGTGAAAACCCTAGACATTCATGGATTTTTGGAAAAATGTGGAAGATGTCCATATAATTCCTTTCTATCTTGAAATCGAAGTGATTGATTGTAAATTTCATACTGTGTTTGCAAGAATGGTAATCTTCTATTTATATATATATATTGATATGGAGGAAATTGTGGTATAAATGGATGCTTAATGGTGGGCTTGTGAAGAATAATGAAGGAAAGAAAAAAGAACTAATGATCAAGTTATATATATGTACAGGGCACACTTCAGGAGGGACAAACACTCCGTTGTAGCACTGTGAGTAGTAGTACGGTAGTCAATGATCGTTAACGATTCTTATTGTTAACATTCTATTTCTTGCAAGTATGTTGATTGGAAAATCTAAAGGCATTATTACGCAATACATTTTATTATTGTTGACAAAGAATACTAACATTATATGCAAGATATCTATAGTGATTCATGACGAACCAAGGGAACGTATAAGCACTATGGAATCATGGTATTCACGTATCTCTGCAATCATTCAATTTGTAAATGTGCTTATCTCTCATTAGTAATTATCAGGAACGTCCTGTTAAACTTAAGTTAACTATGTTGACTCATGTGAATGATGTAACGGCTACTAGTAGTCCTTTGCTAAGTACAAGTTAAATATGGTAACAAATATGAACGAACAAACAAAGGTGTGTGCTTCTATATGCTATTAATAGATCAAGTGAACTACGCTATTTCTTAACGAATAATTAGCTAAGACCACGGATTGTTGTATACGTTAATACCTGCTAAGTATTATGATAAACAACGGATTGACTTACGGATGGCTCAACCCAAAGACAAAATTAAATATCGATGACCTTGTCATGTAACCCACATTATGATGTAACATGTTCTGTCTTTGCTAAGTGTACTGCAATGTCATGATATAACAAGAAATGTTCTATGTTCTAATATGTTACGTTTAGAAGTAAAGAACAGTTGGCCGTATATGTAAAGTATTCATGACATTCGTAGCACACGACCCTTACCCGGGGGTAATAATACTGTGTTTTCAAGTATGTTACAAGTATACGCATGTTACAAGTTCAAGTATATACAAGTTTACGTATGTTATAAGTTTACGTCTGTTACAGGTTTAAGTATGTTCAAGTTTAAGTATGTTACAAGTTTAAAATATGTTACAAGCTTAAGTATGTTATAAGGTTAAGTATGAAACAAGTTTACGTATGTTACCAGTTTATGTATGTACATGTTCAAGTATGAATTCTGATTTCTATTTATGATTCAAGCATAATGCATATGTATGAATTTATTTCTGGGGTATGACATTACATGTATGGTTTGATCTGTAAGACCTAATGATTATTGGTATGGAACAAAGTGCTACTTGGAACTAAGTGCTACATTGTGAGCCACCGCTAGAGTCCATGTGAGACACCTCTTGAGTCCATATATATGTGAAAGTTATGAGGCTGAAAGCCATTCTATGAAAGTTATGAGGCTTATAGCCATCCGTATAAGTTGTTATGAAATGAAACAAAGTGCTACACGGAACTAAGTGCTATATTATGAGTTACCTCTAGAGTCCGTGTGAGACACCTCTTGGGTTCATATATGCATGTTCAAGGGCTTAAATGCCAATATGTTTCAAGGGCTTTAATGCCAATATGTTTCAAGGGCTTAAATGCCAATATGTTTCAAGGGCTTTAATGCCAATATGTTTCAAGGGCTTTATGCCATTCTGATAAGGGCTTTATGCCATTCTGACAAGGGCTTCATGCCATGTATACAAGGGCTATATGCCATTATGTTTAAAAGCTTAATGTTAATGTGTTCAAGGGCTTAAAACCATTATGACTCACGATTGGGGCCTAAGGCCATTTGAAATGAAAACAGGAACAGATTAACTACATGATCTTCGCGTTTATTTATGCATTGTTATGTATTATGTTTAAATTGTGCATTTATGTATCATACTATTCACTGAGCTTGGCTCACCCTATGTTATGTCTGTTTCTGTAGGTAACCAACCAAGTGCTCAGTCCTAAGCCATGACGCTTGTCCTCTTGGGTCAACCTTTCCATGTCCAAGCCTAAGAGAAGCTGCTCTTATTTTCATGAAGTTTTGACGAACTTTGGTTTTGCACCCTAGTTGTTGGCCTAAAGTTGACATGTGTGCAACACTTCGTTCTCTAATGTTTTTGATATATGCCCAATTACAGGGCTGGGCCTGTATATATGTATGTATATAACCGATGTTCCGGTGTATGTTTTAGATTTTATTTGTCTCTTAAAAGTTTATGATCCTGGCATGATAGTAGTAGCTTAATGGAGTTTGTTTCTATTGTCAAATTTTGATATTTAATGCTTTCGTTCAGGCTCCATATGATATATATATAACAAGTTAAGTGTCCGTTACTGAAGTGGTCATGCCCAAACTTCTAGGGGCGAGTTTAGGGCGTGACAGTTTAGGTTTTATCATTTAGGGTTTAGGATTTAGGGTTTTGGGGTTTAGGGTTTTGGTGTTTTGGGTTTTGTTTTTAGGATTTAGGGTTTAGGATTTATGGTTTTGGGTTTTGTTTTCCTTGCTTCTCTTCAATAATATCTTGTGGATGGATGCGTGATAATTTCTATCACATAAAACCTTCATTTTGAGGAGATTGTTATAAAAGACATGTGAAGAAAGCTAGGGTTTTTAATTTATGAAAGTTGAATTGATGATTTAAGTGAAATATAAAATGTTTGGGTTATGAGAATGTGGTTTTGTGTCAAATAGTAAAAAGCACTAATTTATGTTTAAACCTAGTTATGAAATCTATATTGGCAATGAAGAAAGCTTCAATTGACATTTGATTTATAAAATTAAGTTTATGTTTTGTAGAGATGAGAATAGATAATGATGAATAATGGTTGGAAAATAACTATTGTATAGAAAGGTTATTTTGAAGAAATTAAGATGAATAATTAAATCAATTAATTGGGGATAATTTATGATGATTATTGTGTTATGAAATTGAGTATGAAGATTTAATAATTTTGTGGAAAAGTTAAAAGACCATTGAAATATAAGAATTTAGAATGTTTCTAAAAATGCGCCAAATGCTCTTAGTGGATGTGTTATTGGATGAATTTTGTGATAAAAATAATGAATGTTATTATTGGTTTTGTTGGGATTGTAACAACAAATGACTTGATGAATACTAGAGAATGGTGAAAAATAATGAGTACGTGTTCTTGAGCTAATAAGTAATGGAAATAATGAATGAATGTGTTGGCTTTGCCCACAATTCATAACGAGCAATGCCTTAAGAAATTGATGGATTGTAATGTTGCCTTGGGGTCCATTTCTTGTTGTATTTGAGCCGGCAAAGCGTGGCGCTTAATAAAGGTTCTGCCTTCCTTCCGGAGTAGCGCCCGGTAAAGTGTGTGGGTTGATGAAATGTGTAAAGGTTCTGCGTTCCTTCCGGTTTGTGACCGGTAAAGCGTGTGGTATGATGTTAAGGCTTGGTAATGGAGCCGGTGTCTAATTTGGATTGTGTGAAATGATTATAATAAGATTTGTACATGGGTTTTTGAGATAATGGAAAGTGAATAATTTTGATTAGGTAAAGTTGAATATATGGAATTGTATGGGTTCTTTTTGTGTGGATTATAATGGGTTATAATGTGTTGTGACATGTAGGAGAATGACTCGTTGCTATGTTTATAATTCTAGATAAAGTTAGTAAAGAATTCTTGAAAAGACTCTTTTCTTTTGAAAAATATATTTGACTGATACAAGAACAAATAAAAGGGGTTTTTCTTTGAAAAGTTTTCATGAATTTCTTTATGAGATTGGTATTACCTATATGTATTGCAATTTGTGTATGAAAAGAACACAACGAATTTATGTTTATATCACTCTTTAGCATTTCATGATCACATGTATCTAGGGATCTTATTGTTTAGAATCAGGGAAGATTCCTACTGGACTTCGTATTCATCCCAATTATTTTTACCATTTTTCAGGAACGAAGTTTGGAATGCTGGATTGAGGACTGAAGAGTTTATTCTCTCTTATTTGTCATAGCGTATGTGACGCCCCAAATTTACTCTATTGGTTGCAGAAAAGGGAGAGTCACTAATGAGTCCTATAGTAAATAACCAAGTAAGATCCCAGATCGCCGGAGAAGTCAAATTAGCCTCCCTTCTAAGTCCAGCTTTCTTAGGCAGCGCACTACCCTTTTGACAGATCTTAAAAGGTATTGACACAAGGTCTCATAAGCAACGATAAGGTTCATACATATATATATATATAGAATATAAATACATAACAACCACAATTATCCTTAATTTCAAAAGCTTGTTCCATTATATTACATCCCAAAAGAAAATTTAAAACTTCACATGAGCCTTACAAAGTATCAAAAGGGAAATTTTTAACTTTTCTAAGATAGCCAAAAGTCTTCGAAGGTTTTAGGCTCATCATCTCCAGCTATAAGCTCCTCTTCAGCACCTGCATGATACGCCGTGAGCTTTGAATGCCCAGTAAACACACACACACCCCGTCCCTTTTTCTCCAGTCCAATACACAATCACAAAATGACAGCAAGTAGTAAAGCATGATACTCAACTAAATAAATAAATGGTTACAAGGTTAGACGTTAGTAAACTAGAAATCCCCCAAAGAGATTTCGCCCTCCCAACTACAAGAACCAGATGCGGATTATTCGGTATGCCCCATCTTTTGCTGCTTTGTTGCAGACCTAACCTCGGATGCCTACCAACGGTTATGTACCGTGTAACGCCAACCGCAGGGCCTCAAAAGAGACGGTAAAATAGGGCCTTGCCCAAATCCCTCCTCACACCAAACCACCTAGGGTCCGAATACAACCGCTCCGTTTAAGGGTTTCGAAAACCACTTGCACAAGACTTTAGCTTCCAAATAGGGAACGCATCCCAACAATCCATACATCACATATTATCATCTTTCCATTACTCAAAACATCGAAAACCCAATACCATCCCAATTAAGTTTTCCGTTAAGTTAAATGTTTTAAATCAAGGTTAGACTAGCTTAACAAGATAATAATATCCACATAAGCATGCATCATTAGGATGAAGAAGATAAAGAACATAACCATAACACATATAATATCATGCCAAGATATGATCATAAGCTAATAAGCACTTTCATGAACACAAGAGCATAAAACATCCATGCACAACAGAATTTCCAGATTCAATATCACATAAGGATTAGAATGAAAGGACTATTTTAGATTTTTCACCGGACTCGGCCTTCCTATGGTTCGTAGAGATTTTAATCTAGTTTCTAGAACATATTTCGGAAATGGGATAGCTTTTATAGATTTTAAGTTATTTAGAAAACACTCCAGCGCTGTCCAGATTCGTTGACCGTTACGAAAATTTGATTTTCTTGCAAACCGCTCACTGTTTTTCAATGAAACCAATTTTAGTTGAAAGCTAACTCCTTAAGGAAGATTTTGACATAAAATAGAGGTCCAGAATAATGTTTTACATTTTTCTAGAAACGTTGAAAGTTGGCTGCGAAAACAGATTCTAAGGCACAATACCCAAAACAAGAAGATTTGTGAGAAAGAGATCCACTACAAGAAAATTTTCATTTCTTTTGTGATGAAAACATGCTAACTAACGTATATTAAACTCAGAAAATTTGCTTGAAGGTGTGCCTTTGGAAAGTTTGAGAGATTGGTATGAAAAGATAGTTTTGTACCGAAATGAGGGAAACTACAAGAGAGGTAGAATCATGGCTCAATCCTTATCATTTTTAACACAAGTAACTCATCAATAACACATCTGAAAACAATGTTTAGAACTCTTAGGAACATGTATTTGAAAAAGGAAAATGAAAGAGAAGGTTGTGTTGTGGCTTACTTGCTAGGCTTGAGCAAGATGGCTCTCATCTTCCTACCTCTCCCTCTCAAGACTTCTCTCTTGCTCTCCTTCCTCTCCTCTAGGCCGAATGTGTGTGAAGGTGTGTTGTTTGTGTTTGCCATGCTAGGGGGTGGTGGTATTTATAGGCAAGTTTTGGTGTAAAAAGACATAAAGGCCCACTAGTTAGAATTGGATGGAAAAGTTTGGATTTACTTGGAGTCTAATGGAATGGGAGTGATTAGGGAGCTTAATCATGGGTTTAGACAATATCTGGTTGGTCCCTAGTTGGAGTGAAACTAGTGTTGGAAACAAAACCCTAGATTTAGGATTACTAGGTGCTAGGGTTTCTAGAACATCATAATTACAATTCTTGAAAATAGGCCCCTCACAATCTCCTAGGGTGGCCGGCCATTGGGAAGGGAGATGGGGCATTTTTTCTTAATTCAATTTAGGTACTATGGACACATCTCCCAATGTATATATCTAAATTTGATTGATGGCACCTATAGTATAAAAGTACATGTACTAGTTTTTGGGGTAATTCTTGAATTTAAATAAAGAAGTGAGGGCTTGGAATTAAACTAATGTATTGGAACCTTACTTATGTAGAATTAAATTAAATTAGGCTAAGGAACCTCATTCGGCTAGGATATTCCTGTTGCGATAGAAAAATGAAAAAAAAAGCCTAACCGACAAGATTCGAAATAATTCAAGGAACTGAGGGGCTTTAAGGAAATAATTCAAACATTAAGGTTTTTAAAGAGAATACATTTTTCAGGGGCTTCACAACCTATCCCCCTTAAAACAATTTCGTCCTCGAAATTTAACTACATACTGCCTTCGAAAAGTTCGGGGTAGTTTGCCTTCACCCAATCCTGGCGTTCCCAAGTAGATTCCTCAATTCCTCGATGACGCCATAGCACTTTTACCAAGTGAACCATTTTGTCTCTAAGGTTCTTCTCTCGACTATCTTGTATTGCTACCGGTCCTTCTTTAAATGTAACACCTTTGTCAAGACTGATTTCTTCCCATTTGAGGACGTGTGACGGGTTGGCAATATATTTCCTCAACATAGATGCATGGAAGACGTTGTGTATCCCTGCTAAATGCGGGGGTAGAGCTAGTCTGTATGCTACTTCGCCCACTCTTTCCAATACCTCAAAAGGCCCAATATATCGAGGTGACAGCTTCCCTTTTCTCCCAAAACGCATGACTCCATGCCTAGGTTGCCCCTTTAGGAACACGCAGCTGCCTACTTCAAACATCAATGGCCTTCTCCTCCTATCTGCATAATTATTTTGACGGTCTTGAGTAGTCTTTAACCGCTGTCGGATCAATTTGACCTTCTCAGTAGTTTCTAGAACAAGTTTAGGTCCGATCAGGTTTGCATCACCCACCTCAGTCCAACAAATAGGCGATCTACAAGGTCGTTCAGGTTCGATCAGGTTTGCATCACCCACCTTAGTCCAACAAATCGGCGATCTACAAGGTCGTCCATATAATGCTTCAAAAGGCGCCATACCGATGCTAGCTTGAAAGCTATTGTTATAGGCGAATTCAATTAAGGGTAGGTGTCGTTCCCAACTTCCTTGAAAATCCATTGCGCAAGCTCTCAACATATCTTTGAGTGTCCGGATGGTGCGTTCAGATTGTCCATCTGTTTGCGGGTGAAAGGCGGTGCTAAAACATAACTCAGTACCAAGAGCTTCCTACAGACTCCCCCAAAATCGAGAGGTGAACCATGGATCATGATCTAACACAATAGATGCCAGGATTCCATGTAGTCGAATGATCTCCCCAATGTAGAACCTGTACATAGACTCTAAAGTGTCGATTATCTTATAGGGTAAGAAATGTGCTGACTTGGTGAGGCGATCCACTATTACCCATATAGCATCACGCCCTTTAGGTGTCGTAGGCAACCCTGTCACAAAGTCCATCGTCACATACTCCCACTTCCATTCGGCTATTGGTAGAGGTTGCAACATTCCTCCTGGTTTTTGATGTTCCGCATTCACTTGTTGGCATGTTAGACATTTTGCTACAAATTTTGCCACCTTCTTTTTCATTCCATTCCACCAATACTGCCTCTTCAAATCTTGGTACATTTTAGTCTCTCCCAGATGTACGACAAATGCAGAATGATGACATTCCTTAAGCACCTTTTCTCTAAGCAACTCGTCACTTGGTACAAATTATCTACCTTGGTATCTTAAACTCCCATTGGGGTGAATTACCCAATCGGGCATTGGTTCTCCTGATTCCAGACATCCCTTGATATAGGCTACCTCTTGATCGTGCTTCTGGGCCTCCGTGATCTCATTCATCAACTTAGGCATCACCTTCTGTGCACTAAGATATGCTTTTGTATCTTGAGATTCTACTTGGATTCTAAATTCACTGAGTGTCCTAACCATATCCCATTCTTTGACGGAAATTCTAGCCATCGTCCCCCTACTTAGAGCATCCGCTACTACATTGGCTTTACTGGGATGATATGAGAGAGTGAACTAGAAATCCTCAAGATACTCCATCCATCGCCTCTGTCTCAAGTTAAGGTCCTTCTGTGTAAACAGATACTTCAAACTCTTGTGATCTGTGAAAATCTCAAATTGTTCCCCATACAAGTAATGTCGTCATTGCTTTAGGGAAAAAACTACGGCCGCTAATTCCAAGTCATGTGTTGGGTAGTTATGCTCATGTGGTTTCAACTGCCTGGACCCATACGCGATTGCCTTTCCATTTTGCATGAGCACACAACCTAACCCTTCTTTAGACGCATCGCAATCCACAGTATACCCTACTTCTCGTTCTGGAATGGTCAAAATTGGCGCACTAGTTAACCTCTTCTTTAGCTCTTGGAAGGATTTTTCGCAAGCTTCATCTCATTCATACTTTACTCCCTTTTGCGTCAAACGAGTCATTGGTTTAGCTAGTTTGGAGAAATCTTGGATGAACCTCGGTAATAACCGGCCAATCCTAAGAAACTGCAGATTTTTGACACGATTTTCGGTTATTTCCAATCTAATACTGCCTCCACCTTGGTTGGATCCACCGCAATACCATTCTCTGATACTACATGCCCTAAGAATTTTACTTCATTCAACCAGAATTCACATTTGCTTGCCTTGGCATATAACCGATTATCCCTAAGAACTTGAAGGACAATCCTTAAATGTTGCTCATGCTCTTCTTCAGACCTTGAAATACCAAGATGTCATCAATGAACACTACTACAAATTAGTCAAGATATGGTCTAAAAATCTTGTTCATTAGGCTCATGAATACTGCTGGTGTATTGGTTAGTCCGCAAGGCATTACTACAAACTCATAGTGGGCAAATCTAGTACGAAAGGCAGTTTTTGGTATAACCTCCTCCTTGACTCATAGTTGATGGTAACCTGACCTGAGATCTATCTTTGAATAGCACCTTGAGCCTCTAAGTTGGTCAAAAAGGTCATCAATCCTTGGGAGTGGGTATCGGTTCTTAATCGTGACTCGATTGAGTTGACGGTAATCGATGCATAGCCTTAACGACCCATCCTTCTTTGTAGCAAACAACACGGGTGCTCCCCATGGTGAAGTACTTGGCCTAATGAATCCTTTCTCGAGCAATTCCTGTAGTTGTGTCTTTAATTCTCGTAATTTTGTGGGTGCCATGTGATACGGGGCCATGGATATTGGGGTAGTCCCAAGTTGTAGCTCAATACTAGAGTCTACTTCCTGGGTTGGTGGCAATCCTGGTAATTCCGTAGGAAATACATCTGCATATTCGCATACTACGCGCGGAAGCTCTAATTCTCCTTAGCCCTCCTCATTTAAATCAAACTTGCTATCCTACCCGCAAGTTGATCACGCCACTGTGTCTTACATTTCGTTGAAGCCATGGGGTCTTGTCTATCCCCCTTAAACTGGAAACGTGTTCCGTCATGCGTATAAGCTATTACTTTTCTCTGACCGTAGTCGATCACCGCTCGGTGGGCAGACAACCAGTCCATGCCCAAAATGATATCGAAGTCTGACATTTCCATGACACGAAGGTCGCAAGTTAAGCGTAGGTTCGACATTCCTATTTGACAGTCCTTACAGATCAATCTTATCCAAATGCATTCTCTCATAGGTGACATTACATCTAAGGTAGTTTCTAAGGGTTCTCCTACGAATTCTAATAATTCAGCACAAGCAAAGGATATGAAAGAATGTGATGCACCAGTATCAAATAAAACATGCACCCAAGAATTGTATAGCACTAAATTACCCTCAATTACAGACGGGTCTGCTTCTTCCTCTTGCAAGGCAAAGACTCTGCCGGTTGCCTTCTGGTTGCCACTGGTCTTGGCATTCTGAGTTCCCCCACTCTTCTGGTGCTGCTGCCCGGTAGATCCTGTCTTGTTCGTCCAAGGCTTCTGCCCACCTAATGTAACAACCCGACCCTCGTACATGATTCTGGTATCTCTTAAGTCCCTTATTATGTGCAATTACATGCTTATTATGCCATGTTAAGAAAGTCTATCTGTTGAACAAGAAACATATCTGTTCCATTAGAATGTTCGGATCAGAAATTGGAGGCCTTAACGGCTTAATTATCTGAAATTGATTATATATATAATCAGCATAATTTTCTGGTAATATTAGGCATGTTTACGAAATTTCAATTTCGGAATGATAAAGCGATTGGATTTCGTCCTATATGCTTCTTGATATATATATCTAAGTCTTTTGACTTAAGATAAAAAAAAAACGTGGACATCTCTTAGGAGAGAAAAATAAGAGAGAGTTGAGAGAAAGAATTGGGGGAGAAGTAATTCAACAAGGTAGCTTGACAAAATTGTTAGAGTTGTGGGATCTAAATCAAGGTAAGCTCAAGTTCATCTTGTTATGGAAACTTAAAGGTTGTAATTCATGTTTATGTTTGATTCATGTATGATTCATGTTTGATTTATGAGGGTTTCTCATCAATTAGTTATTTTGGCACCTAATCTAGGTGTAGTATGAAATTATACTTCAATCTTTGATTCTATGTCATCACCTCATGGACTTATGCTTATATCATGTATTATATTGATGAACATGAGGAGCTTGAACCCAAAAATGGAATTTGAGAGAGAGATGGCTTGTTAAAGCTTCTAATCTTGTTTAATTTGTCACGCTTAAGGTAGAATCCATGTTATGGTAAAGTTAGGTTGAAATATTGCATTAATCTAACCTTGGATTGCATGAAAAATGGAGTGTTGTTGCTGAATTTTAGGATGAAGTCGAACTGCTCCAAAACAGATTTTGCTTGGTCCGCTCGAGCGGCGGGAAGCCCGCTCGAGCGGGAAAAACCACCTCCCAGCAGTTTTGTGAATTGCTCAGTCCGCCTGAGCGGTCAAAGTGGCGCTCGAGCGGGGGACTTACTTTCAGAAAAAAAAAATGTGTTTGTTCAGTTTTATGTGCTTGACCCTCTGGTATTTTTAGAATATTTTTCTGATGATTTCAAGATTGTTATAAATTCATGTGAAGTGTAATAACACAGAGAGTGATTTCTTAATGATTTAAGAAGAAAGAGAACTCATTTGTAAGTTGATATTGTGTGCAGGACACACTTCAGGAGGAACTAATACGTCATCACAACACTGTGAGTATTAGTACACCACATGTATGTTATTTTTCGTTAATAAGCATTGTTATTAACATTCTGTTCTCTATGACAATATGAGAACACGTTTATGGAATGGGAATTAGTGCAATCCATGTGGACGTTGAAAGAGTTGGCTTAATTCTGTATTCCGATTACGGTTCAGAAGTAGCGGTAATGTGTTATAACCTACAAGTTACTTATAATGTACTATTAAGATGATGGAACTGGATAACAAAAAGGAGTTCGTGAAAATGATATTATGAATGGGAACCTGATATATAATTGGGATTGCTTACTGTTAACAGTATTATTAACATTCTATGATCTGTAAATTGCCTGCATTGATTTGTAGTGAATAAGAGAAACAATAATGCTCGTGTATCCCGACTCCTTCTGTTTTGTCACTGATGAAGCAAGACTGTTATGAGGTAAATTATGTCTATATGTAATAAGCCATGAGATGATTTGTGTACCCTGTGGTCTGACGATATTCTTCTGAATCTGGGATTGTTCTGTTCTGCTTATTTCTCCTGTTTATGTATTCTGCTTTATGAATCCGTTTCGTTTACGATTTGGTGTGATATGAAGTGTTGGTTTAAAAACTTATTGATTTCCATTTTGTAACATTCTGGGCCGAAAGACTATACGTAGATATTTGTACGTTCTGGGCCGAAAGGCTGTTCTGGGCCGCAAGGCTGTTCTGCGCCGAAAGGCTGTTCTGGGCCAAAAGGCTGTTCCGGGCCGCAAGGCTGTTCTGGGCCGAAAGGGTGTTCTGGGCCAAAAGGCTATACGTACATACTTGTACGTTCTGGGCCGCAAGGCTGTTCTGGGCCGAAAGGCTGTTTTGGGCCAAAAGGCCGTTCTGTACCTTCTGTACCTATTGGGCTTAAAGCCACTCTGTTTAAAATTGGGCCCAAGGCCGTTCTGTAAAAGATACTTTTGTGTGTAAATGATTTTGAAAGTGACTATGTTATACAATGTTTAGTGAAATCCATAAATTGGGTTATGAAATGTTTAATATGACAAGCTTTCTGTAAAAGGATACTTTGCTATGCATACGGAAACAAATTAACCATATGTTCTCTTTATTGATAAATGCGTGGATGTGTATTATAATCCATGTTGAGCATTGAATTGTTATGTGCCATTATTCACTGAGCTTGTCTCACTTTATTTTATGTGTGTTCTGTAGGCACTCAACCTGGAGGTCGACCTTAACCTGTAGCTTCCGTTCCCCAGTCGCCAATCCCTGTGCATCTAAACTCGTGGATATTAACCGTTCAAGTTTTGGAGTTTTGCTAAGTTTTCAACTTGTACCCTAAATGTCTAATAGGATTGATGTGTATGTAATCCGTTTACCTTCCCATGTTTTCGTTATACGCCCGATCTTGAGGGCTGGGTCTGTATATGTCTATGTACATAGCTATCTTCAGTAGCATGTCCTTGTATACTTATTTGCATTGTGTTCTGTTTGAGATCCTGACATAGTAGTGGTAGCTCAATGGATATCATTCTTACGCTATTATATGTTATTAAATGCTTCTGTTCAGGCCCCATAGGTTATGTACGTCAAGTTTTATGTTCGTTCTAAGGTGGTCATGCCCAAACTTTTAGGGGCGGGTTTGGGGTGTGACAAGTGGTATCAGAGCACGAGTTGCCATCTCACACACGAATCCATTGAGCCTTAGGATGTCTAGAAAAGATTTAGGCTTCATGCATAGCATCCTAAAAGTATGTGAAAGATCGATGGCAATGTCAAATATACTCTGTTAACGCTAACAATTATGCTCTATGTTTACTGTATATTCTTTGTGTATATTATACGTGGATGTTGACCAGGTCATGGCGAGAATACAGATGGAGGATCCTACCTCCATCTGGTTAGACAGAATGAACAGGGAAAAAGATTGGTAAAGCAATCTTTATGCAAATGATTGAGCAAGCTATATGTTATCGATGGTTATTTCTGGATTGATAGTTACCTCCCATCTGTTTAGATGAATTGTTTAACCACTCAGTAAGGAATATGCCTAAGACCAAATAAAATGATATATGTGGTACTCTACCTTTTATGATATAATTATGTCTTCCGTGTCGTAGTAATGTTTGGAGCTATGATTTTGAAAAAAAAAAAAAATGTATTAATTAAAAATTATTGTGTTAAGTATTGGATAAGTTGTGTCTTATATGATAGGAGAAATATATTAAGAATAACCGGCTGTAAGAGAGGACATGGGGATATTTTATGTTGATGATACCGATATGTACCCCACTCATGATATGATTACGAATTAACTTACTGTCATGCTGAAATGACTTTGTTAAGAATTCTAACTCTGATAGTACTTGGCCAAATGAATTCGTCGCTAAATGGTGAATCTCAAGACCGTATAGAATCTGTGGGGATGTGAATACTGTATACCTTGTTATGTTAATTGACTAAGGCTGATCTACAATTTCTGTATGACTATGTGCTAACCCACTGTAAGTTGTGAATATGAAGCCATGCGGTTGATTCCATCTCTTATGGTAGGAAAGTAGGAACCATCTGATTAATAGGACACTAAAATGATTAAGAGGAGGCTAACTTAATGTGGGCTATAACAAAAAGAAATGATTATTACAGAAGACGTTACACCTTATGGTTAATTAGTTCAGTATGACTTTGGATTTGATTTTTGGTTTTAATTTTGAGTGGTTCCCTTGCCCAAAATAATGACTTTTATGATTGTATTTATTATTCAGATTTGGACTTGTGATGCTATGATTAAATAACTATGATGGTGTGTCTGCATGAAAAGTTGTATGTTATTAGCTTTGGTAACACCGTAATTATTTGATTTGGAATATAGTTCTTTTGTACTAATATTGACTTGGAGTCTTTTCCATTTTTCTAACCTTATCAAGAAGTGGTGGATATGATTTTGAAGCCATGAAACGATATAAGGAATCCCGTCTATGATACGTGCCTGTCTATGTAAAACATGCAAAAACAATAGACTAATTTGACATTAACCTTAAATGATTGATGATCTGATAAATTACTACAAGGATTGGAATCCTGCATCTGCGTTTAAGTTGATGGATCATTTCTGTGATATACTTCTGTATAGATATTGTAAATTGTCAAATGAATCTCTATTCGTATGTAAAGACTATAATGTAAGTTGTTTTGCATGCTATTGTGAATTCTGATTGAACAAATGGAAAAGGGAATATGCTATATTAATGTTTGATTAAGGGTATGCACTGGGCATTTACCTCTTATCGTAGGCTTATACGAATTTGAACGAGACTTCCTACATGGTTATGAATCAATGTATTATCATATTGACCTAACCTTGCCAAGAATTGTTGACTTACTAATAATTGGTTAAATTACCCTTGTGCTATACCATTGTGTATTATATTTTGACATTATGGAAACTGAATGGGTAGCACTGTGTATTTAAGGAAAATTTGACTCTATGAACGGACCTAATGAAATCTGCATGCGAGAAAGAACTGAATATCTTGCTTATGTTAATGAATTAAGTCGAATAACTAGTATGACTAAACGGTTATAAGAATATGTCTGTATCAATTTGTAAAACTGTATGATATTTAATATTGGCATAACTGTTTGTTTCGGAGTATGATTCCTTTTATCGTGCTATACTGTGTATCTGTTAAACTGACCTTGTCAAAAACTATTGCACATTATTCTAAACCAACAGATATATGTTGTGATTCTGATATGCTTTCAGAAATAGAGAAAAACTATGAACAAATTGTGAAGCTCATGGCTAAGCAACTTATTTGTGATTATCGGAATAATGCATACCGTATTAAAAGAAAGAACTTTATTAATGGGCTCTGAGGTGTGATTTCATTATGCATAACCGGATTTAAATTTAGCCACGTCATTGATTTCTTTTGAAAACTATATATGACCTTGATTGATGATTCGTCTCTGAGTGATTTATGGTATACGTTTCACCCAAGGAATTACTTACTCGAGCAAGTCGAATATGTACCCTCTAATGGGATTTGCATGTGAACTACGAACATTGGATTGCTCTGGTTGTGGACTATATGACTTCTGTGCTTAGGGAAACAAAATCTACTATAAGTCTGTATTTAAGAATTGTATGTTCTATATGTTCCGTATCTACTCTTAAAGTTTCATCTTATTTAGCGCATGATCCTATAAAAGAAATGTATACATGACCAGTTAGATTAAATCATTTTTTTTTTATTTTGTTAGGAATTTTGGAATAATTGTAGTTAATATTGGACTCCCTGCGAATTGTACGAACCAAATTATGTGAGTATCTATGACAGCATTGGACTATTTACTTTGACACATGGGAAAACAAGTTTGGAGGACCAAACTTATTTAAGGGGGGGAGAGTGTAATAACCCGACCCTCGTCCGTGATTCTGGTATCTCTTAAGTCCCTTATTATGTGCAATTACATGCTTATTATGCCATGTTAAGAAAGTCTATCTGTTGAACAAGAAACATATCTATTCCATTAGAATGTTCGGATCAGAAATTGGAGGCCTTAACGGCTTAATTATCTGAAATTGATTATATATATAATTAGCATAATTTTCTGGTAATATTAGGCATATTTACGAAATTTCAATTTCGGAATGATAAAGCGATTGGATTTCGTCCTATATGCTTCTTGATATATATATATATCTAAGTCTTTTGACTTAAGATAAAAAAAAAAACGTGGACATCTCTTAGGAGAGAAAAATAAGAGAGAGTTGAGAGGAAGAATTGGGGGAGAAGTAATTCAACAAGGTAGCTTGACAAAATTGTTAGAGTTGTGGGATCTAAATCAAGGTAAGCTCAAGTTCATCTTGTTATGGCAACATAAAGGTTGTAATTCATGTTTATGTTTGATTCATGTATGATTCATGTTTGATTTATGAGGGTTTCTCATCAATTAGTTATTTTGGCACCTAATCTAGGTGTAGTATGAAATTATACTTCAATCTTTGATTCTATGTCATCACCTCATGGAGTTATGCCTATATCATGTATTATATTGATGAACATGAGGAACTTGAACCCAAAAATGGAATTTGAGAGAGAGATGGCTTGTTGAAGCTTCTAATCTTGTTTAATTTGTCATGCTTAAGGTAGAATCCATGTTATGGTAAAGTTAGGTTGAAATATTGCATTAATCTAACCTTGGATTGCATGAAAAATGGAGTGTTGTTGCTGAATTTTAGGATGAAGTCGAACTGCTCCAAAACAGATTTTGCTTGGTCCGCTCGAGCGGCGGGAAGCCCGCTCGAGCGGGAAAAACCACCTCCCAGCAGTTTTGTGAATTGCTCAGTCCGCTCGAGCGGTCAAAGTGGCGCTCGAGCGGGGGACTTATTTTCAGGAAAAAAAATGTGTTTGTTCAGTTTTATGTGCTTGACCCTCTAGTATTTTTAGAATATTTTTCTGATGATTTCAAGATTGTTATAAATTCATGTGAAGTGTAATAACACAGAGAGTGATTTCTTAATGATTTAAGAAGAAAGAGAACTCATTTGTAAGTTGATATTGTGTGCAGGACACACTTCAGGAGGAACTAATACGTCATCACAACACTGTGAGTGTTAGTACACCGCATGTATGTTATTTTCCGTTAATAAGCATTGTTATTAACATTCTGTTCTCTATGACAATATGAGAACACGTTTATGGAATGGTAATTAGTGCAATCCATGTGGACGTTGAAAGAGTTGGCTTAATTTTGTATTCCGATTACGGTTCAGAAGTAGCGGTAATGTGTTATAACCTACAAGTTACTTATAATGTACTATTAAGATGATGGAACTGGATAACAAAAAGGAGTTCGTGAAAATGATATTATGAATGGGAACCTGATATATAATTGGGATTGCTTACTGTTAACAGTATTATTAACATTCTATGGTCTGTAAATTGCCTGTATTGATTTGTAGTGAATAAGAGAAACAATAATGCTCGTGTATCCCGACTCCTTCTGTTTTGTCACTGATGAAGCAAGACTGTTATGAGGTAAATTATGTCTATATGTAATAAGCCATGAGATGATTTGTGTACCCTGTGGTCTGACGATATTCTTCGGAATCTGGGATTGTTCTGTTCTTCTTATTTCTCCTGTTTATGTATTCTGCTTTATGAATCCGTTTCGTTTACGATTTGGTGTGATATGAAGTGTTGGTTTAAAAACTTATTGATTTCCGTTTTGTAACATTCTGGGCGGAAAGGCTATATGTACATATTTGTACGTTCTGGGCCGAAAGGCTGTTCTGCGCCGAAAGGCTGTTCTGCGCCGAAAGGCTGTTCTGGGCCGCAAGGCTGTTCTGGGCCGAAAGGCTGTTCTGCGCCGAAAGGCTGTTCTGGGCCAAAAGGCTATTCTGGGCCGAAAGGGTGTTCTGGGCCAAAAGGCTATACGTACATACTTGTACGTTCTGGGCCGCAAGGCTGTTCTGGGCCGAAAGGCTGTTTTGGGCCAAAAGGCCGTTCTGTACCTTCTGTACCTATTGGGCTTAAAGCCACTCTGTTTAAAATTGGGCCCAAGGCCGTTCTGTAAAAGATACTTTTGTGTGTAAATGATTTTGAAAGTGACTATGTTATACAATGTTTAGTGAAATCCATAAATTGGGTTATGAAATGTTTAATATGACAAGCTTTCTGTAAAAGGATACTTTGCTATGCATACGGAAACAAATTAACCATATGTTCTCTTTATTGATAAATGCGTGGATGTGTATTATAATCCATGTTGAGCATTGAATTGTTATGTGCCATTATTCACTGAGCTTGTCTCACTTTATTTTATGTGTGTTCTGTAGGCACTCAACCTGGAGGTCGACCTTAACCTGTAGCTTCCGTTACCCAGTCGCCAATCCCTGTGCATCTAAACTCGTGGATATTAACCGTTCAATTTTTGGAGTTTTGCTAAGTTTTCAACTTGTACCCTAAATGTCTAATAGGATTGATGTGTATGTAATCCGTTTACCTTCCCATGTTTTTGTTATACGCCCGATCTTGAGGGCTGGGTCTGTATATGTCTATGTACATAGCTATCTTCAGTAGCATGTCCCTGTATACTTATTTGCATTGTGTTCTGTTTGAGATCCTGACATAGTAGTGGTAGCTCAATGGATATCATTCTTACGCTATTATATGTTATTAAATGCTTCCGTTCAGGCCCCATAGGTTATGTACGTCAAGTTTTATGTTCGTTCTAAGGTGGTCATGCCCAAACTTTTAGGGGCGGGTTTGGGGTGTGACACCTAATGCCTGGGCATTTGCTCCGGAACCTCCTCCTTAGTACCTAGATGGAGGGAGTTGGGGGCATTCACTTTTTTTGTGTCCTAATTGTTGGCAATGAAAGCATTGGAGTCGTCCTGCTGGCCTTTGTTGATAGCCTCCTCTCTGGATCTATTGTTGCGGTTGCTACCATTACTGTTGTGGTTGTGGTCTGGAGTAGGGCTTTGAGGCCATGTTTCCTTTCTGGTTCCTCTGAGGTCCAATAGACGTCTGACTCCCTCTCCTCTTGTTCCAAGCCTTCCTGGTGTCGGTTTCTTCCCTTTCAGATTCTAATGTCGTTTCCAACACCTCGGCATATGAGTGGAGTCGTTGCGAAAGAACTCTTCCCCTGATTGTAAGGTCCAACCCCCACTCGAACATCCTTGCTTTCTCTTCATCATTTGCTACGTATCTAGTTGCATAACGAGCTAACTCTTCAAATTTTGCAGCATACTGGGTCACGGTCATATTTCCTTGTTCTAGGTTTTGGAATTCCTTGACTCGTTCTCGGCGGACCGTATTTGGGAAATATTTATTTAGGAACAGTTCCCTAAACTGGTTCTATGATAGGCTCGCTACGTCACGAGTATTCTTCATTAACTCCCACCAGTGGTCAGCCTCATCATCAAGCTCGAATATTGCCAAAGCTATTCTATCAGCGGCCTCGGTTATGCCCATGGTGTCTAGCATTTTCTCTATCTGCCGAAGCCAATTTTCAGCTACGTTTGGGTCCGGTACCCCTGCGAACTTTGGGGGCCTTTGTTTTCGAAATCCAGAAAAGAGTCAAGTCCTCTCATTCTGCCAATTGTTCCTTACTTGCCCTAGTTCTTCCAAAATTTGATGACCTAGGTTATTGGGGATGTCAGCCCCTGTGGGGACGGGTCCGTGTTGGTTTCTGGGACAGTTCTGTGCATTGTTGCTGGTTTTGGTATAGCCATTAGCTCGCGTGTCCACCATTCTGTTCATGGCACGTGGTGAGTTGGTTTCCAGTTTTAGAGAATCTTACTACTTAGATTTGAAATAAAGGTTCAGTTTCCTTAGGGTGTACTAAAGCAAGTAATAGTCAACAACATAGGTCAACACATCATTCATATATTATATTAAGCATCATTACAAAAGGGCTCCTAAATTGGACTTACATTCAAAGGGCATTTATGCATTACAAAGTTTAGGCTATCTTATTCTAGGGATCCCCATCAGTGGATCTTACAAAAGTCTAGTTTTACTATTCCTCGAACTAGTTCTCGTTTCTTGACCAATCAAGGTCTTCTTCTGGGTCTTCATCAGTGGAGTCAGTTGCTTGGTCCGGAGAGCGGGGGGTGTACATTGGCGATGGGGGATTGTGTTCAGATGACACCTCTATAGGGTAGGCTTGGGTTGCCCCTCGTTGTTCGAGTGGCTGCTCCATATCCATTGGTTGATTGTCGCCTGGCCCATGATAACAAGATTCGTAGCTTTCAGCCTGAGTCAGTGGTCGGTGGTATGCTATGGTGGTCAAAGCTCGGTGTATCAAGGAGTCCATCCTCTGATCATCTTGCTCCATTCGGATCGCCTTCTTCGCTGCCCGACTAAAAAATTGTAGGCGGCGCTGCACCAGGGACCTCTTCTACTCCCTCGTATAGCGGGAGTACTCTGTTTACACCTTACGTATCTCTACTTTGATCATTTCCTCGGCGACGCTTGTACAGCGTCGGCAGCTAAAGTAGGGGCTGACAAACATGGCCCTCCTTCCTTGTATATAGAAAGTACATCATTAGTCAAGACTGACGCCACGTCCTGGATAGTTTCCCGATGACATCCTAAGGTGGAAAAGATTTTTATTTGTTAGTCTTCTTTAAATATAATAGCATGATAGAATAAAATAAGATAAAGGAGTAAGGGCTTCTAGAGTCGCATATTGGGTTGCGTGGGTTAAGGGTTGAACCTAAGCTCTAATACCAAGTTGTGACGCGCCGAATTTACACTATTGGATGCAGAAAATGGAGAGTCACTAATGAGTCCTATGGCCAATAACCAAGTAAGATCCCAGATCACCGGAGGAGTCAAATTAGCCTCCCTTCTAAGTCCATCTTTCTTAGGCAGCGCTCTACCCTTTTGACAAATCTTAAAAGGTATTGACACAAGGTCTCATAAGCAACGATAAGGTTCATACATATATATATAATACAAATACATAACAACCACAATTATCCTTAATTTCAAAAGCTTGTTCCATTATATTACATCCCAAAAGAAAATTTAAAACTTCACATGAGCCTTACAAAGTATCAAAAGGGAAATTTTTAACTTTTCTAAGATAGCCAAAAGTCTTCAAAGGTTTCAGGCTCGTCGTCTCCAGCTATAAGCTCCTCTTTGGCACCTGGCATGATACGCCGTGAGCTTTGAATGCCCAGTAAACACACGCACACCCCATCCCTTTTTCCCCAATCCAATACACAATCACAAAATGACAGCAAGTAGTAAAGCATGATACTCAACTAAATAAATAAATGGTTACAAGGTTAGACGTTAGTAAACTAGAAATCCCCCAAAGAGATTTCGCCCTCCCAACCACAAGAATTGGACGCGGATTATTCGGTATGCCCCCTCTTTTGCTGCTTTGTTGCAGACCTAACCTCGGATGCCTACCAACGGTTATGTACCGTGTAGCGCCAACCGTAGGGCCTCAAAAGAGACGGTAAAATAGGGCCTTGCCCAAATCCCTCCTCACACCAAACCACCTAGGGTCCGAATGCAACCGCTCCGTTCAAGGGTTCCAAAAACCACTTGCGCAAGACTTTAGCTTCCAAATAGGGAACGCATCCCAACAATCCATACATCACCTATTATCATCTTTCCATTACTCAAAAGATCGAAAACCCAATACCATCCCAATTAAGTTTTCCGTTGAGTTAAATGTTTTAAATCAAGATTAGACTAGCTTAACAAGATAATAATATCCACATAAGCATGCATCATTAGGATGAAGAAGATAAAGAACATAACCATAACACATATAATATCATGCCAAGATATGGTCATAAGCTAATAAGCACTTTCATGAACACAAGAGCATAAAACATCCACGCACAACAGAATTTCCAGATTCAATATCACATAAGGATTAGAATGAAAGGACTATTTTAGATTTTTCATCGTACTCGGCCTTCCTACATTCATTCTTTCCAATTCAAGTGATAATTCCTTCCGTCTCGTGAGCAGATTCGCCAAATTCCCCATACCTTTTCGACTAAGAGCGTTTGCAACCGTATTGGCTTTACTGGGATGGTAATGGATCTGTAAATCATAATCCTTAATAAGCTCTAACCACCGCCGCTGACGCTTATTTAACTCCTTTGGGGTGAAGAGATACTTGAGGCTCTTCTGATCGGTAAACATGTCATATGTAGCACCGTACAAATAGTGTCGCCATATTTTTAAAGCAAAGACCACCGTTGCCAGCTCCAGATCATGTGTAGGGTAGTTCTTTTGATGGGGTTTAAGCTGACGAGAGGCATAGGCAATGACCCTCCCATTTTGCATAAGTACACAACCTAGTCCTTTATGAGACGCATCACTGTAGATCACAAATCCTTCGGTGCCAAATGATAAAGCCAGAACCGGTGCTGTAGTTAACTTTGTTTTCAATTCCTGAAAGGTAGATTCCCGTTGTTCTTACCATTCAAACAAAACACCCTTCTGAGTCAATTGGGTAAGTGGCACGACAATTTTGGAGAAATCTTTAACAAACCTCCGGTAATACCCGGCTAATCCCAAGAAACTACGCACCTTGGTCACATTAGTAGGGGTTGGCCAATTCACAATTGCTTCAATTTTCTATGGGTCAACCGAAACACCTTCCTTCGTTATCACATGTCCCCAAAACCCCACTTCGTGTAGCCAAAATTCACATTTCTTCATCTTTGCATACAATTTCTTATCTCGAAGCGTCTGAAGAATTAAACGAAGATGGTTCTCATGAGTTTCTGTATTCTTGGAATAAATGAGGATATCGTCAACAAATACTACCATAAATTCATCCAAATAAGGCTTAAAGACACGATTCATTATATCCATAAATGCTGCCGGTGCGTTGGAAGCATAACCAAGAACTCATAATGACCGTACCAGGTTCGGAAGGCAGTTTTCTCAACATCATCAGCTTTGACCTTCAGTTGGTGATATCCGGATCGTAAATCGATTTTTGAGAAGACTTGTGCCCCTTGTAGCTGGTCAAACAAATCATCAATCCTAGGTAATGGGTACTTATTCTTGATTGTTACTTTGTTAAGCTCCCTGTTATCCACACATAATCGAAGAGTCCCATCTTTCTTTTTCACAAAAGGGACTGGTGCACCCCAAGGAGAAACGCTCGGGCGAATGAACCCTTTATAAAGTAAATCTTGTAACTGAACCTTTAGCTCCTTCATCTCCACCGGTCACATCCTATAAGGAGTTTTAGAAATGGGTTGAGTTCCTGGCACCACTTCAATTGTAAATTTGATCTCACGATCCACTGGCTCTCCTGGTAACTCTTCCAGAAAACATCCGGGAATTCACGAACAATCGGGATCATATCGATACACCCGTTCACTGATTGCCCATTCAAGACGCTACATAAATACCCCTGACACCCTTTCTTTAATAATTTGCATGCCTTCATTACAGAAATTAGGTAAGGTGGAGAAATTACTTCATGCCCCTTGAAGGTAAACTCTGACTGTCCCGGAGGGTGAAAAATGATTTGCTTAGTCATACAATCAATAGTCGCTTGGTACTCACTTAACTAGCCCATTCCCAAAATGATATCAAAGTGAGTCATGTCAAGAGGTTGCAAGTTGGCAAATACCCGAACATCCCCAATTAAGAGTTCACAAGCAAAATAAATAGATGTACAGACCATAGAATCCTCCAAAGGTGAAGACACACACAATACATACGGTAGTAATTCCACAGGTCTATTTAAATTTTGGACAAATATTTTTGACACAAAGGAGTAGGTAGAGCCTGAATCAAACAACACATGAGCAGAATGACTGTGAATAGTAAATGTACCTGACACCACTGCTACAGCATTTTGCACATCACCCGGAACCAACGCAAACACTCTTCCTTGCCTAGCGGTGTCTTTATTATTGGTAAACGTTGCCACTGACATTGTACTTGGAGCTGGTGTTGACCCTGCCAAACTTGTAGTAGTTCTATTCTCATTTTACCGATCTCTTTGAGGACAATCTTTTACCATATGACCCGTCTTGCCACACTTCAAACATGCCTCGGTCACCCGATAACAAGTCCCTCGATGTCTCTTTCCACAATCCGGACTAGTAGGTGCCGAATCTCGAGTAGGGGTGGAAGCACTAGAGGTTCCCGAATTCAGTTTCTTGCTTGGTGGAGTCATTGGCCCCTTTGATACTTGAGTATTCTGTCTTTTCCCCTTCCACTCGGAAATCTGATTCTGAGCAACAATATTCCCCTCTACCATGACGGCCCTTTCTAATACATCAACATATGTAGGTAACTTCAACACATTGATTCGATCAAGGATAGCATTCCGTAATCCCCCCCTCGAGCTTCCTCGCCTTCTTGTAATCCGTATCCACCATATGGGGTGCAAACCGGGCTAATTCTGCGAATTGGGCTTCATACTCCGCAACAGTCTTATTCCCTTGTCTCAAAGTCTTAAACTCAGTCACCTTATCTCGCATACACTGCGGAAAATACTTATCATAAAAGAGTTCTAGAAATCGGGTCCAAGTCAACCCTTGATGTTCAATTCTTATAAGCATCCACCACCTACGTGCTTCGTCTTTGAGAGTGAAAGTGGCCAATTGTACCTTCTGAGCATCAGTGCATGGAAACACCTCAAATAGCTTCTCCACACCCAATACCCATGCTTCTACCTTCATCAAGTCAATTCCCCCTTTAAATATTGGTGGCTTCATCTTCTTGAATTCTTTTGTAAGACTGATGGTTCGGTCCTTAGCAAGATAATCTTGCACCACAAGCGGAGGTACCGGTGGCGGTGGTGGCTGTTGCTACTGTTGTTGTTGCTGCCATAAAGTTTCTGCCATTTCCATGATCATTTTTTCCATTCTGTCTAACCGTGTGGAGGTAGAATCCTCCAGATCATCCATCCGTGTTCTCCCCATGATCTACATAACAATCAATTACAACATACACAAAAGATATACAAGTAAACATAGATAATAACCATTTCGAAATACTTGTCAGTAGATGTTACATATACACATCACGTTGCTATCGATCACTTCATAGGCACCAAAACATCATCCATGAAACCTAAGTCCTTTCTAGACATCCTAAAGCTCAATGGATTCGTGTGTGTAATAGCAACTTGTGCTCTGATACCACTTGTCACACCCTAAACTCGCCCCTAAAAGTTTGGGCATGACCGAACCGATAGAGAGCCTCAAAGCCAAAAAAAAAAAAAAAAAAAAAAAACATAACATGAATACTTTGTACGATGTGGAGCCTGAACGGAAGCAATCATTAATTTAAAATGACATCCATTGAGCAAGTGTTTAATTACCAGGATCACAAAACAATTCATCATAATACCCAATGCATAATGAAACATGTACATGGGCAGCAACTACATACATGTTAATATTTACAAACCCAACCCCATAACTGGGGGTATAACTAAAACATCCAAGGATGGAAGTTATACATGATTATCAACAATCGACAAAAGTGCTAGTGACAAACACTGTGAGGCATGGAAGTTATACATGATTAACTACATACATGATTATCCAAGGATGGAACCGCTTAAACACCGCGGGTCAACAAAAATAGCTGCTAGGCTGGACTAAGACTGACCTCCGGGCTGATTACCTATATTGACATACATAACACAGAGTGAGCGGGGCTCAGTGAATAATAGTAAGTAGGTAATTCAAGTGAATAAACATAACTCGCACCATATGTAAGTACATTATTCACATGTTTGTTCTTGTTTTGTATTTATTTCCAAAACGGCCACAGACGCATTATCATACAGAACAGCCTCAGGCCCAATATTATACAGAACGGCCTTAGGCCCATATATCATCAGCTATTTGTACATTGGAGGGTAGGTAGAACATCGACATGCACACCACCTCCCTCGGCCTTAGGCCATAAGTCATAACTAATTCAAATCATATTAGGGTCAATGAGACATCGGCATGTCATCGCCTCCCTCAACCTTTGGCTATCATCAAGATGTAACTTATATCTAAACGGCCTCGAGCAGCCTTTGCTGCGCTCGAGCGGAGATCGTGACCTTTTAAAAGTTTCACTAGCCTGTAAAAGTACTGCAACTTGTATTTTTTTGCTCGTGTAGCCTTTTTCGTCCTTGAGCGGAGATCATGACCTTTCTGAAGTTTCACTCGCCTATAAAAGTACTGCGAGTCATATTCTTTCGCTCAAGCAGCCTTTCCTGCGCTCGAGCAGAGGTTGCGACCTTTCAGAAGTTTCACTCACTTGCAAAAGTACTAAGAGTCGTATTTTTCTGCTCGAGCGGCCTATCCTATGCTCGAGCGAAGGTAGCGAACTTTCAAAAGTTTCACTCGCCTACAAAAGTATTGGGAGTCATATTTGTCCGGTCGAGCGACCATTCTTGCGCTCAACCAGAGATCGCGACCTTTTCTAAGTTTCACTTCCCTGTAAAGGTACTGCGAGTCATATTTTTCGACTCGAGTAGCCATTCCAACGCTTGAGCAGAGATCGCAACCTTTCAGAAGTTTCACTCACCCGCAAAAGTACTGCAAGTTGTACTTTTCTGCTCATGCAACATTTTATGCCCTCGAGCGGAGATCACGACCTTTCAAAAGTTTCACCCGCTGAAAAAAGTATTGCGACTTGTATTTGTCCGCTGGGGCGGCCTTTCTTGCGCTCGAACAGAGATTGCGACCTCTCAGAAATTTCACTCGCCTGCAAAAGTACTAGAAGTCATATTTTTACGCTCGAGCACATTTCCTGTGCTCAAGGGGAGATCGCGAACTTTCAAAAGTTTCACTCGCCTGCAAAAGACTATGAGTTGTATTTTTTTCACTGGAGCAGCCATCCTTGCGCTCGAGCAAAGATCGTGACCTTTCAGAAGTTTCACTCAACTGGAAAAGTACTCGGAGTTGTATTTTTCTACTCGTGGGGCCTTTCTAGTGCTTAAGCGAAGATCGCGACTTTTCAGAAGTTTCACTTACCTGTAAAACTACTCCGAGTTGCATTTTTTCGCTCAAGCAGCTTTTCCTACTGTCGAGCAGAGAACGTGAGCTTTCAGAAGTTTCACTAGCCTGCAAAAGTACTGGGAGTTTTATTTTTTCGCTCGATCAGCCATTCCTTCACTCAAGCGGAGATCACGACCTTGCAGAAGTTTCACTCACCTGCAAAAGTACTGGGAGTTGTATTTTTCCACTTGAGCGGCCTTTCCTTCGCTCGAGTGAAGATCGCGACCTTGCAGATGTTTCATTCGCTTGCAAAAGTACTGGGAATTGTATTTGTCCGCTCAAGCGGCCATTCTTGTGCTCGAGCGGAGATCGCGACCTATAAGAAGTTTCATTCACCTGCAAAAATACTTTAGAAGTTTCGCTCGCCGGCAAAAGCACTAGGAGTTGTATTTGTCTACTGCGGCGGCCTTTCCTGTGCTCAATCGGAGATCCCGTCCTTTCAGAAGTTCCACGTGCCTGCAAAAGCACTGGGAGTAGTATTTTTCCGCTCGATCGACCTTTCCATCACTCGAGGAGAGATCGCGACCTTTCAAAAGTTTCACTCACCTGCAAAATTACTGGCAGTTGTATTTGTCCGCTCGAGCGGCCATTCCTGCGCTCGAACAAAGATCGCGACCTTTCAGCAGTTTCAGTCACCTGCAAAGGTACTGGGAGTTGTATTTTTCTATTCGAGCGGCCTTTACTTCGCTCAAGTAGAGATCGCGACCTTGCAAAAGTTTCACTCACTTGCAAAAGTACTAGGAGTTGTATTTGTTCGCTCGAGCGCCATTCCTACGCTTGAGCGAACATCCCGACCTATCAAAAGTTTCATTCACCTACAAAAGTACTGGGAGTTGTATTTTTCTGCTCAAGAGGCCTTTCCCTCACTCGAGCAAAGATTGAGACCCTTTAGAAGTTTCACTCTCCTGCAAAAGTACTGGGAGTTATGTTTTTCTGCTCGAGCAACCTTTCCTTCACTCAAGCGGAGATTGCAACCTTGCAGAAGTTTCACTCACCTACAAAAGTACTAGGAGTTGTATTTTTTCACTCGAGCGGCCTTTCCTTCGCTCAAGCAAAGATCGTGACCTTGCAGATGTTTGATTCACTTGCAAAAGTCCTGGGAATTGTATTTGTCCACTCAAGCAGTCATTCATGTGCTCGAGCAGAGATCGCGACCTATAAGAAGTTTCATTCACTTGCAAAAGTACTGGGAGACGTATTTTTTTGCTCGAGCGGCCTTTCCCGCGCTCGAGTGGAGATCACGAGCTATCAGAAGTTTCACTAGCCTACAAATGTAACAACCCTCACCTTGTCTTAGTCATGTTCATGTGCATTTACATGTTTTTGTCTTGTTAAGTTACATTCATAAGATTTTGTTTTGTTTATCTAAGTGTTGTTGCATGCTTTATTCTTTGAACCTCTTATACCTAGGACCATCTTGGAAACCTAGGTTACACCTTTGAACCTCTTATACCTAGGACCATCTTGGAAACCACTTTGGCTGACCTCCACCTTTACCCCGGCATATTGGCCGAGATGTCATCATCTAGGCCGAGGTGTCTATCACCAAGGCCGAGATGTGTATTATCTAGGCCGAGATGTTGTCCTTGCACCTAGTGATCTTGTTCCTGGACAGGTATGACCTAGACCGAGGTGTGGCACATCTAGGCCGAGGTGTGGCACAGCAAGGCCAAGTGTTGTCCTTCCTAGCCGAGATCATTGTCCCCTTACTTGCCGACGCCTTGTTCTTAGCCAATGCCATTGTCTTGCCAGAACGCCCATACCGCTTTACTTGTTGAACACCCTTTCGCCATGCTTTTGTCTGGTCTGTCGGTCACCTTTTGAGGAAACCCAACCAGTCGCTGCCACGTGTCCCAACAGAGGGTTAAGTCTGGAACCAGACGAGAGAACCTATCATTTTGTAGCATATCCTTGTCTTTTACAGAGAGAAGCTCTAGGAAGAAGAAGAAGTTTTAGAGTGAGAGGGTAGACCTTCGAGCTTGATTCCTAAAGATCAAACCGTTAGATTCGTGTATTGAGGTTAGGTTCTTGATTTACTCTTGTTGTTCTTTATGTTCATCTAGCTGCATTGCATGATCTAGCATGATTCATGAGCCATGCATTTGTTTTAAAGTTTGGTTTTAGAAAGAGAAAATGGTGTTCTTGAGTTCTTGAAAGAAAACCATGTTTTGATCCAAAAGTTTATCACAAGTTTCATGTCCTTGTGTTTGCTTTCCTTGAAATCTCCAAATGCGGGTACCCAGGTCCATGTTTTGAAACTCATAGCATGAAATCTCAGATTTCGTAAAAACAAGTTATGATTTTTGTATTCATCTCCTTCATATCCATGTTCATGTTCTTCAAGAGGGAAACCCAGATTTTCCCAGACCTCATCTCCTTGAGTGTGGTCGTTGGGAACATACCTCGGCAAGAGGTGTGGAACCTCGGCCTAGGCCTGGTTGGTACCCAGCTTATTTTTCCGAGATGTACAACAGTGGTTTGTCTTAGTTTAACTCAGTTTTGAAAGAATGCCGAGGTCATTGCATTTCATACCCATCTTTGAACACCTCTTCTTGTCTTCTTGAGTAGCATTCAATGGGAGTTATTATGTGTTTGTAGGCCTCAGATCCTTGCTTGAAACCCCCACACCCGAAGAGCTATGTGAGTGGTATTTTAAATAAAGCTATGTTATAAAGTTTTGTTAAAGCTTTGTTTCATCTTGGAAAAGTGTTTGATTAAGCATGAATGATTATCCCTAGTTTGTATAAAGAATTATCTTGTTTTGATGACATTTCGGGAAAGTCCTTAGTGCCAAGGGACTATAATGCAACTGCACCCTTGTTTTGAAAGTCTTTAGTGCCAGGGGATTATAATGCAACTGCACCCTTGTTTTGAAAGTCCTTAGTGCCAGGGGACTATAATGCAACTGCACCCTTGTCTTGAAAGTCCTTAGTGCCAGGGGACTATAATGCAACTGCACCGTTGTCTTGAAAGTCCTTAGTGCCAGGGGACTATAATGCAATTGCACCCTTGTTTTGCCACTGACGGTTTTCCGCGTGGGTTTGTTTGTCCGAAATGTCAGTGTTTGGTAATTACAAAGATGTTATTAACATCCAAGGAACTTGAAAGACTTGATAGATGAACTCGGTTCATCCCTTGACTTGTGAAGTTATGATATGTATTGTTTTGGAAAAGATCTCGGATATCAATCATGCAAAACCTTTATTTTTAATATCATTCACTGAGTATCCAAGCTCACCCTCTCTATATATATGTAGGTGACGAGCATGAAGGCGGTGACGCCTAGATGTGTTGCCGACATGTTTTGGATGTGTTGCCGATGTGTTTTGGATTCTTGTTTTTGCAACATCTTGAAGACTATGCTTCTCGGCTTTGTATTTCATTTCTTTTGTATATGTCGGCTTGAGAAGCCTTTTGATCAAGATGTATTTTGTACCTTACTTTATTCGTATTCAAGTTGTAAGATTATTTTCAAGTGTATGACATTTCATTTGATATATGCACGGCTCTTATGGACTACTTAGATTCAAATTTCTTGCTTCTGCACTTGTAAGCCCCATATGTATACTCTGACTGTGTGTGAATCTTCCCAGTTGGCCATTGGTAATCTCGGATTACTGGCCATCATGGCACCATTCTATTAGGGGCGGAATGGGGTCGTGACAGATTGGTATCAGAGCACAAGTTCCTTATAGTACGTTATTCACACACTTTGAGTCCTAAAGAGCATAGGTTATCCCTTAGAATGATGTTAGGGTTGCATCATATTGCTTGCTACTTGACAATGTGTGCATCATCTCGGCATGAACATTTGTTACTTGCATACACATTATCTGTTCAGTTTGTTTTAAAGTCACATTTTACATCCTCCTAGCATCATGAGAAGAGGCAGACCTCCGGTTGGCCGAGATCATTCCAAACATAGATTGGAAAGACTGGAAAGGTTGGTCGAAGGTTTGGTTCGTAAGCTGAGGCAACCTAGGCCATAGGATACTGGTACTGCCTCTACCCAGGCTGAGCAGACGAACAGCCGATATGTAGTTCCACCTCCACCCCCTCCAGTGCCGCAAGTGCCTCCATAGCAAGCTTTGTATGGGAACGACACAATAACTCTGATCAGAGAGTTCAAGAAAATGAAACCGCCAAGATTCCAAGGGGGTATAGAGCCGATGAAAGCCGAGGCATGGGTTTTGGAAATGGAGAAATTGTTTGAAATTTTTCCCAGTACAGACGCTCAGAAGGTATCTTTGGCCGCGTTCACATTAGACGATGACGCTCGTAGATGGTGGATGATGGTCCGAGAAAGTAATCCGAGTTTGACTTGGGCCAGATTTTTGGAGTTGTTCTACAACAAACATTTCCCCCTTAGTGTCCGAGATCGAAAGACCACGGAGTTCTAGAATCTGACACAAGGGAACAAGATAGTGGCAGAATACGATCGTGCCTTTACCGAATTGGCAGATTATGCGCCTCACATGGTTGATGACGAATACAGAAAGGCGAGGAAGTTCGAAAGTGGGTTGTGTGGGCCAATACAAGATCGAGTTAACATGCTCAACATACCAACATACACCGGAGTACTAGACAAAGCCATCCTGGCGGAAGCTAACTTAAACCGATACCAGAGTTCAGGAGAGAGTCAGAGGAAAAGGCAAAATTATAATAATCGCCGAGGTCCATTCAAAGCCAAGAAGAAGACCAACGTGGGCAGTTTCAGCAACTCAAATCAGGAAGGTAATACTAAGCCGACGTGTGCAAGTTGTGGGAAGCCACATTTTGGGGTCTGTCGTTGGGCATCAGGGGCTTGCTACGAGTGTGGCAAGATAGGTCATCGTGTGAAGGACTGCCCGAAGACAAAGGCTGACGATGGAAAAAGGAATGGAAGCACCTCGGGCTCTGCACAAAAAAACAACATCGGAAGGACACAGACGAGGCAGGGCAGAGTTTTTGCATTAGTGCCAGGAGACACCCAAAGTGCCGAGGCGGTAGTGTCAGGTACCCTTCCAATTTGTTCTCAAGATGCATACATATTGATTGATTCGGGTTCTACGCATTCATTTGTATCTGCTAGATTCGCCAAGAAGTTAAATAGGGAACTAGAACCCTTTGATTTTGTATTATCTGTGTCCACTCCATCTAGGAGAAATATGATTGTTACGTCCATTTATAGAGCTTGCGCTATTGTGATTAAGAACGTAGAATTACTAGTTGATTTGATGTCGTTGAACATAACTCACTTTGATGTCATATTGGGAATGGATTGGTTAGTAGCAAATCATGCATCCATCAATTGTGTTTCTAAAAGTGTCATCTTGAAACCCCCAAACCAAGCCGACGTTACATTTCAGGGTAAGGGAGTAATATCCCCACCTTACTTGATCCCATCCATGAAGGCCTGTAAACTGATCCAAAAGAGGTGTCAAGGTTATCTGTGTAGTGTGCTAAGTGATTTGAATGGAAGTGTTGAGCTAGCCGACATACCAGTTGTTAAGGAATTCCCCGACGTCTTTCCGAATGACTTGCCTGGCCACTTAATCGATAGAGGAATAGAGTTTACTATTGACGTTATGTCGGGAAGCCAGCCTATCTCTAAAACACCCTATAGAATGGCCCCAGCCGAACTTAAGGAGTTGAAGGTTCAATTACAAGAGTTGTTGGACAAGGGATTTATTAGGCCGAGCACTTCACCATGGGGAGCACCAGTTCTGTTTGTTAAGAAAAAGGATGGTACACTTCGTCTTTGTATTGACTATCGAGAACTGAACAAGGTGACCATTAAGAATAAGTATCCATTGCCGAGGATTGATGATCTGCTTGTCCAATTACGAGGAGCACAAGTCTTCTCTAAGATTGACCTCAGATCGGCCTACCATCAGCTGAAGGTTAAAGCCGAGGATGTTGAGAAGACTACTTTTCGGACAAGATATGGCCACTACGAATTTTTGGTAATGCCTTTCGAAGTGACCAACGCTCCTGCAGCATTCATGGATTTGATGAACAGAGTTTTTAAACCGTGCCTGGACGAGTTCGTGGTTGTTTTTATCGACGACATATTGATCTATTCCAAGAGTGATGATGAACATAGCCTTACAAATCCTGAGAGACAGGAAATTATATGCCCAGCTTAGCAAATGTGAATTTTGGCTTTCCAGCATTTCATTTTTGGGCCACGTGATTAATGAAGAGGGAATCTCTATTGATCCAAGTAAGATTGAAGCCATCGTGGATTGGCCGACGCCGACTAATGTGTCCGAGGTTCGTAGTTTTCTGGGTTTGGTCGGCTATTACAGAAAGTTTGTGAAGGACTTCTCAAGAATTGCAGTACTGCTGACACAACTAACTCAGAAAGGAGTGGTGTATGAATGGACCGAGGATAGGGAATCAGCTTTCCAGGAGTTAAAGACGGGTTGGTCACAGCACCGATACTTGTACTACCATCAGACAAAGAAGAATTTCAGATTTATAGTGATGCTTCACATAAGGGATTAGGTTGCGTGTTAATGCAAGGAGGTAAAGTTATAGCATATGCATCTCTTCAGTTGAAGCCCCATGAAAAGAACTATCCTACCCATGATTTGGAACTAGCAGCCGTGGTATTTGCTCTGAAGATTTGGCGTCATTACTTGTATGGAGCCTCTTGCCAAGTTTTCACAGATCACAAGAGTCTGAAGTACTTATTCACCCAGAAGGAATTAAATATGAGACAGAGGAGATGGCTTGAATTGTTGAAAGATTATGACATGCATATTTAGTATCATCCAGGTAAAGCAAACTCAGTGGCCGATGCGTTAAGCAGAAAGTTAGTTGGGAGTTCAGCATGTATGGCAATGATCTCAGTGGAGTCGACTATTATTGAGGAAGTGAAGACCAGACAGATGGAAGACAGATTCTTCAAGAAAATAATTGATAAATTTGCCACCAAGTCGAGGACAGGGTGCACCATTGAGAATCAGATACTTAAGTTTGAAGGAAGATTGTGCGTGGCCGACATCCCAGAGTTGAAGAGAAGAATTTTTTAGGAAGCTCATGGTTCCAGATTTGCCGTTCACCCAGGAAACACCAAGATGTATCAAGATGTGAAGCAAACTTTTTGGTGGCCAAATATGAAAAGAGAAGTAGCCGAGTTCGTATCCCAGTGTCTGTATTGCCAACAAGTGAAAACAGAACATCAGAGGCCAGCAGGACTTCTTTAACCTCTGTCGATTCCAGAGTGGAAATGGGAACACATCTCCATGGATTTTGTTGTCGGGTTACCGAGGTCGCAAAAAGGTATGGATTCGATTTGGGTTATAGTTAATAGGTTAACTAAGTCAGCACACTTCTTGCCTTTTAAGACCACATTTAATGCCGATCGACTTGCTTCGTTGTATATGGCCGAGATTGTGAGACTTCATGGAGTGCCGATGTCCATTGTGTCAGACCAAGATCCGAAGTTCGTTTCTAGATTTTGGCAGAGTTTACAAAGAGCCTTGGGAACCAAGTTGAGATTTAGCACAGCTTTTCACCCCCAGACCGATGGGCAAACAGAAAGAACGATTCAGACACTTGAAGATATGCTCAGATTGTGTGTGCTGGATTTCAAGGGAAGTTGGGAATTGCATTTGCCATTGGTAGAATTCGCCTACAACAACAGTCATCAAGCTAGCATTGGCATGGTGCCGTACGAAGCTTTGTATGGAAGGAAGTGCAGATCGCCGATATATTGGACCGAAGTAGGAGATAGAGCCTGGATTGGTCTGGAGTTAGTTGAAGTTACAACCGAGAAGATTAACCTCATTCGACAAAGGATCAAAACTGCTCAGAGTCGACAGAAGAGTTATGCCGACCAGAGAAGAAGAGAGTTAGAATTTGAAATTGGGGATCATGTATTCCTGAAGGTTTCGCCGATGAAAGGAGTTTCAAGATTTGGGAGGAAAGGTAAGTTAGCACCTCGTTACATTGGGCCGTTTGAGATCCTTGAGAAAGTTAATCCAGCTGCTTACAGACTTGCTTTACCACCAGAACTAAGTCAAGTTCACAATGTGTTCCATATTTCGATGTTGAGAAAGTATATTCGGAATCCCCTGCATGTGATTGACCATTTCGGGATTGAGATTAACGAAGATTTAGGTTATGAACAGAAGCCGATATGGATTCTTGACAGACAAGTGAAACAGTTGAGGAACTAGTCGATACCGATGGTAAAGGTTAAATGGAAAGAGCATTATGGCAAGGATGCCATATGGGAAATGGAAGAGGAAGTGAAAACCCGACATCTGGAGCTTTTTTTGGGGGCAAGGTAACTTAAGTTTGGGGACCAAACTTCTTTAAGGGGGGTAGGATGTAACAACCCTCACCTTGTCTTAGTCATGTTCATGTGCATTTACATGCTTTTGTCTTGTTAAGTTACATTCATAAGATTTTGTTTTGTTTATCTAAGTGTTGTTGCATGCTTTATTCTTTGTTTAGTGTGTGTTTAGCCGAGGTCATCTTAAGCCTAGGTTACACCTTTGAACCTCTTATACCTAGGACCATCTTGGAAACCACTTTGGCTGACCTCCACCTTTACCCCGGCATATTGGTTGAGATGTCATCATCTAGGCCGAGGTGTCCATCGCCAAGGCCGAGATGTGTATTATCTAGGCCGAGATGTTGTCCTTGCACCTAGTGATCTTGTTCCTGGACAGGTATGACCTAGACCGAGGTGTGGCACATCTAGGCCGAGGTGTGGCACAGCTAGGCCAAGTGTTGTCCTTCCTAGCCGAGATCATTGTCCCCTTACTTGCCGACACCTTGTTCTTAGCCGATGTCATTGTCTTGCCAGAACGCCCATACCGCTTTACTTGTTGAACACCCTTTCGCCATGCTTTTGTCTGGTCTGTCGATCACCTTTTGAGGAAACCCAACCAGTCGCTGCCACGTGTCCCAGCAGAGAGTTAAGTCTGGAACCAGACGAGAGAACCTACCATTTTGTAGCATATTCTTCTCTTTTAGAGAGAGAAGCTCTAGGAAGAAGAAGAAGTTTTAGAGTGAGAGGGTAGACCTTCGAGCTTGATTCCTAAAGATCAAACCGTTAGATTCGTGTATTGAGATTAGGTTCTTGATTTACTCTTGTTGTTCTTTATGTTCATCTAGCTGCTTTGCATGATCTAGCATGATTCATGAGCCATGCATTTGTTTTAAAGTTTGGTTTTAGAAAGAGAAAATGGTGTTCTTGAGTTCTTGAAAGAAAACCATGTTTTGATCTGAAAGTTTATCACCAGTTTCATGTCCTTGTGTTTGCTTTCCTTGAAATCTCCAAATGCGGGTACCCAGGTCCATGTTTTGAAACTCATAGCATGAAATCTCAGATTTCGTAAAAACAAGTTATGATTTTTGTATTCATCTCCTTTATATCCATGTTCATGTTCTTCAAGAGGGAAACCCAGATTTTCCCAGACCTCATCTCCTTGAGTGTGGTCGTCGGGAACATACCTCGGCAAGAGGTGTGGGACTTCGGCCTAGGCCTGGTTGGTACCCAGCTTATTTTTCCGAGATGTACAACAATGGTTTGTCTTGGTTTAACTCAGTTTTGAAAGAATGCTGAGGTCATTGCATTTATTACCCATCTTTAAACACCTCTTCTTGTCTTCTTGAGTAGCATTCAATGGGAGTTGTTATGCGTTTGTAGGCCTCGGATCCTTGCTTGAAACCCCCACACCCGAAGAGCTATGTGAGTGGTATTTTAAATAAAGCTATGTTATAAAGTTTTGTTAAAGCTTTGCTTCATCTTGGAAAAGTGTTTAATTAAGCATGAATGATTATTCCTAGTTTGTATAAAGAATTATCTTGTTTTGATAACATTTCGGGAAAGTCCTTAGTGCCAGGGGACTATAATGCAACTGCACCCTTGTGTTGAAAGTCCTTGGTACCAGGGGACTATAATGCAACTGCACCCTTGTTTTGAAAGTCCTTAGTGCCAGGGGACTATAATGCAACTGCACCCTTGTTTTGCCACTGACGGTTTTCCGCGTGGGTTTGTTTGTCCGGAATGTCATTGTTTGGTAATTACATAGATGTTATTGACATCCAAGGAACTTGAAAGACTTGATAGATGAACTCGGTTCATCCCTTGACTTGTAAAGTTATGATATGTGTTGTTTTGGAAAAGATCTCGGATATCAATCATGCAAAACCTTTATTTTTAATATCATTCACTAAGTATTCAAGCTCACCCTCTCTATATATATGTAGGTGACGAGCATGAAGGCGGTGACGCCTAGATGTGTTGCCGACATGTTTTGGATGTGTTGCCGATGTGTTTCGGATTCTTGTTTTTGCAACATCTTGAAGACTATGCTTCTCGACTTTGTATTTCATTTCTTTTGTGTATGTCGACTTGAGAAGCCTTTTGATCAAGATGTATTTTGTACCTTACTTTATTCGTATTCAAGTTGTAAGATTATGTTCAAGTATATGACATTTCATTTGATATACGCACGGCTCTTATGGACTACTTAGATTCAAATTTATTGCTTCCGCACTTGTAAGCCCCATATGTATACTCTGACTGTGTGTGAATCTTCCCAGTTGGCCTTTGGTAATCTCGGATTACTGGCCATCATGGCACCATTCTATTAGGGGCGGAATGGGGCCGTGACAACAAAAGTACTGGAAGTCGTATTTTTTCGCTCGACCAGCATTTCCTGCCCTTCAGCGGAGATCGCGACCTTTCAGAAATTTTGCTCGCCTGCAAAAGTACTGGGAGTTGTATTTTTTTGCTCGAGCGACCTTTTTCGCGGTTGAGAGGAGATCGCGACCTCTCAAAGGTTTCACTCACCTGCAAAAGTATTGGGAGTTGTATTTTTTCGCTCGAGTGGCCTCTGGTGTGCTCGAGCGAATATTGTGACCTTTTAGAAGTTTCACCCACCTGCAAAAGTACTGGAAGTTGTATTTTTTCGCTCGAGTAGCCTTTCCTACACTCAAGCAGAGATCCCGAGCGTTCAGTTATTTCACTCGCCGACAGAAGTACTAAGAATTGTATTTTTTTCGCTCGAGCGGCCTTTGCTACGCTGGAGTGGAGTTCGCGACCTTTCAGAAATTTCACTCACTTGCAAAAGTACTAAGAGTCACATTTTCCACTCGAGTGGCCTTTCCTACGCTCGACCGTAAGTCGCATCCTTTGAAAAGTTTCACTCACCTAGAAAAGTACCGGGAGTCGTATTTCTCAACTTGAGCAGCCATTCTTGCACTCAAGCAGAGAACGCAACCTTTCAGAAATTTCACTCACCTACAAAAATACTATGAGTTGTATTTTGCGCTCTAGCAGCCATTCCAGTGCTCGAGCGAAGATCGCAACCTTTTAGAAGTTTTTCTCGCCTGCTAAAGTATTGCAAGTCGTGTTTTTCTGCTTGTGCAACCATTTCTGCCCCTGAGTGGAGATTGTGACCTTTTAGAACTTTCACTTGCCTGCAAAAGTACTGTAAGTTGTATTTGTCTGCTGGGGCAGCCTTTCCTGTGCTCGATCGGAGATCGTGACCTTTCAGAAGTGGCACTCGCCTGCAAAAGTACTCAGAGTTGTATTTTTACGATCGAACGGCCTTTCCTGCGCTCCAAGGGAGATCACGACCTTTCAGAAGTTTAACTTGCCTACAAAAGTACTGGAAGTTGTACTTGTCCGCTCGAGCGGCCATTCCTGCGCTCGAGCAGAGATTACGACCTTTTTAGTAAAACTGAGAATATTATCAGTTTTTTTCCAATTTTTAAACCTAAGAACATTATCAATTTTTCATAATAATGTTCTAGATAATTGTTTCAGTAACTGATAAAAAAAAAATAGAGCATGAGATTAAACGTTTTTGTCCTTCTACTTATTGGTTGCATTCAACTATCTAATAAAATCAAGAACATTATCAATTTTTTCCAATTTTAAAGCTAAGAATATTATCAAATTTTTCATTTTTAAAGTTATTTATTTATTTTTTAATTTTGCACATCAATGTTCCATCATCATGGTCCTTTAGCACTAAAAAGCTTTTGGCAGTTCTCTTAATCTTTCCATTTGTGTGGGTTTATTCTGATAAAGGCTCTGTGTTCAGCTTAACTCAACAATCTCAACCTATGTGGCAATTGATGTTTTTATGCTTTAGTTTGACTAATGTTTGCTATGGTCTAATTGTTTTTGTTTTAACAACTTTAACCTATGTTACAAATTGATGTTTTTATGCTTTAGTGTAACTAATGCATGCTTTGGGTTAATTTTTTTTAATTTTTATTTTGTCTTTCTGTTATTTTCTGCTCAAATTTGTTGCTCTTCTCTTTGGAAGGAAAATCTTCTTGTGCTTCTTCCCATTCAAGCAGTTTAGTGTGAAGCATTTTTCTCTTAATAAATGAAGTTGTTTGATCGCTCCTAGTGACTTCCCTACTTTTCTTTTCTATTTTTAATTGCTTTTATTTGGTAAATATACTTATATCCTATAAGTAATAGACCCTTAAGTAAGTGGTGTACAGATGTTACTACATAACAAGGGAAGTAGAAATCATTTTTCTGCAACATCTCTGGCTTTCTTCCTTTTTATTTTTTTGTTTGTGTTACTGGTTTATTCATTTACCTTTACCCTTCTGTTCTCCATCTTTGCATATATAAAAAATGCTGCAACTTTGATGGGTTTGTCTTCTCTGAACAAGAACTTGGAATGTATTTTGGCAACGAACTCAAATTCATGTCCTATTCTACTTGACTTATATGAAGAGGTACAGTTATTCACAGTTCAGAGTCTTTGGAATGGTTATAGGTGATATAGTAGTTGTTAGCATCTTTTCTTAGTTGAGGATGAGTCATGGGTTTATGGCTTAAATCCAAAGATTAAAATTTGCTAATGCAAAGATTTTTTTTGTTTCATCTCAAAGAGTATTTGGAGAGTTTTTATGTTCCCCTCTCGATTTTTCTTTGAAACCATGGAGTAATAATAATATTGTCTCATTTCTCATTATGCAGTGCATGAGTAGAACTCCAACCGATTACGGTGCCAAATCGTGTGACACATATTGTGAAATGATGGTATCTTGTGGTGAAATTAAGAGGGGTTTGTATTCATATCTAGAAACTTTCTTGTTTTCTCTTAGGTGCCACTTTTTCCATTAAATATAAAAGAATAAAATGATGATTCCTTGGTGCTTTTAAGATGTGGCTATGTTTTATTTATTCAAGAAAATTTGTATCGTATTTCCTACAAACCTAGGGTTCCATATACAAGATTTACATATCAAATTTAGAAAGAAAACTAAGAAGGTTCAATCCTAGTAGAAGATTGCATTTCTAGATGTCTTAATCTAGTCTAATATGATTTTTGATCCATCAAAATGCGAAATATCGTGTTCCGAGGTTTTGGTTTTTTTGGGGGGGTTGTTCTTGGCAGTAGCATATTTTGAAGGATGAAATTCGTATTTGCCCAATCACTGTTTTTTTGGGATGTCATTAGATTCCAACTTGCTGGATTTATTTTATTCATTTTATTTTTGATTTTTTGGGAGGCATTGTAGTCTATAAACTTAAGTTCTTTGAGACAATGTAATCAAGATTAATGGGATGTGGTTGAGAGAGATTTAAAATAAGTTATATATCATATTAAATAAAAAAAATCTTACAATTCATGATTCATTATTTTAACAAAATGATTCAAGATTTGACAACAATGGTCCCTTGCATGTTTCAAGGAACATAGTAGTCCCTTTTGGAGTGTAATGGTTCCACGTCCCCTTGTTTTTAGGATTTGTTTAATGGAAAATTACAATGACCCTATCCTGAGATTTGGTGCAACTAATGCACTAACCCCTTGATTCGTTTTAGACACAAACATCCTTTAGAATCCAACTTATATTGCTTACTACCCTCTGGCACTTACACCATTTGTTTAGTAAAAGAATGCGAGAATAAATAGATTGGTTCAATTGCTGAAATTGAGTTATATTGTGGTTGGTATACAAACTGTCCCAGTGTTATGGTGTAGACACCCCATTTTTTATCGTCCTCAAGACTTTGACATCATCGTTCGTGCACTCGATGATTGTGCTTGTTTGTGTTCGTTTTGAGCGCCTGAAGTCCTCGGTGGAATGCCTGGTCTTTGAGCCTCTAAACCTTGTCTATTTTGTGCTTGTTTTTGGACCAAGAGCTTGTTGTCTCTTGCCTAGAGAAGAGGGTGACCTGTCGGCCAACCCTGGTATCTGTTGGCCATAGATTGTGCCTGTCGGCTACCAGTGGTGGCCACGGCCATTGGTCTCCTTTTCCAGATATTTGTTTGCCAACTTTGCCAGCTATTGCTCATTAAGCTGCACCTTCATACACGTGTATGGTAGGATGTATCCAAGCTCAAGCCTTGATTTTCTATATATAGGGGGTGTCCTCCCCCATTTTAGAGGGTTAGACATTTTAGACAAAAATTTTCTCTCTCTCTCTAACTTGATATTTTGTGTTTTGTAGTTAGTTTTCTCTACACTTTTGCACACTTTCCCTTAACCAAACTTGACCACCATTGAGCTGAGGTCCCTTGGAGTTGTGTTTGAGCTTTGGAAGGGGGTTTGAGCTTGAATTTGTGGCTGAATTGTTCTTTACTTCAAAGTTATAGAACTTACCTTATTTAAGCTTATTATGCATACTTTCTTTGCCATCTTTTTCTACTATTTTAAGGCTCTTTTTGAAGTGTAAGAAACTCTGTTTTTGAGGCATAAAAGTAGTGGTTTGACCCTTTGTGAGTTAGGGGGTTGTCCCCCCTCTCCCCCCCTCCCCCTTTTTTCCTCCTTAACTTGTGAAGCTTTTTGTGCTATTTTTCATCACATTCAAATCAAAATTTTTGGGCCTTTTAACCACTGAAATTCAGAGATTTTCCAGTGACGAAAACCTTCTTTTGAAGTCCAAAATTGGAGGGGTTAGCCTCCCCTCCTTGTGTCTTGCTTGCATGCCTAGTTAACTTCATAAGTTAGCATATTTTTCAAGCTTACTTTAGCTTAAGTCCAGCATGTTTTTGCCTCTGTTTTCACCTTTTTTGGCTCTGTTTTGGGTTGGTTAATTTAGTTGAGGTTTGTATTGTATAGTTGTAGTGCAATTTTCTTCATTAGCTTGGAGTTTTAATGCTTTGTTCGTCATTGTTTTGAGTTCAAAGCATGTTTTAGTGTTGTTTTGCACTCCATTTCAGCATTGAAATCTCTGCAACCTCCCTCAATTCTTCACTCTTTTATTTGCTTTGAAAGTGGGTTTAAACCCCTTGTTTGCTTAAGTATGAAATTGAGACATCCATTCTTAATGGTTTAATCCCTTTCGGGGTTCATTACGAATGACATGAGGTCTCTTTCATGCCCAAAGTAACTTGCGGTTTAAGCCCTCTTTCCATTAGAGGACACTCACTCTTGGACTCAACCAATTAAAGAATGGATTGGTAATGTAAAATGAGTAAACAAAATTGGACAAGTAAAAGAGGCAAGATAAGCATCTTTCATGTTGCAGTACATGTGTTCAGATCGGACGTTAATTTGAACACGAGGAAAATGGGACATTTCATACTCAAAGTGATGAAATGTGCCACTTTCCTTGGTCACCATCACCCTTGATCATGCATGATAGGGTGGTGGTCTTGTTGAATCTTGTTTTGCACTCATTAAGCTTGTACAAGCTTGGTTCCTCAGCCATCATGCATGGAAAATGCTTGGTTGATGGTTTGAGGGCCAAGAGTTGTACTCCTTTGAGCTTGTGTAATGATAAAGAGGGTAACAGTACAGATAACCCTTGAGAATACACTGTGTTGTCTCTGTTTTCTCTCTGTTGTAGCAAAAAAAGAAGTTCAAGGCAGGGGTAGCCGACCGGCCACCAGTAGTGGCCGACGACCACCGGCAGTAGCTGACCGGTCACCAATGGTAGCCAATGGCCACCATTGGTAACCTACCAGCCATCAATGAAGAAAGTTGCTCAGTGTGGCAGAGGTGTTCTGGAAGTTGGTGCAATTTTCAGTGATGAAAAATGTGCAAACAGAGGCAGCAATGGCAAGGCGGTGGCATTTTTGGGTGGAGACCAACCGAGCACGCATGCATCCCTCACCCCTCTAGGCCATTTAATTGCTTTGTTTTATTAGTTATGGTAGCTAGTTAATTAGTTTAATCACTTTAGTTAGCTTAGAATAGCTAGTTAATTCAAATTGTGTAATTAATTAGTTAGTGCAACTAGTTATTCACTTCCAATTTGTAATATTTAATTAGCTTAGAATAGTTAGTTAAATATTGTTGTAATAATTAGCTTAGCTTAATTAGCGTAGCTAGTTGGTTAGCTTATTTATTCGGACCCTCCATCGTGAGGGCGTAATGTTGTAATAAGTGTGCGTGCGTGCGTGTGTGTATGTCTTCCAATCCCACGTCTTTCTCCCTTTTATTTAATCATTTTTGATGGTTAGATTAGGGTCATGTTTCGATTAGCATACCTTATGCTTGCATGTTTACATCCATTCATTTATCTTGCATGCACCGAGGCTCGGCGCATCATTCAAACTGCATTGCAATTTCAATACTTCTTTGAATACGTGTTTAATCGTATGTTGTTCAAATTGATTCATATGCCATGTTAGTAGTTGAGCCTATTAATTGCATGTTGTATGTGTTGCATTAGACATCTTGTATAGTTAAGGATCATGCATTTTTTTCTAACTAGTTTCGGTTTTGGCTTGAAGTACTTGGTGAGTCTTTACGCTTTAACATACTTGCATGAGTGTGATTGCCATATTGCCATGTTTCACATGCTTGCCATGTTTCGCATGCTTGCTTACTTGCTAAACTACTTGGATGCCTGTGGATGAAGACTTTGTTGTTTGAATTGGAACAATTCAACGAATGCGCATTTTAAGCCCACTTGGTTGAGTGGCAAATCATGCTTTAAGCCCACTATGTTTGGTGGAAAATCCGCATCTTCAAGCCCACTTGAGGGTAGCAAATTCAAACCATTTTCGAACAAACGTGAGTTGAATTGTCCTGAGTCTTACGACTAGTCTATACTTGCTTGTGTGCGTCACATAGTAAAGTTAGCTAATAACCGGAACAAGAACACTTAATGTTTATAAAATAACATATCATGATTAGTAGAAGCCGATCTTTGATCGGGCAAGCGGGGGTGCTCAATTCATGACCTTCCCCTCTCGTATCTAAGTTCCCGAGCCGAGGCAACTTTGGTGATGATGAACACGTGGCCTTTGGCACGAGTCAGGCTTTCCTAAATTTCTCCAAAAATAAAATATTTAGGTGGCAATTCTGTATCTAGCAAAGCAGTCCAATTTTGGCATTATTTGATTTAAAATCGATTTTCTAAAAAGTTTACCGGATTTGAACTCTTTGGTATTTATCAGTTTCACATTGCACTCGTGAGGCTAGATTTAGAACCGCGGGAGTCCGAACTATGAAGCCTTCTTTTCAAACCCTTTCTGAAAGGCGGGGCGTCGAAAAAGGCGAGTCCACATATGGTACGAGTTTATTTATTTATTTAATATTTGTACTTACAGAGTCAATAAATACAAGTAGGGAGCACATGCCATTTCATTTTTGTTAGGGTATACCCAAAATTATAGTTTTTATAACCACTTATTGATATCACATTGTTTTAATTAAACAAATGGTGCTGGTTCCCATGGACAACCAATGTAATATCTATTAGACTTTAAGGGATTTTTATGTTTTTTAAAGAAAAACAAGAGGGCAACGAGTATGTTAAATTTTAAGGGAGGTCACAGTAATTTTCCATTTTCTTAATTGTATGAATTTCATTTTGTAATTCCTTATCAGACCTTATATGATTATCCTGTATTCTTCCTATCTTCTGGATTGCCCCATTTTACTAGTAAAATTTTATTACTTGTGTGGGAGGTTGGGGGTGGGCTTCGAGTTAAATTCTACATTTCCTGTTGCTCTTAAAAAATGTAACTCCCCTATTGTTTATTTTTCAAAAATTATATTTTTGTTGTTAACACCATTATATAAGCCTCAAAATAAGCAAAAATGTCAAAACAATGAGACATAAAACACAAAAAATTGCCTTCATTTCCTCCGTAGAAGACTGGAAGAGAAAACTAAAATGAGCTTATTCTCATAATTGTAACTTACTAATTATAATTCTAGACATTCCATTATCGATGGGTTGGTTGAGTTTTTATTTTATTTTATTATTTAAATTTGGAAAAGCTTGTTTCTATGTGTGTTAACACCCTATGATGCCATTGAAATTCCTATATGTGTTAGTCACTGACATTTTTTTGATGGCACAAGCAGCCTAATGTGTCATCACTTGATCTTCACAGATCTCATATTTAAGTTATTTACAGTTATCTTTATCATTCATCATCTATGCAGACCCAAGGTCGCGATCTCCCTGTAACAACCCGACCCTCTTATATGCTTTCTGGTATGATTTCAGTCTTATTATGTGCACTTATATGGCTAATGTGAAATTCCACGTGAAATTAAGTCTAATTGTGTGAATTATATGATTATGGGTTATATCTGTCAATTATAAGAAAAATCTGTTAACATTGTGACGCTTGGATCGATAATTGAAAGCCTTAGAAGCTTGATAACCCGAAATTGACTTTATAATTGTGATAAGCATGATTTTTGGATCATAATATGAATTTTTGTAAAAATTTGATTCGGAATGATTAAATTGATTAGTTTGGGGTCAACTCTTAGATGACCCTTTTAAATTCTTAACTTGGCTACTCCTATCACATAGAAATATCTCCTGAGAGAAGGAGAGAGTGTAGAAAGGGAGAGAAAGGAGAGAAGGCTTCAACAAGGAAGATGATTGAAGAATTAAGAAGATTTGTAGAGGTTTGAGCTTAAGGTCACATACAAGAAGGGACTATCACTCCGCCACAGCACTGTGAGTAATAGTACTGTAACGACCCCAAAATGCGTATAAGAAGCTATCTTTGTTTACATATGGGTTATTATGCTTTAATTTAATTATATATGTTCTAATTGAAGAATTATCTGTTGAGTTATGACTTTAAAATTGAAATTGCCAACCTTTATGGGTTCGAATCAAAATTGAGTACTTGCATATGTGAATGGGAATTTTTAGAGCAACTTGGGAAAATTAATTGGAAATTTAATTCGTCTGATTCGTTAATGCATGTTTGGGTGGTTAACTTTGTACTGCAAATTGAAGGCCTTCGAGGCTTCAGAAACCGGAATAGAAAACATATTTATGATCAGCATAATTTTTAGAGTCATCTGGGAATTTTAATTGAAATTCAATTTTGTGCGATTCGTAAGGGCGTGTTTGGCTCTCCCTTTTGTGATAAGCTTATGTGTGATATATATATATATATATATGCCATATGAGTTGTGAACTCATCTTTTTGAAGTCAAAACAAAATATCTGAGGGAGAGAGAACCGAGAGAAAGAGAGGCAAAGGAGAGAGAAAGCTTCTCTAAGAGAGAGAGAGAGAGAGAGCTCACCATTGTTGGGAGCTTGAAGATAACTTGAAGAGATTGAAGAGAGAAGAAGGAGATCAACCATGGAAGCTTCGGGAAATTAAAGAGAACTAAGAGAAAGACAAAGATTGAATTAAGGTATGATAGTTTATCTTGAATCCTTATGTTTAAAGCATCAATTTCATGAAATCATGATAATAAGGGAAGATTTGAACCCATTTGAGTTAGGGCTCTATGTATGTATTTAATTGAACCTTGATTTCCTAAGAGTTGCTTGATTGAAGAGTTAAAGTCATTATATTTGTTTATCTTGAGGTTGATTATGAGAAGTTGAGCCCTAATCTTGAGGTTTTGCATGGTTAATTGTATATTAATAAAGATCTATGTGTATATGAAAGAAGAAGTCTTGGAAAGGAACTAAAGAAAAGATTGATCTTCCCTATTTGAAGATTTATTGTATTTGTGATGTTTTGATTTAGAAAACACTCATAATCTCATGTTTTCCATGAATTCTACTTGTTTTTGGGTAATTAGAGTTGGAACCAAGCTTAGGAAATGGAAAAACAAAGGTTAGAATAAACCAACGTTTTCGGACTGAAAAACTGACCCAGAGCTGCACGTACGATGGGTCTTCCCACACGTGCAGCAATCCATTTTCAGATTCTGCTAAAAAAGCATGTGGTCCCGCACGTGCAGCCCAGTTCCCGCACGTGTGGCCAGGTTTTTCACATGTGCGGGATAGCTCTGTTCAGCCAACTTCAAATAAGCATATCTTTTGCATCCGGACTCCGTCTCACTCCCAAATTCTAAATACACAAATAGATATGCCTAAAATAGTGAAAGTTGTTCACTTTCTGTCTCCCGGTTTTGTATCACTTCTTCGTCCAAACCATTCTCCTATCGATTCCTCCTATTTTCTGAGACATGGATTATGACCTATTGAGGACTAATGAGTTTAGAACTGATATGACTAATTGATTAAAGAGCAAAGAAAGAGATTGGTTTTATTCTCATATTATGATATGTGAATTGTGTTTGTAGGTCAGCGAGGACTTCGTCCCATTGCTACCAGCAGTCCATCACTGTGAGTAATAGTAGTGTAATGATATGTTTCACTTACTTCTTGTGCTTACGATTTATATATCATTGTTTGAGAATGACATATACAGTTGATATTGTGCTTTGATTGAATTAACGGACATGATTAAACGATGGCATCATTATGGACCTAAGGTCGTTCTGTTCTTATTAATAAAAGTGGGCCCGAGGCCGTTCAGTTATCAGCCACTGAAAGTGGACAACTCTAGAAATGAAGGAGGTGATAACATGCCGATGTCTCACCAACCTTAATCTTATTCGAATGAATTATGATTCATGGCCAAAGGCCAAGGGAAGTAGTGTGCATGTCGATGTCCTACTTACCCTCTAATGTGTGGACAGCTGTCGATATGTGGGCCTAAGGCCGTTCCGTATCATATGTGGTCCTAAGGCCGTTCTATATCATATGTGGGCCTGAGGCCGTTCTGTATCATATGTGGGCCCAAGGCCGTTCTGTATTACATGTGGGCCTGAGGCCGTTTTGAAATATGATTGTGGATAGGCCCTACTTATGGCTTGATAGATGTATATTATATTCCTCAAGGTTATGTTCATTCATTTAACCTCCTTACATTGCTATTATTCATTGAGCCTTGCTCACTCCATTTTTATATACATTTATGTAGGTGAGCCATCGGGGATTGACACTAGAATTGTTTTGATGTCTACCTGTCTGCCAAGCCGCCTGGGGTATGCCTCCGTGTTGAGGCCTTAATTTTGATTACTGAGAGTTATGTAATTTATGGAGTCTTATATAAGTGTGTGTGTGTGAGATCTATATATAAGTTCTGAGATTGTATATGTAAATATGGAAGTGTATTTAAATGCTTAAATTTATTTAAGCCAGCATGTATGCATAAGCTCAATGGATGTAATCTTATATTGATATTTGCTTCCGCTTAATGCCCCGTATGTGAATAAATATTTGTAAAATTTTGTTTTGAGGCCTATCTACAGGCCAGTCATGGACCAAACTTTTAGGGGCTGGTTTGGGTCGTGACAAGTACTGTAGTGATATGTTTATTTGCTGCTAATAGTTATCGTTAGCATACCGTTATTCGTGAATGAGCTATGTCTCCATATAATGAACAATTGGAAAACTCATGTGTGATATTGAGCAATGGTATACTTATGGACCTGAGGTCGTTCTGTTTTGTCATTGCTGGGCCCGAGGCCGTTCAGATATAAGTTACATCTTGATGACAGCCTTAGGTTGAGGGAGGTGATGACATGTCGACATCTCATTGACCCTAATATGATTTGAATTGGTTATGACTTATGGCCTAAGGCCGAGGGAGGTGGTGTGCATGTCGATGTTCTACCTACCCTCCAATGTACAAACAGATGTCGATATGTGGGCCTGAGGCCATTCTGTATAATATTGGGCCTGAGGCTGTTCTGTATGATAATGGGCCTGAGGCCGTTTTATATACTATTGGGCCCAAGGCCGTTTTGGAAATAAATACAAAACAAGAACAAACATGTGAATAATGTACTTACATATGGTGCTAGTTATGTTTATTCACTTGCATTACCTACTTACTATTATTCACTAAGCCCCGTTCACTCTGTCTTATGTATGTCAATATAGGTAATCAGATTGGAGGTCAATCTTAGTCCAGCCTAGCAGCTATTTTTGGCAACCCACGATGTCCAAGCTGTTCAATGAAGTTTATTCATTTTTGTAGACTTCCTTTCATGCCTCATAGTGTTGGTCACTAGCACTTTTGTCAATTGTCGATAATCGTGTATAACTTCCACCCTTGGATGTTTTAGTTATATCCCCAGTTATGGGGTTAGGTTTGTATATATTAACATGTATGTAGTTGCCACCCATGTACATGTTTCACTATGCGTTGGGTATTGTGAAGAATTGTTTTGTGATCCTGGCAACTAAACACTGGCTCAATGGATGTCATTTTAAATTAATAATTGCTTCCGTTCAGGCTCTACGTCGTATAAAGTATTCATGTTATGTGTTTTTTTTTTTTTTTTTGACCTTGAGGCTCTCTATCGGGTTGGTCATTCCCAAACTTTTAGGGGCGAGTTTGGGGTGTGGCAAGTGGTATCAGAGCACGAGTTGCTATCACACACACGAATCCATTGGGCTTTAGGATGTCTAGAAAGGACTTAGGTTTCATGCATGACGTTTTGGTGCCTATGAAGTGATCGATAGCAACGTGATGTGTATATGTAACATCTACTGACAAGTATTTTGAAATGGTCATTATCTGTGTATACTTGTATATCTTCTGTGTATGTTGTAATTGATTGTTATGTAGATCATGGGGAGAACACGGATGGATGATCAGGAGGATTCTACCTCCACACGATTAGGTAGAATGGAAAGAATGATCATGGGAATGGCAGAAACTTTATGGCAGCAACAACAACAGCAGCAACAGCCACCACCGCCACCGGTCCCTCCGCCTGTGGTGCAAGATTATCATGCTGAGGACCGAACCATCACTCTTACAAAAGAATTCAAGAAGATGAAGCCACCAATATTTAAAGGGGGAATTGACCCGATGAAGGCAGAAGCATGGGTATTGGGTGTGGAGAAGCTATTTGAGGTGTTTTCATGCACTGAAGCTCGGAAGGTAATATTGGCCGCTTTCACTCTCGAAGACGAAGCACATAGGTGGTGGATGCTTACAAGAATTGAACATCAAGGGTTGACTTGGACCCGATTTCTGGAACTCTTTTATGATAAGTATTTTCCGCAGTGTATGCGAGATAAGAAGGTGACTGAGTTTGAGACTCTGAGATAAGGGAATATGACTGTTGCGGAGTATGAAGCTCAATTCGCAGAATTAGCCTGGTTTGCACCCCATATGGTGGATATGGATTACAAGAAGGTGAGGAAGTTCGAGGGGTGATTACGGAATGCTATCCTTGATCGAATCAATGTGTTGAAGTTACCTAGATATGTTGATGTATTAGAAAGGGTCATCATGGCAGAGGGGAATATTGCTACTCAGAATCGGATTTCCGAGTGGAAGGGGAAGAGACAGAATACTCAAGTATCAAAGGGGCCAACGACTCCCCTAAGCAAGAAACTGAATTCGGGAACGTCTAGTGCTTCCACCCCTACTCGAGACTCGGCACCTACTTGTCCGGATTGTGGAAAGAGACATCGAGGGACTTGTTATCGGGTGACCGGGGCATGTTTTAAGTGTGGCAAGATGGGTCATATGGTAAAAGATTGTCCTCAAAGAGATCGGAATAATGGGAATAGACCTACTACAAGTTCGGCAGGGTCAACACCAGCTCCAAGTACAAATTCAGTGGCAATGTCTACCAATAATAAAGACACCGCTAGGCAAGGAAGAGTGTTTGCGTTGGTACTGGGTGATGTGCAAATTGTTGCAACAGTGGTGTCAGATACATTTACTATTTACGGGCATTATGCTCATGTGTTGTTTGATTCAGGCTCTACCCACTCCTTTGTGTCAAATATATTTGTCCAAAATTTAAATAGACCTGTGGAATTACTACCGTATGTGTTGTGTGTGTCTTCACCTTTGGGGATTCTATGGTCTGTACATCTATTTATTTTGCTTGTGAACTCTTAATTGGAGGTGTCCGGGTATATGCCATTTTGCTACCTCTTGACATGACTCACTTTGATATCATTTTGGGAATGGACTGCTTAAGTGAGTACCAAGCCACTACTGATTGTATGACTAAGCAAATCATTTTTCACCCTCCAGGACAGTCGAAGTTTACCTTCAAGGGGCATGAAGTAATTTCTCCACCTTACCTAATTTTCGTAATAAAAGCATGCAAATTAATAAAGAAAGGGTGTCAGGGGTATTTATGTACCATCTTGAATGGGCAATCAGTGAACGGGTGTATCGATATGATCCCGATTGTTCGTGAATTCCCGGATGTTTTCCCAGAAGAGTTACCAAGAGAGCTAGTGGATCGTGAGATCGAATTTACAATTGAAGTGGTGCCAGCAACTCAACCAATTTCTAAAACTCCTTATAGTATGTCACCGGTGGAGATGAAAGAGTTAAAGGTTCAGTTAGAAGATTTACTTGATAAAGGGTTCATTCACCCGAGGTTTTCTCCTTGGGGTGCACAAGTCCTTTTTGTGAAAAAGAAAGATGGGACTCTTCGATTATGTGTGGATTACGGAGAGCTTAACAAAGTAACACTCAAGAATAAGTACCCATTACCTAGGATCGATGATTTGTTTGACCAGCTACAAGGGGCACAAGTCTTCTCAAAATTTGATTTATGATCCAGATATCACCAACTGAAGGTCAAAGCTGATGATGTTGAGAAAACTGCCTTCCGAACCCGGTACAGTCATTATGAGTTCTTGGTTATGCCCTTTGGAGTTACCAACGCACTGGAAACATTTACGGATTTAATGAATCGTGTCTTTAAGCCTTATTTGGATGAATTTGTGGTAGTATTTATTGATGATATCCTCATTTATTCCAAGAATGCAGAAACTCATGACAACCATCTTCGTTTAATTCTTCAGACGCTTCGAGATAAGAAATTGTATGCAAAGATGAAGAAATGTGAATTTTGGCTACACGAAGTGGGGTTTTTGGGACATGTGATAACGAAGGAAGGTGTTTCGGTTGACCCATAGAAAATTGAAGCAATTGTGAATTGGCCAACCCCTACTAATGTGACTAAGGTGCGTAGTTTCTTGGGATTAGCCGGGTATTACCGGAGGTTTGTTAAAGATTTCTCCAAAATTGTCGTGCCACTTACCCAATTGACTCAGAAGGATGTTTTGTTTGAATGGTAAGAACAATGGGAATCTACCTTTCAGGAATTGAAAACAAAGTTAACTACAGCACCGGTTCTGGCTTTACCATCTGGCACCGAAGGATTTGTGATCTACAGTGATGCGTCTCATAAAGGACTAGGTTGTGTACTTATGCAAAATGAGAGGGTCATTGCCTATGCCTCTCGTCAGCTTAAACCCCATGAAAAGAACTACCCCACACATGATCTGGAGCTGGCAGCGATGGTCTTTACTTTAAAAATATAGCGACACTATTTGTACGGTGCTACATGCGACATGTTTACTGATCATAAGAGCCTCAAGTATCTCTTCACCCCAAAGGAGCTAAATATGCATCAGCGGCAGTGGTTAGAGCTTATTAAGGATTATGATTTACAGATCCATTACCATCCCGGTAAAGCCAATACGGTTATAGACGCTCTTAGTCGAAAAGGCATGGGGAATTTGGCGAATCTGCTCACGAGACGGAAGGAATTATCACTTGAATTAAAAAGAATGAATGTAGATATTGTGACGCATGAATGGGATGCAATGGTAGCAGCAATATCAGCTCAACCAACATTAATCGAAGAAATTAAGCAACGGCAAATAGAAGATGAACTTTTAAAGAAGGTTTGTGATGAGATAGAAACAAAGCCAAGACCCGGATTCGATTTTACAAATTCGGTGCTCAAATTTCAAGACTGATTATGTGTTCTCAATGTACCAGGGATTAAAAAGGACTTGATGGAAGAAGCACATGCCTCGAGATTTTCAATACATCCCGGGAGTACCAAGATGTATCGAGCTTTAAAGAAAAAATTTTGGTGGCCAAACATGAAGAAAGAGATTGCGGAATTCTTCTCAAAATGTTTGCAATGTCAGCAGGTAAAGGCAGAGCATCAAAGACCGGCAGGTCTGCTTTAACCCCTTCCAATCCTGGAGTGGAAGTGGGAACATTTGACTATGGATTTCATTGTAGGTTTACCACGAACTCCTCTGGGCATGAATTCTATATGGGTCGTTGTAGACCAGTTAACTAAATCCGCTCATTTCTTACCTGTGAAAACTCAGTACAATGCGGATAAACTTGCTGTAATTTACGTGAATGAAATTGTAAGGCTCCATGGTGTTCCAGTCTGAATTGTGTCAGACAGGGATTCAAAATTTGTGTCGAGATTTTGGCAAAGTTTACAAAATGCTATGGGGACAGAGTTAAAGTTTAGCATAGCTTTTCACCATCAGACAGATAGACAATCCGAGTGAACAATACAAACCTTAGCAGATATGTTATGAATGTGCGTTTTGGAGTTTCAGGGAAGTTGGGAAGCTCATCTACCATTGGCGGAATTCGCGTACAATAATAGTTACCATTCGAGCATTGGAATGGCACCTTATGAAGCCTTATATGGAAGACCATGTCATTCCCCCGTGTGTTGGCTAGAAGTTGGAGATAGATCATTGTTAGGGCCTAAAATTATACAGCTGATGACCGAAAAGATTAAAGCTATCCGAGAAAGATTGAGAATCGCTAAAAGTAGACAAAAGAGTTATGCGGATCACCGATGAAGAGATTTGGATTTTGATGTAGGTAACCATGTTTTTTTGAAAGTTACGCCAATGAAGGGACACCCATGATTCCGTAAAAAGGGTATGTTAACACCCCGATATGTTGGTCCATTCCAAGTTCTAGAGAAAGTGGGTTCGGTGGCTTATCGAGTTGCTCTTCCATCGAGTATGAGCCAAGTGCATAATGTATTTCATGTATCTATGTTACGAGGTTACCTCCCTGAACCGTCTCATGTCATAGATTACCACCACATCACTTTGGATGATAAATTAACCTATGAAGAAAAGCCTATTCGAATTTTGGATCGGCAAGTCAAAACAATTACGGAATCGAGAAATCCCAATGGTAAAAGTTGAATGGCAAGAATATTACAGGACTGACGCTACTGGGGAAAAAGAAGAGGAAATGCAACACCAATATCCGGAATTATTCCTATCGTAAGGTAAAACAAGTTTGAAGGACCAAACTTATTTAAGGGGGGCAGAGTGTAATAACCTGACCTCTTATATGCTTTTTGGTATGCTTTCAGCCTCTTATTATGTGCACTTATATGGTTAATCTGAAATTCCATGTGAAATTAAGTCTAATTGTGTGAATTATATGATTATGGGTTATATCTGTCAATTATGCGAAAAATCTGTTACCATTGTGACATTTGGATCGATAATTGAAAGCCTTAGAAGCTTGATAACCCGAAATTGACTTTATAATTGTGATATGCATGATTTTTGGATCATAATATGAATTTTTGTAAAAATTTGATTCGGAATGATTAAATTGATTAGTTTGAGGTCAACTCTTAGATGACCCTTTTAAATTCTTAACTTAGCTACTCCTATCACGTAGAAATATCTCATGAGAGAAGGAGAGAGTATAGAAAGGGAGAGAAAGGAGAAAAGGCTTCAACAAGGAAGAGGATTGAAGAATTAAGAAGATTTGTAGAGATTTGAGCTTAAGGTCACATACAAGAAGGGACTATCGCTCCGCCACAGCACTGTGAGTAATGGTACTGTAGTGATATGTTTGTTTGCTGCTAATAGTTATCGTTAGCATACCGTTATTCGTGAATGAGCTATGTCTCCATATAATGAACAATTGGAAAACTCATGTGTGATATTGAGCAATGGTATACTTATGGACCTGAGGTCATTCTATTTTGTCATTGCTAGGCCTGAGGCCGTTCAGATATAAGCAATATCTTCATGACAGCCTAAGGCTGAGGGAGGTGATGACATGCTAATGCCTTATCGACCCTAATATGATTTGAATTGGTTATGACTTATAGCCTACGACCGAGGGAGGTGGTGTGCATGTCGATGTTCTACCTACCGTCCAATGTACAAACTGCTGTTGATATGTGGGCCTGAGGCCGTTCTGTATAAAATTGGGCCTGAGGCCCTTCTGTATGATAATGGGCTTGAGGCCGTTTTGTATACTATTAGGCCCAAGGCCGTTTTGGAAATAAATACAAAACAAGAACAAACATGTGAATAATGTACTTACATATGGTGCGAGTTATGTTTATTCACTTGAATTGCCTACTTACTATTATTCACTAAGCCCAGCTCACTCTGTGTTATGTATGTCAATATAGGTAATCATCCTGGAGGTCATTCTTAGTCCAGCCTAGCAGCTATTTTTGTCGACCCGCGGTGTCCAAGCGGTTCAATGAAGTTTATTCATTTCTGTAGACTTTCTTTCATGCGTCATAGTGTTGGTCACTAGCACTTTTGTCAATTGTCGATAATCATGTATAACTTCCACCCATGGATGTTTTAGTTATACCCCCAGTTATGGGGTTGGGTTTGTATATATTAACATGTATGTAGTTACCACCCATGTACATGTTTCATTATGCGTTGGGTGTTATGATGAATTGTTTTGTGATCCTGGCAATTAAACACTGGCTCAATGGATGTCATTTTAAATTAATAATTGCTTCTGTTTAGGCTCCACGTCACTGTAGCTCGCCCGACTTCCTTCGCGCGTCCCCCCTTTCGGAGAAGGCCCGAATTGGTCCTGCTACTATAGTTCGGACTCCTGTCACGGTTTTGAATCTAATCTCACAAAGTGCAATGTAAGACTGATAAATCACCAAAGAGTCCAATCCGGCAAATCATTTTGGAAAATCAGATTTTAAATCAAATTATGTCAAACTGGATTGCTTTGCCAGATTACAAAGTCGCCGCCTAAATATTTTATTCTGGGGAAATTTAGGAAACCCTGACTCATGCCAAAGGCAACGTATCCGTCATCACCAAAGTTGCCTCGGCTCGGGAACTTGGGTACGAGGGGGGAAGGTCATGAAATGAGCACCCCCAATTGCCTGATCAAAGGATCGGCCTCTACTAAGCATGATATGTTGCTTTATAAACCTCATGTGTTCTTATCCAGTTATTTAGCTAACTTACTATGTGATGCGCACAGCATACAAGTATAGACTAACTCGCAAGAAGTTGAACAAAACAACTCATGATTGTTTTGAAAAATGATTTGAAAGTGCCACTCGCAAGTCGGCTAAAGCGCGGATTTGCCACCCTCAGGTGGGCTTAAAACATGATGATTTGCCACTTCGCAAAGTGGGCTTTAAACTCACATTTATCGAATTGTCCCAATTCAAGTAATGAAGCCTTCATCCACAGGTATTCATGCAGTTGAATCACTTAAGCAAATAGCCTCATGGCAAGCATGCTATCATGGCAACACTCACACTCATGCAAGTATGCTAAAGCGTAAACACTCACAGTGTACTCCAAGCCAAAACAAAAGCTAATTAGAAATCAATGGATGATCCTAACTATACAAAATGCCTAATGCAACACATGCAATAATGCAACTAAATAGGCTCGGCTATCTAAGATGGCCTATGAATGAGGCAATTTTATACATGTATTCAAAGAGGTATTGAAATATGATGCAGTTTAAATGATGTGCCGAGCCTCGGTGCATGCAAGACAAATGAATGATGCAAACATGCAAGCATAAGGTATGCTAATTGAAAATGTCCCTAATCTAACCATCGAAAGCGGGTAAATAAAAGGGAGAAAGACATGGCATTGGAAGACATGTACACACACACGCATACTTATTACAACATTATGCCCTCTCGAAGGAGGGTCCGCAAAAATAAGCTAAGCTAATCTAAGCTTAAGCTAATTATTACAAACCAACTAATTAACTAACTTAGCTAATTAATTACAACATAATTGAAATTGAATAACTAGCTAATCTAAGTTAATTAGAATATTACAAAATGAACTAAGCTAAATTAATTACAGCACAAGTAATTAACTACAACTAGCTAATAAAGTGATAAGGATGGCCTCACGGGTGAGGGAGATATGCATTCTCGGATGCGTCCTCCTGAAAATCCACCACCTTGCCTCACGATGCCTCTGTTTGCACATCTCTGGACCTTTGAAAATTGTGCCAACCTCCAGATTGCTTCTGTTTGATCCCAAGAACACATTGATGGTTGATTAGCTAGAAATGGTGGCCATCGGCCAACATTGATGGTCGGTCGGCTAGGACATATGGCCGATCGGCCACTGATCTCCCGAACTTCCTCCTTTTGCTGCCACAGACAGCAAACAGAGGCATAACAGTGTATTTGCAAGGAAATATGTGTACTACCACCCTCTTTATCACGTCTTAATCTTAAAGGAGTGTGACACTTGGCTCTCAAGCCACCAACCAAGCATTTCATGCATGATGGCCAAAGAACCAAGCTTGTACAAGCTTAATGAATGCGCACATAAAACTCGAAAGGCCTCCACCCTATCATGCATAATCAAGGGGGACGGTGACCAAGAAATGTGACACGTTTCATCACTTTGAGTATGAAACGCCCCACATTTCTTGTGTTTGGATTAACGTCCAAACCAAACATATGCAATGCAAGTAATATGCTTATCTTAGTCATGTTTTACTTCGCTCATTTTTCTTTACACATTTTAAGTTACCAAACCATTCTTTAATTCATTTGTCCAAATGTGAAAGTCCTCTAATGAGAGGGGTCAACCAAAAGGGTGGTTTAGGACATGAGAGGGATTATGCCTTTGACTAGGAGGAACCCTCAACAGAGGGTTAAAGCCATTTGAGCACAAACCCTACCTGTAGACACCCCATTTTTTACCGTCCTCAAGACTTGGTTGTGCTTACAGGTACATCCAGCCACAATTCGATTGCTCGTCGAGTACTCGACTTTCGCGGCAGAACGTCACAGGTTTGAGCTTTCCAAACCCTGTATCCTTTCTGCCCCATTTTTGGACCATATGTTGGTCCTTTCAGCATGCTCCTCTTGGTGCACTGCTGACCACCTTTTGGCCCTTCCGGCCATGGTTTTGTCCCTGCCTGCCATTGATGAAGCCTGCCGGCCATCAATGAGGCACTACCGGCCACCACTGATGGCCGGCAGAACACTTTGTCTCAGTAGATTTCACTCCAGATCTTTTGAGCCAACTGAATGAAGCCCTTTCCAAGCTTGTTGAACAAGCTTTACATTGCATTCTTCTATATAAGAAGAGGCTCCTCCTCCCCAGCAGAAGTTGGAGCAATTTTAGAGAACTTATATCTCTATATATATATATATTTCTCATTCTCTCTCTATATATTGTGTTTGTTTGTGCTCCAAAGTCCATTTTCCTCTCACTTTTGCACTACAACACATAGTGATACACCACTATCTTTGAGCTGAGGTTCTTGGGAGTGGTACTTGAGCTCTGAAAGTTGGTTTTTAGCCTCAAAGGTTGCTGGTTTCAAAGTTGAGCTCCAAGGGTGAGTATATTCCCCTTTTTAGCATTTGTTTGTATATCATTTTGGGCACCCCTGCATATTGTTTTAGGCCTTGCTTTCAACTGATAAAAGTTCTGTATTTAAGTGCTTTTGATGATTGTTTAAGGCCTCTTTGGTGTTAAGGGTGTTCTACCCTCTTGCGTGCCTTGTTTGGCCTTGTTTTGTGCCATGCCTTAAGGCCTTTGAGTTAGTCTTTGCTTGGCCTTTTGGCCACTGAAATCCAATGGATTTTCAGTGGTAGGCATATGGTTTTGAGGCCCCAAATCAGAGGGGGGTGACCCTCTCTCTTTTTGTTTTATTTTCTTGTATTATTGGCCTATCAAATGAGCATGTATCTTCATACTTTTGAGGCTTAGTTCAGGAACTTTTTGTGACTTTTAGGACCTTCCTTAACTCTGTCCATGGCTGGTTTGGTCACCTCATGCATGCTTCTTGTATGTGTAGTGTAATCCCATTTGTGGCTCATCAAAGTAGCATGTTTGCTTAGCATGTTTTGGTCTTATTTCAGCAATTATTTGGTGTTATTTTGCCATGATATACTTCTTTCTAAGGTTGGTTTAATGGTCTCCTGCATGCACCATGTACTTGTAGTGCAATCCTCTCTATTGCCTTAACATGCTTTGTGCTTTAAGCTATGTTTTTAGCATGATTTTGGCTTGACCTAAAGAAGCTTTTAGCCTTGTTTCACCATGCTTAAGCTTTGTTTCATGTTGTTTTGGTCATGCATGCACTATTTTGTATAGCCTTGGTTCAATCTAGCTCTTTAGCTTTGAGTGTCCAAGTCTTTGGCATGCATTACTTGGACCATTTTCATGCTTTGGCATCATTTGAAGTGTTATTTCAGTGCATGTTTCATGGTCATACACTTGCCTTTGTCATGCTTTCAATGCCTTGAAGAATTGGTGTTTTATTCCTCATGAATGGATCATTGTGCATGCCTCTATGCTTAGGTCTTTGGGATGCCATCTCAGTGGGTTTTTGGGCTTATTTTGACATGCCATAACTCTGATTTTTATTGGTTAAGTCATGCCATGTTTGGTTGTAATAGGTGTAGTGCAATCCCCCTTGTTGGCCTTACTTGCACCTTGCTTTATGCCTCTCTTGTTGACTTGTTTTGGCCTTGGTCCATGCATGTTTTAGATTCATTTTGGCCTGATCTAGGACTATTTTGGTTGTCCTTGGCCCTTTGGGGTTTGATTCATGTGGCCTTGGTACAAGCTCCTAGGCTAGTCTTAATGTAACGCCCTCAAATAATACATAAATCCCATCACATTTGACATGCATTGATATAAAGGAAATCAACCATTTCTATTCATCAGAGTAGTTCTTACAGCAGTATTACATGTTAACAACAAAAGCAAGTGCCCTATGGGCTTACAGCTTTCCAAGTCAACACTTGGTTACACAAAAGAAGAGTACTAACTCTATACAAAATAAGCCCTTGGCCTGATGTACATGTAATACAAATAAAATAAACAAAAAGAGTCTTCAACTCTCATCATCATCCAAGCTATGTCCTTGGAGGTTGCATGCTACCTGTACCTGAAAATAATGTCCCATATAGGGTGAGCCAACGCCCAGTAGAGATATGCTAAACACAGTATGGGCAATAACTAAGACTTTAGCAATTGATAAATGTTCAATTCCCATAAATCAATTCATAACCCATTTCCATTACATAACCACTATGTTCATGTTTCATTTCATTTTCCATTTCTTATCAATTTCACCATTTACATCAACGGCTAAGAACCTGGCCAATCACTTATATGAGACAATGACCCATATTAAACCTTTCCCGTTTTACAATAGATAAACATGCTAGTTATATCAACATCTCAACAGATAAGCATACAAGCTGTATCCACATTCTAATAGATAAGCATATTAGCTATATCAACACTTCCAAAGATAAACATATGAGCTATATCAACACATTAACTGACAAGCATATGAGCTGTATCAGTGGAGTCCATCCCCTATCTTCTCCCAAACAACATCCGGTTTAGAGGTCTATCCCCTATCTTCCCCTAAACCGTGGAGTACATCCCCTATCTCCTCCCACACACACAATGTGTATACGTATAAGTCATATACCCAATTAAACAATACATAACGTTAATGTATTCTATCAACCGTCATACTCTATGACATAATCAATTGATTAGTTTTAGTTTGCCTAATCATCATGCATTGTCTACAACAATCAAAGCTACCCTCTACCGGTAGCTCAAGTAATTATTTCTAAACAGATAATAAAGCTCCAACAGATAAAATATCAATGTTTTCAAAAGTGAGCGATTAACAAAATCCAACTCCACCCCTTTGCAATATAATGAACCAATTTCATTAATTACAACTCAATTCCATAAATCCATAACTTTTCCAAATTAATTATACCAATTAATTTGTATACAAATTAGGGCATTCTTCCCCTTTTTCCAATAATGACCCAATGGTCTATACTTCATCAACCAACAACTATACCACTCTTTTGAAACCCAAAATACACATTTTAGAATCAAAATAACAAAACCCTCTTTTCTACATTTTCAAACCCTAGATCTCAAAATCCAACCACTTAGCGAAATGCCCAAAAATCTATGTTAAAACCCATAGTAGTGAGTAGGAATCCCTACCTCAAAAGATGACACCCAATGGAGAAGATGATGAAAACGAAAATGCTCCAAATCACAAGTTTCCCGGATCAAAAGATAGCCCTCGACGATCAACAACTTTTTTTGTAAAGGCCAAAGGTGAGGAAACAACTCTAGCTAGATCAATACCTAGAGAGAAGGTAAGGTTCTAGAGAGAGAGGCTCAAGAATGGAGTTTTTGGAAAAGTAAGAGAGAGAAGAGATGTGAAAAGGTGATTTTAAAATGTCAAAACACGGAGCTTTAAACCAGTCGCCCCGCTCGAGCGTCACTCACAGACTTCCGCTCGAGCGTCCAAAACGCCGCTCGAGCGCCGGATACACGCTCCCAGCACTTTTGCAGAACCAGGTCCCCGCTCGAGCGCCCAACTCCCCGCTCGAGCGTCACACACAAACTCCCGCTCGAGCGTCAGAACTTCCGCTCGAGCGGATAACACTACAGAGAAAATAATGGATGGGTGATTTTCCCGCTCAAGCGCCAAAACCCCAGCTCGAGCGGACAAGCTACAACAATGTCCCCGCTCGAGCGTCAAAATCCCCGCTCGAGCAGACATGCCAAAATCTGGGCATCTAGTTTTGGTTTCTAAGCTCAACCAACCTGTTCAAACTTGCCCAACACAACCCAAGACTCAAATACAAAGAGTAAAGGATGTAAACAAGATATGCACAACAACCAACTTCACGGAGCCTAAGTCCGGATACAACAATTAATGAAAAGGGAAAACCGGGATCGCTATACTTAAGCTTTGAACATTCTAGCATGCTATGCTTGCATTGTTTGGTTGATTTGGCATCATTTTACATGAGATTTCAGAGCTTACCTCATTACCACATTATCATGATTGTCACTCATTGCTCATGTTTGAGAGTTGTGTCCTTATGCCTTAATTCTTGTGCCATTGGCATGCATGCTTGTATGTACATTTCATGCCATTGGTTCATCATTTTGCCACTGATTTAGGCATGATTGAGGTCTGTCCATTTTGGTTTAAGTCCATCTTTACATGTTGTTGCATGCTTGTCTTGCATGTTGTTGCATGCTTGTTCCATTTTGCATGTTGTCGCATGCCTGAGTTGCATGGCATTTGCATGCTTGTTGCATTGCCCGGTACATTGCATGTTGTGGCATGTTGTTGCATGCTTGTTCCGTTGTATTGTTGTTGCATGCTTAAGTTACATTATATACTTGCATGCTCATATTGCATTAGCATTGTGTTTGGCACACCTTGCATTGCATTGTGTTTGGTTTGGGTATTAAGCCAAACACGAGGAGCGAGGGACGTTTCATACTTGAAGTGATGAAACGTACCTCAATTCTCGGTCGCCGATGCTCTTGACGATGCATGATAGAGTTCTAGGCATTCATGTGTTTTTGTGCATTCATTTTACATCGATTTGCATAAGTTGGATCTTTGGCCATCATGCATCGAGATGCGTGATTGATGGTCTTGGATCCGATTATGCCTCTCCCTTGATGTTTCGAGGTGATATGGAGTGGCATAGTGCGCACATACCCTTGGGAGACCCTCCATTTCCTCTGTTTTGTGCTCTGCTACAGCTTGGTGTCACAGCACACCAGTGGCCAGCAGCCTCTTATTGTTGGCCGGCAGCCCTTCATTTTTGGCCGGCAGTGCCTACTCTTGGCCGGCAGGGGGATCGGCAATAGCTCCTCATGGCCGGCAGGCCACTAGTGCACTCCCCAGCATGTTTTTGGTAAGATCCAGCAGCTAGTTTTCAAGGACACCCTGCAGACAGAGCCTCTAAAGAGCATTTGGAGAGCTTTTCGGGACGGGAACTGAGCATGCATCTTCTACTTCTTCGAGCAAAGCTGGAACAGCTTAGTTTAATGCTTACTTGTTAGTTAGCTTCAATTAGTAATTTAATTAGTTAATTTGTTAATTAATTAAGTGTTGTAATAATTAGTAAGTAAATTGCTTATTATTCATTTCGGTTGTGTAATAATTAGTCTAATTAGATTATTAGATTAGTTAGCTAGCTTAGCGTATTCATTCGGACCCTCCGTCGAGAGGGCAAATTTTGTAATAAGTGTGCGTGAGTGTGTGAATGTCTTCCAACCCCATGTCTTTCTTCCTTTTATTTACCAGCTTTTGATGGTTAGTTTTAGGGCATGTTTCAATTAGCATACTTATGCTTTGCATGTTTGCATTCATATGTCTTGCATGCACCGAGCTCGGCGCATCATACTAGCTGCATTGTATTTCAATTCCTACTTGAATACATGATTATCAAGTTGCATCTCATATGCCATTTTAGAATAGTCGAGCCTATCTAGTTGCATTTTTGCATGTGTTGCATTAGCCATCTTAACATGAACTAGAATCATGCATTGATTACTAACTAGCTTTTGTTTTGGCTTGGAGTACTAGGTGAGTTTTTATGCTTTAGCATCTTGCATGAGTGTGAGTGTTGCCATGATAGCATGCTTGCCATGAGGCTACTTGCTTATGTGATATAACTGCCTGAATGCCTGTGGGTGGAGGTTGGATTGCTTGAATTGGAACAATTCATCAAGATGCAAATTTTAGCCCACTTGAGGGTGGCAAAATCCACGTCTTAGCCTACTTGCGAGTAGCACCTTCAAACCATTATCAAACAAACAAACATGAGATGTTTTGTTCCAATTTAGGCGATCTAGTCTATACATATATGCTGTGCGCATCACATAGTAATTCTAGGCTAATAAACCGGAATAAGAACGCATGTGTTTTCAAAAACAAGATATCATGTTAGTAAAGGACGATCTTTGATCGGGCGAGCGGGGGTGCTCATTGCATGACCTTCCCCTCTCGTACCCAAGTTCCCGAGCCGAGGCAACTTTGGTGATGACAGACACGTGGCCTTAGGCACGAGTCAGGTTTTCCTAAATTTTCCAAAATAAAACATTTAGGTGGCGACTCTGTATCTGGCAAAGCAGTCCATGTTTGGCACTTCTTTATAAAATTAGTTTTCCAAAACGATTTGCCGGATTTTGACTCTTTGGTGATTTATCGGTCTTGCATTGCACTTTGCGAGATTAGATTCAAGACCGTGACATTGAGTCCGAACTATAGTAGTCAAATGAACAAAACGGACTTTGTGCCCATTCGCGTGCGGAGCCCGGGACGTTCGGGCACGTCTACACTACCTCATGCTTAAACACAAACTTAAGGCCAAATAACCCTCAAAACAAATTGAAAAATGAAGAAATAGGGGAGGTTGTAGATGTTTTTAGTGCTAAAATGGCATGACAAATAAAGCTATAACATGCAAACAACTCATGTACAACATGCTAAAGGCCAAAGACAATAAAACTAGTGAAGGACACAACACTAGAGGCATGCAATACAATGCTCAAATGATCAAACCAGCCCAAAAAAGAGCTATACCATGTCAAAACAGTGGCTAAAATATGCTGAGATGGTAGCATAAAAAGCAAGAAAATCATGTTCATGTATTGGCTCACCAACAAGGCACAAAGCACAACTCTCAAAAGCAATGAAAGAGTGAAATATGTGAGTGTGACAATGATATATGCTCTGAAATCACATGCTAAATGATGCTATGGCATGCAAACAATCCAAGCAAAGCATGTTAGATGGTCTAAAACACAAAGCTAGTAAAGGCCATTTACACTACAACCATGCAAAGCAAGCCTCGAAGGACCAAGACCACTTAAGACAGTGTTAAAGCATGCTAAATCAGAGCCAAAAACATGCTGAGACCAAGTCACAAAAGAGTAGAAAGATAGGCTAACTCATTAGGCATGTTAAGCTAGTAAGCAAAATTACACTACAAGTGCAAGATGCAGACAACCAGTGACTAAACGAACCAAAAATAGAGTTTAAACATGTTAAAATATAGCCAAAAACATACTTGAACTAAGCTAACATAAGCCCTAAAAAGATGCTACTTTGGAGTGCTAACAAGGCATGGCATAGAGAGATAAGGAGGGGAGGCCACCCCCTCCCATTTTGAACCTCAAAACAAACTTTGTACCACTAAAATTCCCTTGGAATTCAGTGGTTTTAAGGCCAAAGAGATGGACTCAAAAGCTTTTAAAAGAAAGCTCTAAAGGCTTTGCAAGCCAAAGAGCAAAGGGAGGAAACCACCCCCTAACCACACAAGGCTCAAACCAATATTCTAGAACCTTAAAAAATAGATTTTTTTTTTTGAAGTTAAAACCAGCCTCAAAGTAGTGTAAAAAGATGGCCAAGCACTTAATTAAAACAAGGTTTAAAAGGGGTAAATTCTTACCCTTGAAGCACAGCAGCAAACAGGTCTTCTTCTGGGCCAAAAACAGCTTTAGGAGCTCCAAACAAGCCTTAAGAAACCTTAGCTCCAAGATAGGGGTGTTTGGTTAAGGGGATGTATGCAAATATGTGAAGAAAAATCACTTTCAAACACAATATAGAGAGAGAGAGAGAGAGAGAGAGAGAGAGAGAATTTTCAGCCCTTAAATTTTGTAACCCCAAAAATGGGGGAGAGGCCTCCCCTTATATAAAAAAAACAAGCCAAAAGCTTGCTTGACAAGCCAAAAGCTTGTTTGAATCCATCCATACACATGTATGGAGGATATACTCAGTGCGCAACAGCCGGCACAACTGGCACACAAAATATCTGAAAAAGCAGAAAAATGGTCGTTGGCCACCATTAGTGGCCGACCGGCCATTAATTTGGCCGACTGGCCATCAGTGTAGCCAACTGGCCACCATTGATGGCCGATGGGAACAAACCCTGGCCGATGGGTTGTAGGGCAGACCGGCAGGCCACCTTTTTCCCCATAAGCAAAGCTACAAGCCCTCGCTCCACAACGAAGCACAAAACAGACAAGTTGAGAGGTTTGAAGGCAAGGCACTCTGCCAAGAACTTCAGACGTTCAAAACGAACACAAACATGGATGATCATTGAGTGTTCAAACGATGACGTCCAAGTCTTGAGGACGGTCAAAAATGAGGTGTCTACAGTTGCCCCTCTTTGACAGAACTCGGAAGTCATGAAATGACGGGAGTGGATGTCAAAGCCTAGAGACGACCCATTTTCAACAAGGCCGAAGACTTAGACAAACAAACAAAACAACAATACAGAGATGTGCCCGCAAGCCAGAGAAAAATGCAGATGACATGCATGCTGCAAGAGCATAACTTATGATCATGCGATGAGGGCTGTAATGAAGCATTTGAATGCAAGAATTATGCAAAGAAAATACGACATTTTAAGCAAACCAACGAGCACAACAATCTCACTCATGAGAAGAAGCAAGTAAATAAACACGCCACGAGTGAGAATCACAGGTCGAATCGCATTTCACACAGAAAGGATGTAAGAAAATTATGCAATCTTAACTGCGCCTCACGCAGAAAAGGTAAAGAGCAACAACCGTCGAGCGCACCTGAGACGGTGAACAACATCCTAGCACGTCACACACGCAAGGAAAGAAGCAATGATAACAAGTGAAATACATTCAAATATTATGAAACCAAGGCAAAGAACAGTGTAAGCATCGGAATCAGTCCAGATGCATTTAACCGAAGCATTTTAACGCGCTGCAAGCGAGAAGGAAAAGAGAGCGGTGCGAACACCAGAGGGCGGTATAAACATCGGAGCACGTCCCAATGTTTTTAACCAAAACAGAGAGGTATAAGCGTCAGACACACGCCCCAAATGCTTCCAACCGAAAGGATGGTGTAAACATCCGGTGCACGTCCCAATGCTTCTAACCAACGAGGTGGCATAAGCGTTGGTCACATGTCCCAAACGCTTCTAACCAGAGGGGTGGTATAAGCGTCGGGCACACACCCTAAACGCTTCCAACCGAAGCAAGGTATAAGTGTCAAGCACACGCCCCAAACGCTTCCAACCAAAACAAGGTATAAGCGTCAGGCACACGCCCCAAACGCTTCTAACCGAAACAAGGTATAAGCATCAGGTACACGCCCCAAACACTTCCAACTGAAACAAGGTATAAGTGTTGGGCACACGCCCCAAACGCTTCTAACCGAAGCAAGGTATAAGCATCGGGCACACACCCCAAACGCTTCCAACCGAAACAAGGTATAAGCATCAGGCACACGCCCCAAACGCTTCCAACTGAAAAGGTGTCGGTGTAAACACCGGGCGTACCCAAATGTTTCTAACCAACAAGGGTAAAAGACAGGAGTGATCTTACTTGGAATTCCTCTGAATGAATCATACATACAATATCGTCTGATTGCACTAGCTTCAAATGAACCGTACATACAATATCGTGCCGGCATAAGAAAGAAACTTAACATATACAGCAGGATAAGAATGCGTGTTCCATGCAAGATTGACAGCATGCACCATGCTAATGTGAGAAGTGCATATACAATGCAAGCATAAGGAGTGCATAAGGAATGCAATGCGACGCAGCATACGTATTTTGTGCACAGTAATCAATGCATATTCGATGCAATATGTTCAATGAGGAAATGCGCGCCTTGACAAGACCGATTCAGTTGTAACCTCCGATTTACCTCTCGGAGGAGTTACAACAAATTAAAAAAGGATACACCTCGTACGTGCTAAGCATCACATGCTGAAAACACAATCCGGAGCTTCCACAGAGTCCATTGGAGCTTAAATATGTACTTTCCTTGCACTTTCTTGAAGGACCAGGGCACAAAACAGTGAAACAATAACCAAGGAGAGCATCAGAGGCCTGCTGGCCACTCCAGGAAGCCACCAGCCACCCATCGGCCAAAAATTAATCACATCGGCCATAAAAGGTGGTCGGTCGGCCAACAATGGCAGATTCAGGGCAAATTGGAGATTTCACCTCGGGTTTTTAAGTATATGGTGCCAAAACCTATTTCCTCACTTCCTCAAGCCCGAAATCCTTCCTCTTCTCACTCTAACACCTTTTCCCCGTTCGATCCGCACTTCCAACGCGTTTTCAAACAACCCACAAACATTCGATTCGTAAAACCCTCATAGTTCTCAACATTTTGAACCGATTGAAAAGTGTTTTCGGTGCCTCTTTCTTGGTTTCCATCACTTGGGGTTTGTTTCCCCCGAGTTACCCTTGATTTTCATGCACTCTTCCGAGCTTTGACCAATTCTTCCATTTTTTCACCCCTTGGAGTTGACTTTTTGTTGACTTTTGGCATTCCCACCCATTTTCTATATCTTCGGCCATTCTTTCATCTTTTCTCGAGATGGCGGATGATATCCCACATGGCGGAGCTCCTCCGGAGATGGAGATGGATCCCGAGTTTGAGCCTTTTCCGCTAGGAATCAACCATTCGACCCGGCGACATATGACCCTGAGGTACACGTGCTGCCTCCCGACGGCATCTGTCAATTCAGGAGGTTCGCGCGAGGTGCACCAAAGGATCTTCTGTTACGTGAGCTGGAGTCACGCTTATCCCATGGTGCCTCTGAGGTATACATTTCCTCTTTACTTTCCACAATGTAGATCACACTCGCACTGCTTTTCAGTTATTCAACCCAAACACACTTGTGCACTGCATCTCTTATACTGCCTTGCGTCTATTTATCTTTGAACATCGCCTTTCACTGTATTTCTTACACTACCTTGCATCTGATTACCTTGCTCACAGGGAGATTCACATGCCTTCCGAGGATACAGGACCATTGCTACACGGGAATGGTACATGGAGCTGCCCAATGTCGTACGCCACATTGTTGACGAGGTCGGCTTCGGCGCATTCTGCATGAGACTGTCACGTCTCACTACGAGCCGGCCTCTTCTAGGCACTTTAGTAGAGAGGTGGTGGGATACCACCGATTCCCTCCATTTCTCTACAGCTGGGGAGATGACGATGACTCCCTTTGACTTCTCCATGCTCACCGGCATAGGAGTAGGGGGTCATCCGATTCCTTATGACACAGACATGGGCGAGTGGGAGGCCGCTCAGATTTACTTGTTGGGGACTTGCCCACCCTTCTCCTGACCAGGGATGGTGCGATATTCATGGTTCACGGACTACTTTAGAGGAGGGACGCCGACGACCCGCAAGGAGACTGAGTACTACACCCGGGGGTTCCTCATGTTCTTGTTTGGCACTACTCTCTTCGCCGATCGGGCGAACACCGTTGGGCTCTGCCTCCTAAGCACCTTGGTGGACCTGTCCCAGGTTCATCACTATAATTGGGGCGGCGCAGGCTTGGCCACATTATACGGATACATTAGCTCCTCTTCTCACCGGAGTGGGCACCTGCTGAGAGGATAGTGAAGGGCCTGAGAGGTATGTCCTTCCCTTCTGCTTTACATTACTGCTTTACATTTTCTGTATACTACACATACTGTACATTGCACTGCACACACTGTCTACTGCTTTACATTATCTGTACACCTCTCACACTGCACAATGCACTGCATATCATCTGGTTTCTGCTTTATCTGTACATGCTCACACTGTACACTGCACACTACATACCATCTAGTTCCTGTAGCATATACTCATTGTTACCCTTTTACATTCTGCAGCTATGGGTATACGCCTACTTCCCGAGGCTTGCCCCAGAGCTGGAGGTAGAGACACCTCCCATGGTCCCGTATTCAGACAGATACGACGTAAGATGCCAGCGGAGGTCCCGAGAGTCTTTCTCATTCTTCCGCCGAATTTAGATACTGTAGCTGCAGCAGAGGTAGTTCAAACCTTACAGTCAGTTCTACTTCAGATTAGCATTGCATCTCTAATGGCAGCTAACAACCTGTATATTCACTATTTGCAAATCACCTGGCAGCCGTGGGCAGTGATGCCTGACGCAGTCAGAGATCAGTTCATGGGCGCCCGAGAGGCTTCCCGATTCTGGATCTTGCTTAAGGGCCTGGTCTGTCGAGCGTGGTTCTTGGGGGAGTGCTTTCTACGACAGAGCCTCGGTCTACCTAAGCCGGTGGTCCCGATGCCACCTCCTACATACGTGAGGATCACCGAGAGATACACCGAGCAAGAGATGATTGACTTCACCAGAGGTTGGGATGCTGACTTCTTTAGGCTTGATGGCGACTACATTGTCTTTATTCAGACATATATCATGCCACCGGCTCTCACAAGGGTGAGAAAGACAGACCTGCAGCTGCAGTAGAGGGAGCTGGTGGATCCAGGGTGACTTAGGCCCGTGGCAGGAGAGGCTCCCAGGCGAGGCGGAGAGCAGGGTGGCCGGAGCTGCCTACTACCATGACTTGCTGGGAACGCACTGGAGAGACTTCTTAGATTCCCATCCAGCTTGCACCAGCTGGTCACGAGTTGGTCAGAGTTTGAGGCCTGACCCCGGTATATACCATACTTTACATTCTACAAAGTCAATTCATTTCAGTTTATGCTTTGTAAATTACTAATCATCTCAACACATTTACAGGCATCCATAGAGTACACCGGGCAGGCACTCGAGCTGTCGGCTTCTCTGATGGGGATAGTGCAGACGAGCATGAACCTGCTCAACATTTACGGCATCCCGGTAAGTTCCTTCAACCTACATTCCAAAACCCTCTGTAATCTGCTCCATACTGATCTGACACATTTCATTGTCAATACTACATTGATACCCTGCACCCATATACTGCAATCATATACTCCTCACGGCATTCATATACTACAATCATTTACTACTCACGGCATTCATCTTTTGAATCTGGTATACTGCATTTGATATACTGCATCTAACATACATCACAACTAATGTATTCTGACATACTGTCCTTTTCAGATCCCTTTTAAGATGCCAGCCCCATTAGGCGCCCTAGCAGGAGCTACAGCAGGACCTTCAGTGCCTCCCCTAGTAGCGGGGAGAGAGGGACGAGGGACGTTGGCACAAAGCCAAAGCAAGGCTAGGTGCACTCATACCGGGAGCAGTTCACAAGAGCCTATCCCAAATGATGATGAGTCTGACAAGGAGCCAGCGGGTCCGCAGTCGGAGTCGTCTCAGGGCGGAGATGACGCTGGAGCTGGCTCGGGTTCAAATTCCGGCAGCGGCGCTGACGACGATAGCTCTGGGCCTATGCCGAGGAAGAAGGTGAAGAGGGCTTCCCCGATCTTGAGGTGGCTGGCGCCGATTCAGATGCTTCTTGCTTAGTTTCCCTCTTTTTTTATTAGTTTTCTTTTTTGCTAGTTGTATTGGCACTTTGCATAGACTTGGGCAGTTTTATTTTGTTTAAAAACTTGTACTGTAAAAAGTAACCATGATTGGAAATGAAACAGCCTTTTGATTAAAAAAGTGTTGCATTTTACATTTTGAGCATTCATCTCATCGCGTCATTTTACGCAAAAACGGGATTTGATGGAAATTGAATGTTGTATGTTGTATTAGCAATTCTGTATTAGGTAGTGAACCAACCAACAAATGGAAGAACAAAACAACTCAACACAACGACTCAACAAACAACTTAACAACTCGATAAGCAAAAACAACAACTCAATAAGCAACAAAACAACTCCATGAGTAATACAACAACTTGATAAATAACTAAAAGCAAAAAAAAAAAAAGACAACAAAAGGCACCAAAAGCATAACAAGGCATAGGTTCTCAGCACTTCCAACACATGGATAGCTCAGGGAGCAAAAGAAGAGGCCACCGATGTAGACACCCCATTTTTGACCGTCCTCAAGACTTGGACGTCACCGCTTGAACACTCGGTGATCATCCATGTTTGTGTTCGTCTTGAGTTCCCGGAGGCCTTGGCAACACGCCTCGTCTCAGGACCTCTCGACTCGACTGTTTTGTGGTTAGTTTGGCACCAAACACTTGTGTTTTGCCTTTGAGGGGCAGGGAATGCCTTTTGAGGCATCCCCACACACCACCGGCTGTCTTTTGTTGACATCGGCCAAATGTTTGGCCAACCGGCACTATTTTTGGCCGACCGGCCATAAGTTTTGGCCAAAGTCACTTTTGGCTGGCCGACCACTGTTCATCTGCTTTTAGCAGATAGTTTGTGCTAGCTGTGATAGCTGGCACCCACTCTGTTCCTCTCCATACACGTGTATGGAGGGATTTCCCTCTTGGATGGCTTGTTTTGGAAGCCTTACAAGAGGAAGTTGCCTATAAGAGAGGGCTTCTTCTCTTGGTCAGAGGTTAGACATTTTTGGGCAACATTTTTAGGGTTTGAGTTCTAGGGTTAGGGTTTGTTCATCTCCCATCTCCCTATCTCTCTCTTGTGTGTGTTTAGGCTTAGATTTGCACACAAACACACACCACCACACCTTTCCTTGGAGCTGAGGCCCAAGAGGGTTGTTTTTAGAGTTTTGAAGTTGATTTCAACCTCAAGAAGCTGTTGGAGCTCCATTGTTGAAGAAGGTCTACAAGGGTAATCACTTTTCCCTTTTATTCCCCATTTTTGCACACTACTTTTACCTATCTTGCAACTATTTTTTGGCTTTGCATATAATACGTAAAAGTTCTATTTTTAAGGCCTCTAAATAGTTTGTTAAGAGTGTTTTAAGCTTTGGGGTTGTTTGACCCCTCTTAAGCCTTGTTTGGCCCTTGTTTTGTGCCATTTTGTGTGAGCTCCGGGACCATAATGTTTGGGCCTCCTCACCACTGAAATCTTGAGGGATTTCAAAGGTGAGGATGGTGCCTCGAGGTCCTAGGAAGGAGAGGGCCACTCCCTCTCCTTGTTGTCCTTGAAAAGGGCACTTTTTGCCTCTTGAGGGAGCACCTAGTTTAGGTTCATGTTGGCCATGCCTTAACTGATTTTTATGCTTATTATGCCATGAAATAGCATTGAGTTGAGTTGGTTTTGGTACACCATGCTTGCTTAGTATACATGCCTTGTAATGCTATTTTGTTGCCTTAACATGCATCTAGGTTTTAACCCTTGTTCAAGCATGCTTTAGGCCTAGCTTTGTGAAGTTTTCATGTTTATTTTGCCATGTTTAAGGTCTGTCCTTGGCTATTTTGGTCGACCATAGCTTGCATTGCATGCCGCCTTTGCATTTTGGGCTTGTTGGCCTTAAGTATGTAAGTGTGTAGCATGCCTTGTTTGTATCATTTCAATGGTTTGGAACCGCTTAACATGTTATTTCAGTCCTTATAACATGCCTATATGCTTGCATTTAATCCTCCTTCAATGTGTTTAAAGGTTGTTACCTTATGCCCCTTATTTAGGCCTCGGAGTATGCTTGCACTTTTAGACCACTTAGATGCCATCTAAGTGCACCCTTGGCTTTGTTTAAGTCTGCATTTGACTTGTTTTAAGTCCCCTTAGCTTTGTGAGGTTTGGTGGACTTGACCTTGGTTTAAGCCTCCTTGGCTTGTCTTAAACACTTGGGCCATTGTGGCATGTTTTGCTTGTCTTGTTTAAATTGATTTGGCATCATCTTATAACATGATTTTAGAGCTTAATGCATGCCATATGTCCATGTTTGCATCCTCTTGAGTGTGCTTGAGAATTGCTCTTTAATGCTTGAAGTGTTGGAGATGCATGCAAATGATTGAATGAACCTCTTTGCTTGTTGCATGTACTCCTTGTATGTTGTAGCATATTGATGAGGTGTTGCATGTTTGAACTTACATGATTGAATGAAGTCACATGCTTGCTCGCATGCTTAAACACCCACATTGTACCTTGCATGCTTATTGGTTGCATTGTCTCATGCCTTGCATGTTTTGTATGCTTCTTTGCATCTCCATGTTGCATGCTAGCTAACATGCTTAGGTTGCATTGCATTAGCATGCATACTTGGCCTCTTGAATTGCTTATGATAGAGGTTGAGTTCCCCTTGGTTTGATCATGTGCATTGCATTCCATATTAAATGTGCACACTTGGCTTCTTGGGCCATCATGCATGGAAATGCGCGATTGGTGGTCCGAGAACCAAGGTTCGTGTCCCTTTGAGTCATAAACATGATATGGGGTGTGATTGGTGCATACATTGCTTGAAATACATTGCCATGCCAAGTATTGCCCTCTGCTGCTGTCAAACCAGATTTTGCAGGAATTTTTGTTCGGTCGGCTAAATACAGTGCCGACCGGCTATCATTTTTGGCCGATGGATTAAATTCATGGCCGGTGACCATTCTACATGGCCGGTAGTGTTCTCCTTCAGCCGGTGGTGTTTCTCAGCATCCAGAGAGTAAACTCTGAGGCTTTGGCAGTCTTCAGAGGAGCAGAGCAGGGAAAACAGAAGCATCTTGTGCATGGTGGCGGATTTCCGAGCAAAACCGAGCGCGCACTGCATTGGGTCTTCATCCCGGGACTATTATTGCTTAAATTAGATTAATTAATTTGCTTAATTAATTTAGTTGGTCTGTGATAAGTAATTAGCTAGGATAGTTGATTATTTATTCAGTCTGTATTATTCTTTCGGTCCTTCCGAGCGAGGGCAAGTTTGTAATAAGTGTGGGTGAGTGTGTGAATGTCTTCCAACGCCCACTTCTTTCTCCCTTTTACTTACCTGCTTTGATGGTTAGTATTAGGACATGTTTACCTTAGCATACCTCATGTTATGCATGTGTGCATCATTCACCAGTATTGCATGCACCGGGCTCGGCGCATCATGCTAATTGCATTATATTTCAAATTTAACTTGAATACATGCTTCCTGTGCATCTCACATGCCATCCTTAGATTAGCCGAGCCTATTCTAGTGATATTTTGCATGTGATGCATTAGGCACTTAACATGGACTTGGATCATGCATTGATCGCTAACATGTTTTTTTTATTTTGGCATGGAGTACTTTATAAGTATTTATGCTTTAGCATACCACATGCGTGTGAATGGTACCATGACAGCATGCTTACCATGTGGGTAGATGCTTATGTGATAAACTGCCTGAATGCCTGTGGGTGAAGGTTGGATTGTTTGAGTTGGAACAACTCGTTGAAATCCGTGTTTTAGCCTACTTGCGAGTAGCAAATTTCAAAACGTTTCCAAACAAACGGATATGCAATGCTTTGTTCCAAATTAGGCGATCTAGTCTATACTTGTTTTGCTGTGCGCATCACATAGTAATTCTAGCTAGTTAATCGGAATAAGAACACATAACGTTTTCAAAATCGGATATCATGGTTAGTAGAGGCCGATCTTCGGATCAGGCGAGAGGGGGTGCTCATAGCTGACCTTCCCCAATCGTACCCAAGTTCCCGAGCCGAGGCAACTTTGGTGATGACGGACACATGGCCTTTGGCACCGAGTCAGGGTTTCCTAAATTTCCCAAAATAAAATATTTAGGTGGCGACTCTGTATCTGGCAAAGCAGTCCATGTTTGGCACTTCTTTCAAAAAAAAAATATGTTTTTCTCAAAACGATTTGCCGGATTTGGACTCTTTGGTTCAGATTAAGAACCGACAGCAAAAGGGAGTCCGAACTGTAGAGTGAAGCCCAAGGGCGCATCTACAACCGGCCATAAGGGGAGGCTGCCGGCCACCAGAAATGGTCATCAGCCACTAATGCTAGCCGATTGGCTACAAACAGGGCCAGTCGGCCATCATCATTGGCCGATCGGCCACTAATGCAGAGAATCTCCAAATTGCTGACATCTGTCTTCCGCTCAACATCTTATCTTCTACAAAAGCTCCAGCTTCATAGTTTCTTCATTTCAACTTTGTTTTTGCTTCAAATCAAACCATTCTTTGCCGAAAAACTCTCTGATTGGATTGCAGCTCTAGATGGCTCGGAAAAGCTAAATTTTTGGGGTTTCGGGATAAATGCGCTATTCACATTGAGTCGTACCCCGCTACGTTTTTCGTTCCTCCATGCCGCGGCCAGGTGTTGGAATTCGATTACTCATGTTTTCAGCTTTGGGGGACAAGAGATGTGCCCTACTTTTAAAGAGTTCCAAGCTTTGATGGAATCCCAGTGCGACGAAGAAATCTTGCCCCAGTCTCGTTTTGGTCACATCCAAGCTATAGGACGGATGTGAGGACTTACTTTACACGATGCTTGATCTCTGATTTGCAACGAGGAGTTAGATATTCCCAGTCTCATTCATCGTTTTTCTGATGCTGGTGACTGCGGCGATCATCTCTGGCAAAGTTTTCGGTGGCATGCCCATTGTTTGTGCATGTTGTCTCATTTTCTACTTGCCCCTGGCTTTGGAAGGTCTAGCATTCATTTGTTGAAGTTGCCCAAGGCTTGAAAAAGGGCAAGAACTACATTGGCATGACATTAGCCGAGACTTTATTGGGTGTGGATGCTTTCCGTCGCCGGGAGACAACCAGGTTCGCAGGAAGCCCACTACTCTTACAGGTAATGTTTCCCACTCCTCTCATATGTGTATTTCTCACATCACTTGGCCCTCAGGCTCTTTTTTTTTTTTTTTTTCTCTCCAAACCCTTTCTCACTTTTTCTCTCCACGTACACCTCTCTATTCTTTAATCTCTCTTATTTTTCATCCCTCCCCAGATATGGCTCATGGACAAATTGAAAGTAGTGGACTCATGCCCTGCATATTTAGCACGCGGCTATTTCTTTCGCCAACGGCTAGTTGATGCCCCGGATTAGGGATGGTGGTGCAAATGGATATGCAGTCGATCCGCTGTTGACATTGCTTGGCATTGCCCCTAGCTCTATCTGCCTGAGATGAGTTACAACATGTCTCGGCAGCCTTCCATTCAGTTGATCGGCCTGACACACTGTGTCTTCTACTTCCCATTCCAGTTCCGGCGTCAGTTTAGACACAACCAGACCTCCCCAGAAGAGGGAGTGGAACACCTGACCTCAGATTCAATCAAAGGCTTATATCTAGCTCGATATGCCGCTGCATGGAGGACAAGAGAACTTCTGGCCCCCGCTCCCAATTTCAGTTGTACCCTTTCTGACAAGTGCATAGCCTGGCTTGAAGAAGAAGCACAAACCGGGCCTACTTTGACATCAGAAGCTTCCATAAGCTCGGGGAGGGGGTGCAGGAACACCTGACTTGACTATGCCCCAAGTTTATTGCTTTAATCTGTACTTTCAAGTTTTCTTTTTGAATGTAATAAAAAGCAACTTCAATTTGTATCAAGAGTGGGAGAACTTTGTACTGAAATCAATGAAATTGAAGGTTGTGGGTACTGAAAATTTTCCGTTTGGTCCAAAAATGGTCTAAGTTGTAAAAAGATTAATTTGAACAAAATCAACTTTTATTGAAACTTTTCAAAATCATTTTCGATATGGATCACAACTGGACACACCCAAGATCTATCACTGAGATGTACAACCCCGGATCCAGCAACTGGAAAGTTGTCCCTTGTCTGAATAGCACTGCACTGTACTGGAGATCACAACCGAACTCTTGGATGTAGAAAAGAATGACTAGAACAATCACATGGACACAGTTGATTTGGAAGTGTTTATGGCTAGACTTCAAAATGAAGTTGCCTATGTATCCCAAAGATGGGAATCAAGCCTTACGTAGTTCAGTTCGGGTTCACTCAGGTGTTAGCACTCTCCTTTTGCGCTCTAACTTTTGCCAAGGCCGCCCTTTCTGGGTTTTCAACCTTGCAAGCTCAGTTTTTCTTTATTTCCAATTTTTTGTGCTCTAACTTTTACCTAGGTCGCCCCTTCGGGTTTTCGGCCTAGCGAGCCTCTCAAGGGTAGTATTTTTTTAACTTGTCCATGTTGATTGGTTGGGAGAATTCTAGGCCATCCAAGTTCATGAGGATTACAGCTCCACCTGACCAGATTGACTTGATGATATAAGGACCAGTCCAATTGGGTCTGAACTTGCCCCTGGGGTCGTGGATGGGAGCTCGGTTGTCTTTGAGCACCAAATCCCCTTCTTTGAGATTCCAGGACTTAACTTTCTTGTTGAAAGCCCTAGCAATCCTGCGTTGATAACCTTGGACATAATACAGTGCTTTCAGCCTTCTCTCATCAAACAGCATGAGTTCTTCGAACCTGCTCTGCTGCCAATCTGCTTCGACTATCTAGCACTCAGCCATAACCCGAAATGACAGAACCTCAACTTCGATCGGCAGAACAGCCTCTATCCCATAAACCAAGGAATATGGAGTTGCCCTAGTAGATGTTCGAATTGATGTTCTGTAGCCCCAAAGAGCAAATGGCAACTTATCTGGCCAATCTCTGTAGGTTTCCACCATTATAGACACCCCATTTTTGACCGTCCTTGAGACTTGGACGTCATCATTGGAACACTCGATGATCATCCATGTTCATGTTCGTTTTGAGTTCCCGAAGGTCTCGGCTACGCGTCTTGCCTTAGGATCTCTCAACCTGTTTGTTTTGTGCTTGGTTGTGGACCAAGAACTCGTGGTTTTTGCTTCTGAGGGTATAGAGTGGCTTGTTAGCCATCCCTGTAACCCATCGGCTAAGGCATGATGCCATCGGCCTTGTTTCTTTGCCATCGGCCAAAAATGGTGGCCGATCGGCACTCTTTTTGGCCGATCGGCACTTTTTTTTGGGCAATCGGCCATATCTCTTGGCCGAGCCATTTCCTTTGTGTCTGCAGGCATTGTGCTTGCTAACTATGCCAACTGGTGAGCACAGACTGGCTCCTCCATACACCTGTATGGAGGGATTTGCTTCTTACTCTAGCTTCTCCAAGAAGCTTTGGATTTGCAATTCTATAAGAAGGGAGCTCCTCCTCCCTTCTCAACGGTTCCAAGAATCTAAGATACAAGTGATATATCACTCTCTCTCTATATCTCCCTCTCTCTCTACATTTGTGTGTGTGTCTGTGCCTAAAAGGGTGTTTTGTTCATACTTTTGCACTAGAACACCTAGTGAAACACCATCCTTGAGTTGCTGAGGTACTAAGGAGTTGGTTTTGAGGTTCTTGGAGTGTTTTTTATCAGCAAAAGTTACTGGAGCCTTGTTCTTGAAGGTGTTCTTCAAGAGTGAGCAAACTTGCTTTTAATACCCCATTCTTGCTTAAGCTTTTAGACCTTCTTGCATATTGTTTTAATCTTAACTCTTAACTGATAAAAGTTCTGATTTTGTGTGCTTGAGACCTTTGTTTAAGGTCACTTTTTGGTTTGGGGTTGTTTACCCCCTTTTAGGCCTTGTTAGGCGTTGTTTTAGGCCATCCCTTTTGGCCCTTGTTCTTGGCGTTGCATGACCTTTCTACCATTGAAATCCAGAGGATTTTCAGTGGTGGAAAGGTGGTTTTGGAGTCCTAAATAGGAGAGGGTCATCCCCTCTCCTTGTTGTCTTGCATGCTAGTATAAATGGCTTATATTGGTAGCATGTTTGCTTAGCTTGTTTTAGCTCCATTTCAGCAAGTATTTGGTGTTATTTTGCCATGATATACCTCTGTTTCAAGTTGGTTTAATGGCCTCTTACATGCTCCATATACTTGTCTTGCAATCCCCTCATTTGCCTTAATATGCATCATGTTGTAACATGTCATTCTAGCATGCTTTTGGCTCAACTCCATGAAGCTTTTAGCCTTGTTGTAGCATGCTTAAGCTCTGATTTGAATTTTTTTGATCATATATGCCATGCTTTGTACAGCCATAAGGCATTCTTGCTTGTTAGCTTTAAGTGTTCAAGTCACTAGCATGCTTTACTTGGACCATTTCAATGATTTGGCATAATTTGTTATACTATTTCAGTCCATGTTTCATGCTTGAACACTTGCATTTTTCACTCCTTTAATGTTTTAAAGAGTTGATGTTTTATGCCTCTTGAATGGATCATTGTGTATGCTTCCATGCCTAGGTCGTTTGGATGCCATCTAAATGGATTGTTGGTCTTGTTTAAACCTGCCTTGGGACTGTTTTAGGTCCCCTTGGCCCTTTGGGGCTTGTCTTGCATGGCCTTGGTTTCAGCCCCTTGGCTAGCCATGAGCCTTCTTGCATGCTTTGCTTGCTTTGTTTGGTTGGTTTGGCACCTTTCCGTGCATGATTTCAGAGCTTACAATGCTTGTCACATGCCCATGTTTGTCCCCTTTTAAGTGTTCTTGAAAGTTGCCCTCCTATGCCTAGGTGATAGGCCATCACATGTGCATGTTTGTATGTGTTTTTATCCATCATTTCTTAGCACTTTGGCCACTGATTTGGGCATATTTGAGAGTAGCCCATTTTGGTTTAAGTCCATTTCACCATGTTGTTGCATGCTTGTCCCATTATGCATGTTGTTGCATGTCATGCATGTTCATATGTTTAGGTTGTATGCCTATTACATGTTAGTTGCATTGTATGATATTGTTGCATACTTGTAGCATGCTTGAGTAGTTTGCACACCTTGCTTACATGCTTAGGTTGCATTGCATTGTGTGTGCATGCCTTGCCTCTTGATCAAGCATGATAGAGGTTGGGGCCCCTTATGTGTTTTGTGCATTTCATTTTGATATTGAATTGCAAACTTGGCTTCTTTGGCCATCATGCATTGGAATGTGTGATTGATGGCCCAAGGGTCGAAAACTACACACCTTTGAGTCTCAAACATGATAAGGGGTGTAGTTGCAAACATTGTCTTGCAAATGTATTGCCATGCTCTGTCTGTCCTCTGTTGCAGCAAAAGGAGCAGTCAGCAGGAAGAGATGGCCGATCGGCTATCTTCAGTGCCGGTCAGCTACAAATATCTGGCCGAGAGCCTTATTTTTGGTCGATGACCAGTTTCCCTTGGCCGATGGCCTCTCAGCATATCCACAAGGTGGTTCAAAAGTGTGATACCCCTATTCTGTATTATGTTAATAGGTCCCTAATACGTATATGATTATATATTTTGATATGATTTTGTGTGCCATTATGTGAATCTATGTGATTTTGAAATTTTATCTGTTCATCGTAGGAATATCTGTTTGAATAATCTGCTTTGGAAATTAAATTGAGGGCCTTATCGGCCACGGAACCCGAAATTGGTTACGCCATTGTGATTGGCATAATTTTTAGAGCCTATGGTGAAATTTAATCGAAAAACTGATTCAGGCCAGATTAAATCGATTAAATAAGGAATTGGTGCTCAAATATATAATGTTAAATTAATGAGGCTTAGTGGGGTTATATGGGACCCTTATGTATTCAACTCCCTCATTTATTTTTCATTCTTGGCTGATTTAGCTCTCTAGAGGAGGAGAGACCCGAATTAGAGAGAGAGAGGGGAGGAAATCAAGCTTTGCTCTTGAATCTTGGAAGTCTTGAAGACAATTCTAGACTTGACCATAAATTGGAAGAATTGAGCCTCTAGGTAAGCATTGATTCTTGAATTCATGAGTTTAATGTGTAATCTTGTGTGTTCAAGGGTTGTTTGTGATCAAGAGCATGATTTAAATTGGTTTTGATGAGATATGATCATGCATGCATAGAATTGCTTTTGAATTGTCATAAGTTGCATAATCTAACATGTACCATGTCAATTAAGCAAGATTTGAAGTTTGATTATGCATGCAAACTTAGTTTGTTGGGTTTTGACACCATTTGCATCTTTTGAAATGAAAATAAAGTCAAGATGACCATGCATGTTTGAATAATTGAGGATGGGAGCTTGAAATGCATGAATATACATGATAGAGTTGAAGTTGATGTCAATTTGAAACATGCAAGAGTGTAATCCTTGAAATTGAGCCTCCTAATGTTGAAATCTTGCATTGGTAGCATGTTAACATGTGTAAATGTGTAATTTGAGCCATTGCATGCAAGTAATGTGATTGGAATGTCGAAGTTGAGCTCAAGAACACATTCTGGGTTTTCCAGAATTTTGAGGTCCGCTCGAGCGGGGAACATGACGCTCGAGCGGGAAAATCGCGCTCCCAGTACTTTTTGCAGAGTTGGACCTTCGCTCGAGCGGGATGTTTCGCGCTCGAGCGGGAAATTTTGTGGACAGGCCTTCTGCTCGAGCGCTTTATTACACGCTCGAGCGTATTTTTCATGCAACCAGTACTTTCGCAGGCCTTAAGGGTCCGTTCGAGCAGGTAAGTTCACGCTCGAGCGGGGACCCTGTTTTCTGAAATTCTGTTTTTGCATTATGTGTTCTGTTTTCCGTTCTCTTTCACTTGTAAGCGCTCTTAGGCATATGTTAAGCATTGTAAATGAGTTAATAAGATAAGAATAAACCTAAAGAGGAATATGTGAATCAAAGAACGGATCGAACTGTTAGTGACCCTTTTGTGTTCATGAAATGTGTAGGGTCAAGCTCCAGGGCAAATCCGCAAGCCGATCACTGTGAGTAATATCGATATTCGAATAATTGTGAATGTCCAATTATTTAATCCCTCATAAGCTTTATGATTTGCTGATCGGGATTGTGGATAAAAGTCCGACATGAAAATAATTGGACCTAAGGTCGTTTTGATAGCAATGAATGGACCAAAGGTCGTTTTGATGGAGATGAATGGACCAAAGGTCATTTTGATAGAAAGGAATGAACCTAAGGTCGTTTTGACATGAATGAATGGGCCGAAGGCCGTTTTGATACGAACGTATGGGCCGAAGGCCGTTTTGATACGAATGCATGGGCCGAAGGCAGTTTTGATATGAATGAGTGGGCCGAAGGCCGTTTTGATACGAATGTATGGGCCGAAGGCCGTTTTGATACGAATGTATGGGCCATAGGCCGTTTGATATGAATGAGTGGGCCGAAGGCTGTTTTGACATCAATGAATGGGCCGAAGGCCGTTTTGACATAAATGGAAATTTGAATGGGCCAAAGGCCAGTATGTTTGGAACTACAGTTACTTGATCTAAACCTTGTATAATGTACATATGTTAAGTAGGAAAAAGAATTGGGCCCAAGGCCGTTTGGAGTATGTTGTTCTACATATTGTTCTTATGACTTCTACATTCGATATTATTCACTGGGCTATCGCTCACGCTCATTCATGTGTTTGTAGGTGAGCCAAGAGAGGTCCAAACCCAGCCCCAGTGAAGTCTGCCAGGAACAACATAAGTTTTGAGAGAGCCAGCCTTGTGTCTCACGCACGAGACCTATCCTTGCCATTTTGCCATGTATTTATATTTTGTCTTGCTGGCGAGGACTTTATGTACATTTGTTTATAGTCTATTGTCAGTTGGCTCAGTTTGAATGATCTTGTTTCTAAAAATGTTTATGTTACTGTACTTTTGATGTGGGTTATTACGTATATGAGTATGGTTTGTTTGATGTGCATATAAGCACGGCTCTATGGACAAAGTTTTAAATTTTTGCTTCTGTTTGGCCCCTTTACTCTGACGAGTTATGTCTATTTTGGTTTGAGGCCGTAGGTAATCACAGGATTACTGGCCGGTTATGTCCTTAACCCAGAGGGGCGGGTTCGGGTCATGACAAAAAGTGTCATAGAAGTTGGCACTGTTTCCAAAGGTACAGAGCAGTGCAAACAGAGGCAACATGAAGCATGGCAACAGATTTCCAAGCGAAGCCGACCGAGCATGCATTTGTCCCTCTTCCCGAGGCTGCTTTACTATTTTTCATAGCTTAGTTAATTTGTTTAATTAGTTAAGTGTTGTGTAATAATTAATTAGCTTGTTAGTTAGTTAATTAGTTGGCTTGTATTATTTATTCGGACCCTCCGTCGAGAGGGCGAATTTGTAAGAAGTGTGCGTGTGTGTGATGTATGTCTTCCAACCCCACGTCTTTCTCCCTTTTACTTACCTGCTTTTGATGGTTAGTTTAGGGCATGTTTCAAATTAGCATACTTATGCTTCGCATGCCTGCATCCATTCATTTGTCTTGCATACATCGGGCTCGGCGCATCATACTAACTGCATTGTATTTAATTCCTACTTGAATACGTGATTATCAAGTTGTATCTCATATGTCATATTAGAATAGCCGAGCCTATTTCTAGTTGCATTGTGCATGTGTTGCATTAGTCATCTTAACATGAACTAGGATCATGCACTGATTTCTAACTAGTTTCTGTTTTGGCATGGAGTACTCGGTGAGTATTTATGCTTTAGCATTCTTGCATGAGTGTGAGTGTTGCCATGACAGCATGCTTGCCATGAGGCTATTTGCTTATGTGATATAACTGTCTGAATGCCAGTGGGTGAAGGTTGGATTACTTGAATTGGAACAATTCATCGAAATGCGAGTTTTAAGCCCACTTGAGAGTGGCAAAATCATGTTTTCTAAGCCCACCTAACGATGCAAATCCACGTCTTAGCCTACTTGCGAGTAGCACCTTCAGACCATTTTCAAACAAACAAACATGAGATGTTTTGTTCCAACTTAGGCGATCTAGTCTATACTTGTGTGTTGTGCGCATCACATAGTAATTCTACGTTAATAACCGAAATAAGAACGCATGTGTTTTCGAAAACAAGATATGATGTTAGTAAAGGCCGATCTTTGATCGGGCGAGCGAGGGTGCTCATTGCATGACCTTCCCCTCTCGTACAAAGTTCCCAAGCCGAGGCGACTTTGGTGATAACGGACACGTGGCCTTAGGCACGAGTCAGGGTTTTCTAAATTTTCCAAAATAAAACATTTTGGTGGCGACTCTGTATCTGGCAAAGTAGTCCATGTTTGGAACTTCTTTCTTAAAATCAGTTTTCCAAAACAATTTGCCAGATTTGGACTCTTTGGTGATTTATCAGTCTTGCATTGCACTTTGCGAGATTAGATTCAGAACCGTGACATTGAGTCCGAACTGTAGTAAGCCCAATGAGCAGAACGGGATTTCGCGCCATTTCGCGCATGGAGCCCGGGACGTTCAGTGCGCGTCTACAACCATCTTCTGCAGAATATGCTTGATGTTCTTGTTGGCGGCCTCAACACAGCTCCGTTGGTTTGTGGCCGATAGGTGGATGACTTATGAAAAGCCACGTTGTACTTCTCCAACAAGTCGATCACTTCCTTCTTGAAGCGGGAACCATTATCCCATATGATCTCATTTGGAACTCCGTAGCAACAGATAATGTTATTCCTGATAAACTTGGCTACATGTGACGCTTTCAGCACTGCATAAGATTAGGCCTCAACCCACTTTGTAAAGGAGTCTATCGCCACTAGGATATATTCATGCCCGTTCGACCCCTTCAGAGTATTTGCTCCAATAACAACAATCCCCCAAACTAAAAATGGCCATGGCGAAGTCATGTTGTACAGCTTCAACAGCGGAATGTTCATGCGATTTGCATGGATCTGACACTTGTGGCATCGCTGAACAAATCTGATACAATCCTCCTCCATGGTTGACCAGTAGTAACCCTGTCTAAGAATCTTCCGAGCTAGCATCACCCCACTCATATGCACTCCGCACTGTCCTCCATGGATGGCCTCCATTAGGTGCTTTGACTCTTCAGCATCAACGCACAGTTTCTGCTTCCCAAGATGGCCCTGCTTGTACAATTTACCCCCGTAGACAATAAACTGAGCAACCATTCTTCGTATCGCCCTCTTATCCTTGGCATTTGCCCCTAGTGGATAAGCCTCCTTTTCCAAGAAGTTCCAGATGTCATGACACCAGGGGTTCTGATCTTGCACTTCATCTATGGCGGCAATCAGCTCGTAGGCCAGCACATACCTCTGTTCAATGATGATTGGACGCATCCGGACTCCCAAAGGGATGTCTATCATGGAAGATAGAGTTGATAGAGCGTTAGCAAACCGGTTGCTCTCTCTTAACAGATGGGTGAAGGTTAACTTCTCAAACCTAGGAATCAGAACGTCCAAGGTTTGGTGGTAGATTTTCATCCTTTCTTCCTTAACCTTCTAGTCTCTTTTCGCCTGAGACACATCCAGGTTAGAGTTCCCGATGATGTCCAACCTTTTTGCCTCTAGTTCCAGGGCGGCTTCCAAGCCGGCGATACATGCCTCGTACTCTACTTCATTGTTCAATCGGAGTTTGAAAGCTAGGGGCGTGTGGGAATTGTCGGGTGCTATCAGCAACACCCCTATCCTATACCCGTACTGGTTAGACGCTTCGTCAAAGTACATAGTCCAGACCTCTTCTTCAAGCTGCGGGATGGCCTCATCCGGGAACAGATACTCTACTGCTTCATTTCCCTCCACTGGGTGATCGGCTAGGAACTCCACTACCGCTCTCCCTTTCACAGACTTGTGAGTCATGTACTTCAAATCGAATTCAGAAAGAAGAAGCAATCAACGGGCTAGCCTACCCGTAAGCGCTGGTTTCTCGAACAGATATTTGATGGGATCTAATCTCGAAACCAGAATTACGGAGTGAGCTAACAGGTAGTGCCTCAACTTCCTGGTGGCCTATACCAAGGCTAAGCAAGCCTTCTCTAGCGGAGTGTAGCGAGTCTTATATTCCAGTATCTTCTTGCTCAAGTAATAGATGGCCTTCTCCACTCCATCTTTAGATTCCTACGCAAGCATGCATCCCATTGTCATTTTGGTTATTGACAGATACAATATCAACGGTTTCCCCGGCTCTGGTGGTGACAACACGGGTGGGTTCTGTAGATATTGCTTGATCTGCTTGAAAGCAACGTGGCATTGGTCATCCCATTGGAACTTCTTTCCTTTCTTCAAGAGACCAAACAGTGGTTCACAAGTCAAGGTTAATTTTGCAATAAACCGTCTTATGAATTGCACTTTACCCAGAAAGTCTTGCACCTCCTTTTCAGTCCTTGGTGGTGGCATTTCTAAGATGGCCTTGATTTTGGAAGGATCGACCTCGATGCCCCTTTGTGTAATCAAGAACCCCAGCATTTTCTAAGGATTCAGTCGCAACTGATACTCTTTGATCCACTGGAAAATTTTCTTCAAGGCGGTATAGTGGCCCTATCACACCCCAAACTCGCCCCTAAAGTTTGTGCATGACCTAATCAGAGACGGACACAAATTCTGTTTACATAAACTATGGGGCCTGAACAGAAGCATCTAATATCATAAAATAACATAAAACAATATCCATTGAGCTACCACTACTATGACAGGATCACACACATTACATAAGGTAGATGAACATACAGTGACATGTATCTGAGAAATTAGTTATGTATGTATACATATACAAACCCAGCCCCATGATTGGGCGTATAACAAAAACATTGGAGGGTAAGGGTTATATTCGTTTCAACCTTAGACAAGCAATCAGAGTACAAAATCAAAAGCTTAGCAAAACTCCCAAAAATGCACAGGCTTCATCTAAGTGCCTGGACACACTGAGGTTGACAAACGAGAAACGAGCATCAGGGGTTAAGACTGACCTCCAGGTTGATTACCTACAGAAGTAGACAAAATACAGAGTGAGCCAGGCTTAGTGAATAATAGTACTTTAACTCAACATTAAATAAACTCGATTAATAATGCATAAAGATGCGCAGGCATATGTTTAATCCCATTCAGTAAACGTTTTCAGAACGGCTTCAGGCCCAGATTTTATTCAGAGCGGCTTCAAGCTTGGGGACATACAGAATGGCCTTGCCTGACAGATTCCACAGATTGGCCATAGGCCTAACAGATTTCACAGATTGGCTTCAAGCCTAACAGATTATACAGAATGGCCCTTGGCCTAGTAGATTATACAGAATGGCCATAGGCCCAGATATTAACAGATTGGCCTTTGAGCCCAGATATTAAATATCAGAACGACCTTGGGCCCAGTTCATATATGTATGGACCCAAGAGGTGTCTCGTACGAATTCTAGAGGTGACTCACACTGCAGCACTTTATTCCATACAGCACTTTATTCCATACCAGAAATCAATAGGTCTTAAAGACAGAACAATTCATATCATGTCATAGCATAAATGAAACGGTTAAACAGAACGGAATAATCCCAGATTCATAAGAATACAGTTACACAATAGTGTGCACAAATTACCCCATGATTTATTACAAGTCGACATAATTGTCTTATGTGTATCAGAACATTAACAATACTCATTGACAGAAGACATATGTATCGTTACAGCACGATCAATAGGGACAGAATAATTCACTTCATAATGTGAGTCACATAATAATGTTATTGATTTTCAGTTCTTTCCTCAGGTTGAGTCATTCATAGGTCAATCCAATATTTATCATAGTTTCTCAACGGTCACTAACGTGTAAAGCAACCCGTAGTTTCATCTGATTATTCCTTCCGATGGTCCATATTAGGCAGATATCTATGTCATAAGATGTGTGTTGCGTCAAATAGATTATAGGAGTCCCTAGTAGGACATTCAGGATATCATGTTCCCGGTAAACAGGGTTTACATTCACAATTTCTTTCTGTCAACCAACTCCACAGAATTAATAATATGTATGCAATCCTTATGCGGAGTCATAAGTAATTTATAGGTTATAGCACATTAATGATAATCATTAACCGTAACCGGAATGCAGAGTAGTTCCAGAGTCATACCGACATACACAAAATCTTTCAACGTTCACATAAGTTCACCCCGATTTCCAATCGACATAAATGTTAACGTAATTACTTGCAAGGAACAAAGCGTTAATAATAAGAATTATTAACGGTAAGTAAATGTACGATTACAGTCTACTACTCACAGTGCCGTAGCGGAGCACTTGTTCCTCCCGGGTTATAACCTACACCCATGCACAACTTATACATTAGTTCTTCTTTTTTCTCAATTCATTTCCTGCTTCATTTTACTTCGAATGAATTTACAGGCATCTTAAGAACATCAAACACAGATTCCAAAAATACCAGAGGGTCAAGCACCTAAAACAGGGCAGACAAAATTTTGCAGCATGGGCCGCACGTGGGGCTGTGAGCCCTGCACGTGCGGCAAGGGTTTCCGCACGTGCGGCTGTGAGGTCCCGCACGTGCATATTTTTCAGAATGCAAAGTCCAATTTCCCCCTGTTTTCCACACGTGCGGCTATGAGCCCCGCACGTGCAGCAAGCCTTCCTGCATGTGCGGCCATGACCCCCGTACGTGCGGCGATTCTACACAGTTTGCAGTCTGAAATTCAAGCAAAGCTCAATTTTGGTGAGTATTTTTAAGGCTCAACATAAATTCATTAATTGCTAGAATAAGGTTTAATAATCACGTAAATGGGAATGACAAACACATCTCAATCTAAATATGAATTAGATCCTTAATTCTTAGAACTCATAACATAACTCAATTACATAACATTTTCAACTTTCTCACATATATATATACATTCATACATGGCCATTTGACCACATGGTTGAGCTCAAGCATGACGATTAAGGAAATGAATGTAAATTCTCACTAGATAATTCAACACAATTCCAAATCAATCCAACACAAAAGGCAACTACTCAATTAATCACTTAACACATGCCTGACCTACATTGCAAACCCTAACTTACATAACATGGAGGAATTCCTTCTCAAGTCAAAGAGAGGGATCAGTTAGAATAGGTTAACATACCTTGAGTTAAAATCTCTATAAACCCTCTTAATTTTCTCCATTCTTTCCTTGAAGAACCTTCCTTTTCTTCTCAAACTCTTTTCTCCCCTCTCACTCAAAAGATATTTTTGAAAAATGGCTTCCAAGTCAAGTGTTTAAGGAACATAGATACATATATAGATATATAATGAATAAAGACGAAAAATCAATCAGTTTAATCATTCCAAATTGAAATTACACAGAAAATCATATTATGACCTAAAAATCATGTTGACCTTAAATGTAAAACCAATTTCAGAATATTAAGCTTCTAACCCTTCCAATTTCTGATTCAAACATTAGGATTGCAACAGATATTCCTCTTACTAGACAGATATGCATTTATAAGCATAAGATTCACTTGATTAAACTTAATTTCACATAAAATTTCACAGTAGCATTTAAATGCACAGATTAAGGGACTGAAAGTATACCAGAAACATATACGAGGGTTGGGTTATTACAGGCCCTCCCTTTCCTTGGACTTGACAATCATGTCGTCCACATACACCTCAACCTCTTTGTGGATCATATCGTGCAAGATCGTGGTTGCAGCCCGTTGATAAGTAGCCCCAGCCTTCTTCAAATCGAACGGCATCACCCTATAGTAGTAGGTCCCCCACGGGGTGGTGAAGGCAATTTTCTCCCTGTCTTTAGGTGCCAACAAAATCTGGTTGTACCCTGAAAACCCATCCATGCATGAGAGTAACGCATGCCCAGCAGTGAAGTCCACCAACTCGTCGATATGCGGCAGAGGAAAGTCGTCCTTCAGACTGGCTTTGTTCAGATCTGTGAAGTCCACACATACCCGAATCCTGCCATCTTTCTTCGACACCGGAACTATGTTGGCCAATCAAGTAAGATACTCAGATACTAACAGGAACCCTGCATCAATCTGCTTGGTGACCTCTTCCTTAATTTTCAGAGCCCAATCCTAGCGGATCCTTCGGAGCTTTTGCTTAACGGATCGGCCCTCTGGGTCAAGAGGGATCCGGTGCTATACAATCTCAAGATCAATTCCAGGCATGTCTTCGTAGGACCACACGAAAACATCTTTGAAATCTTTTAATAAAGCGACTAAGCGCTCGCGTTCCTTTGAAGACAACGTGGACCCAATCTGGACTAGACACGAATCCTTCTCAGTACCAACATTAATTGTAGTGATTTCATCAACTAAAGGTTTTACAAGCCTCTCCTACTCTCGATCAATCAAATGTTTTAAAATCGGAGGAATTTCTTCCTCGTCGTTTTCATCAAAGTTTTGAAAGTCCTGATTAATGCAATAAACGAGCGGCACAGAAAAGTACTCAGAAACCACGATTCCATTCTCATTAGCAATGTCTAGTTCGTCTGATTCTTCGGTTACAACAGACTCGAAACAAAAAGAAAAAGATGACCTAGACAAGACAACGGCATCCGGGTTTTCACCCCCAGGAATACCGGACTCTAACTTAGAAGAACTAGAATCTGATCCCGACTCCACAGACGCTATGGAATCAGATTCCGACCACCTGATTCAGAGCTGCTAGATAGAAAGCCCTCCTCGAACTGCCAAACGAGGGAGGGTACGATAGAAGTGTCCAGAATGCCAGAAGAAGGGCCCACAGCCGATTGACCCCCAATCATGGAAACAGAGAAGTCATCCCCTGAGCATTCTGGTGTGATCTGAGGATCTGAGAGGAGACAAGCCAGCGCTACCCCCATCTCGAGTTTTGTATCATCGGACTCATCCTTTGCATTCTGTTCTGCCTCAGTAGGTAAGCCAATTTGTTCTTCTGGGGCTTCATCCCCTTGCTGTTGTAAATCAAAGAAGATCTCAAAGCCGAGTAAATGCCACTTTTCTGGGTTCAGCTAAGGCTCTGGAAAGCCGCAGAATGGGAAATCCTCCCCCTCCCGGACAAAGCGTCCGTTCAAGGTTCCTCGAATCGGTCTATGCACTAACTCATAGTGTTTCGCAGTCTGTCTTTCCTTGGCTCTTCCGTCCATTTCCTTCCCCTTTCTCACCCAATCCTCCTTGGTAGGTGTGTAACCTAAACCAAAGGTATGGAGATTATGCACTTCAGCCAATTCAGCGATGCCCTTCCGGCCACTTCTTCCTAATCCCATTCCGGGCATGTGTTAAAGCTTGTTCATGAGGTAAACAGATTGCACACTGACATACAGTCCCCCATCAACAACCAGCATAGCCTGTACTAACCGAGCCTCAGCCAAGGTGAATCCTGACAAAAAGACATCCTCCACGCCGTGTTCAATTTCCAAGACCGGTGTAGAGACCTCCGGCGGTGGATCTATAGAAGAGTTCCCGAAAACAATTGCTATCCCTTTCCTATGGGGGTACTTTAATATCTGGTGTAAAGTGGAAAAGACAGCTCTCACCTGGTGCAGCCACGGCCGTCCAAGGAGTAAATTGAAGGTGGCTAGAACATCCAAGACATGAAACTCAATGTCCTGTTGCCCCGGGCTAACTTGAGTTTTGATCCGTACCATCCCCATCACTTCCTGACTGGTGTTATCATAGGCCCAAATTACCTGGGCTGTTGGTACAAAATCTACGGGCTTCAACCCAATAGCATACGTCGTTCGCGATAAACATACATTGATTACAGATCCCATATCAACCAGGACAACTGGTATCCACTTTTCCCTACACTCCATAAAGATATATAACTGCTTGTTATGTTCGGAGCCCTTAGGCAGTAGTTCTTTGTCTGTGAAAGTTAATGTCAGTGAAGCACCACTTGGGAACACCAACCCCACCAACTACTAGGGAGTTGTATCAATCAAAAGTGTAGCCTTGTCCATTGTAGATAGGATGGCCTGTCTATGTACTCGTGAGGCCATAAGCAGTCCACAGATGAAGATGTCTACTTAAATTTTCTCGGCTGCTTCAATACAACTTCCTCCTCTAGTTGTTTGTCTTTCCCTGATGCCTCTGGCTGGTCTAGGTGCGGGGGCTTGAAGTACTGCCCACTCCTGGTCATATGATCCACTTCTTCAGTGTACCATGTATGATCTGGCAGAGCTTGTCCCCAGTCTTCGTCAGTATGGGCAAGACGCAAGTCATCATCTTCTTACCAAGTTCCTCTGAAAACTGATAAGCAACTGTCTAGTTCAACTGAAACTGTTCCTGTGCTCACACCACATTCTGCCCCCACAGGGCCCTTGGCTTTTCTGGCCCTCTGATTATCCTCAATTCTTTTCTTTTCAAACTACTTCAGTGCAGCCTCCTGTTCGATATCCCCTGTACAAACACTCCTTGATTCCCGAGAAAAATTCTTCGTACCAGTGCTCTCCAGCAACTTCCCATTGTTATCGACCGTTCCGGCCACTACAGATGTTCCTGTTTCTTACTATTCCCGTTCTGGTTCAAACCCCTCATCAACGTTTGGCTGATCACTAAGCCACCCAGAGTTGCCCGCTAATCTGCTCATATCAAACCAGTTGATGTGTACATCCCCTGGATCCTATTCGTCAAAGAACTGCAGATTTCTGATATCCTCTTCAATCTCAGCTAAACCGTCCAACCCCTATCTCGGCCCATCTTCCCAAACGACATTTACCTCAATTCCTATTGGCAATTCCAACCTCGACTTAGCTTGATCAGTTGGTGCAATAAGCGGCAAGGGTTGTATGCTTCCTCAATTAAGCTTGCACAGCCCTCAAGCGTGCCTTCTTCTACCACGGCCACCACCATGGGTTCAGGTTGGGATATTGACGTGCCCATCATGCACAAGTGTAGACACCCCATTTTTGACCGTCCTCAAGACTTGGACGTCACCGCTTGAACACTCAGTGATCACCCATGTTCGTGTTCGTTTTGAGTTCCCGGAGGTCTCGACCGTGCACCTTGCCTCAGGATCTCTTAACTCGACTGTCCTGCCCCTAGTTTTGCACAAAGGACTTGTGTGTTTCTGCACCTGAGGGTAGGGAGTAGCTTTTTAGCTACCCCTGACACCCACCGGCCCTGGCTTGAGGCCACCGGCCGTGTCTTATTTCTACCGGCCATTGGTGAAGCATACCATTGGCCGGTCGACCACCTGTTTGGCTGATACCACTTTTTTGCCTTTTTCAGGCATAATGCATGCCAACTGTGCCAGCTGGAATGCACGGACCCACCTCCCCATACACGGGTATGGCTGTTTTGAGCCTTTGCCCCTTTTGACCCCAACCTCCTTGCATCCTTTGCTCAAGCTTCTTGAGGAAGCTTGACCCTTTGGCAAAGCTTCCTCAAGAAGCTTGCACCCTTTGTTTAGCTTCCCTTGGAAGCCTTGACCCTTTTTGAATAGCTTCCCTTGGAAGCTTAGTCTTTGCATTGTCTATATAAAGAGACCAACCCTCTCCTTTGAAGGGGTTGAGCAAAAAACCAGAGCTTATACATATACATATCTGATATACACTTTCTCTCTCTATATCTTCCTCTCTCTTTACATTTGTGTGGGTTAGAGGGTGCAAAAGGGTCTAGTTCTTGGCCATTTGAACTACACCTCCTAGCACAACACCTCCATCATCAACCTAAGGAGCTTGGAGGCCATTTTCAGAGGACAAGGGACTGTTTTTTTTGGACTAAGAGGCTGCTGTCCCCTTTTGGCTACGAAGGTAACTCCTTTTCCCTCTTTATTCTCCGTTTTTGCACACACTTTTAGCCTATCTTGCTTTCTATTTTGAGCTTTGTGTATAGCATAAAAAAGTTCTATTTTTTTGTGTTTAAGATACTTTATTAAGGTCACTTTTGTGTTTGGGGTCGTTTACCCCCTCTTAGGCCTTGCTTGGCCTCTTTTTTGTGTGTTTTTGGTGAGCTCCGGGACCACCTTGTTTGGACCTCCTCACCACTGAAATCTTGAGGGATTTCAGTGGTGAGGATGGTGGTTTGAGGTCCTAAGAAGGAGAGGGCCACCCTCTCTCCTTGTTGTCCTCAAAAAGGGCCATTTTTGCCTCATGTGTGAGCACCTAGTTTAGGTTCACGTTGACCATGCCTTGACTGTTATTTGGTAGTATTTTACCATGTATTACCTCTATTTCATGTTGGTTTAGACACACCATGATTCTTTGCATACTTGTCTTGTAATGCCATGAAATTGCCTTAACATGTATCTAGCATTTAGACCACTATGCTTACTTGTTTTGGCTTAGCTTTGTGAAGCTTTTATGCATGTTTTAGTGTGTTTAAGGACTATTTTTGGTCATTTAGGTCATCCATGCTTTGCTTTGTATAGCTACCATGTAATCCCCCTTGTAGGCCTTAAGTATCGAACCCTCTAGCATGCTATCCTTGCATCATTTCAGTGGTTTAGAATCACTTGTCATGTCATTTCAGTCCTTATGGCATGCTTGCATACTTGCATTTTCCATCCCTTTCATGCTTTGAAGAGTTGATGGCTTATGCTCCATGTTTAGGCCCTTGTGCATGCATACTTGTGTGTGTGTTTTCATGCCTTTGTTGCATCATTTTGGCCACTGATTTTGGCATGCTTGAGAGCTACCCATGTTAGTGTAAGTCCATCTCACCATGTTGTTGCATGCTTGTTACATGTTTGAGTTATTTGCATGCTTGTCCACATGCTCATGTTGCATACTTAGCCTCCATGCCTAGGTCGCATTGCATAGAGCATGCATGCTTTGCCTCTTGAATTGAGTATGATAGAGGTTGGGCTTTATGTGTTTATTTGGTTTGCATGTCATTTGAAATCAAAATGCACAACTTGGTTTCTTGGGCCATCATGCATGGAAATGCGTGATTGATGGTCCGAGAGTCGAGAACCATGTCCCTTTGAGTCACAAACATGATAAGGGATGTGTTGGTGCACACATTTGCTTGAAATGCATTGCCATGCCTTGTTTTTCCCTCTGCTGCTGTCAAAACAGGTTCTGCAGGAAGTTTTGGCCGATCGGCTACATACAGTGCCGACCAACCACCAATTTTTGGCCGATATCTCCACAGGTGGTCGATGACCATTCCCCATGGCCGGTGACCATTCCTCGTAGCCGGTGGTGTTCCACAGCACTCAGAGAAGCAACCTTGGGGTTTGTGCAATTTTCAGAGGTGCCAAACAGTAAAAACAGAGGCAACTTGTGCATGGCAGTGGGCTTCCAAGCGAGACCGAGCGTGCATTGCATTGGGCCCTCTTCCCGAGGCTGTTTACTGTTTTATTAGATTAGTTAATTTGCTTAACTAGTTTAATTTGTCTGTAATAATTAATTAGCTTGTAGGTTAATTAATTGTATTATTCTTTTGGTCCCTCCGAGCGAGGGCGAATTTGTAATAAGTGTGGGTGCGTGTGTGCATGTCTCCCAACCCCCACTTCTTTCTCCCTTTTACTTACCTGCTTTTGATGGTTAGTATTAGGGCATGTTTAATTTAGCATACCTCATACTATGCATGCGTGCATCATTCATCCATCTGTATTGCATGCACCAGGCTCGGCGCATCATACTAATTGCATAGTATTTCAAATCTAACTTGAATACATGTTATCTGTTGCATTTCACATGCCATCCTTAGAGTAGCCGAGCCTATTTCTAGTTGCATTTTGCATGTGTTGCATTAGCCATCTTAACATGAACTAGAATCATGCATTTGATTACTAACTAGTTCTGTTTTGGCTTGGAGTACTAGGTAAGCATTTACGCTTTAGCATCCTTACATGTGTGTGAGTGTTGCCATGATAGTATGCTTACCATGTGGCTATATGCTTATATGATATAAACTGCCTGAATGCCTGTGGGTGAAGGTTGGATTATTTGAGTTGGAACAACTCATTGAAATCCGTGTTTTAGCCTACTTGCGAGTAGCAAACTTCAAACTATTTTCCAAACAAACGGATATGCAATGCTTTGTTCCAAATTAGACGATCTAGTCTATACTTATTTTACTGTGCGCATCACATAGTAAGATTAGGCTAATAATCGGAATAAGAACGCATAACGTTTTCAAAACTAGATATCATGGTTAGTAGAGGCCGATCTTTGATCGGGCGAGCGGGGGTGCTCATAGCTGACCTTCCCCAATCGTACCCAAGTTCCCGAGCCGAGGCAACTTTGGTGATGACGGACACGTGGCCTTTGGCAACGAGTCAGGGTTTCCTAAATTCCCCCAAAATAAAAATTTAGGTGGTGACTTTGTATCTAGCAAAGCAGTCCATGTTTGGCACTTCTTTCTAAAAATCTGTTTTCTCAAAACGATTTGCCGGATTTGGACTCTTTGGTTCAGATTAAGAACCGTGACAATTTGAGTCCGAACTGTAGTGAGCCTCAAATGAATAGAACGGGGGATCATCCTCCCGGGGCGTTCGGGGACATCTACAACAAGTCTGTGCTCTCTGGGATAAACAGCGTTGGCTTGGGTAGGTGGGAGGGAGTGATGTATATGCTAGGGTCATATGGGATGGCCATTGTTTGGATGAAGTTTACCTGCCTAGCTAGAGGGTTTTGATTATGTGGTGGGAGAGGGTTGGTAACGACATTTTGTTTTTTCGGAGGTGCTATTACTTTGTTGTCTATGAGGCCCTGGATCTCATGACGGAGTCTGAAGCAGAGGTCGGTGTCATGACCGTGATGTTGGTGGAAAGCATAGTATTTGGCTGGGTTATGTGTGGAATTGAGGGGATTTGGCAATGGGCGTGGTTCTAGGGGCTTCAGATGCCCTTTCTTAATCAGGACCCTCAAGGCCGCGGACAGAGACATGTACAGTGGGGTGAACACCCTCAAGCCCCGAGGTGGGTATTTTGCAGGTTGTAAGGTGGGTGCAGAGGTTCCTGTAAAGGGTGTGGCTGTTTTTGGAGTGGTGGCGACCATGCCCACATCAGAGGTCCTCGCAGCTGCATTGCTACTTATAGCTGCATTCAAACTACGAATAAAAGCCCTCTTGAGCTGCTCCTTTTCGTAGTCAATCAGACTTTGTTTCATTGCATCTTCTATCTGTACCCCAATCTCATGGAGATCAGCAAAGGTAGGGAAGGGTAAGACAATCATCTTCTACATCAGCTTCGGTTGCAGATTTCTAACGACCATGCTTATCTGGTCTTTCTCAGCTGGCCTAGTTGTCATCATAGAGGCCTTGGCCCTCCAACGGGTTACAAAGTCAGAGAAGCCTTCCTTCGGCTCTTGCCAAGTTGCCTCGAGATCACGAGTTGTGACCTCGATTTGAGTATTGTACGAATATTAGGCGAAGAAAGCCTCGGCTATCTCTTCCCAACTCCTCTTCACTGAATCCTCCAACTTAGCATACCAAATGGCCACAATACCTGATAGGGTCCGATCGAAGAGAGAAAGCTTCTGCAGTCTGGAGAGGCCCATTGGCCGTAGGATATTCGAGAACAACCGCAGATGAACCATAGGATCTCCAGAACTGTCAAAACGGTCTATATGAGGAATCTTGAATCTGTCTAGCAATGTCATTGCCGAATCGATGTAGCCATCCTCTATGTCTGGAATGGATTTAACGCCCTGAGCCCTCTTGAACAGCTTTTCAAGCTTGCTCACTTTTAATGCAGTTTGGTCGACTTCGAACTCGAAAGGGGCCTCAGTCGGGTAGGCCTGTGCTTTGGAAGTCTGAGGTGGAGTGGGATCCACTGGGCTGTCCGTATTTTCTTGAGCATTGGCTATAGGGGCAGGAGCTCTTGGTGAAGGAATTTCTACTGGAGGTGGGTGGGATACAAAAGCTGTTCCCTGTTGTGTTTGTTGCTGTTGTTGTTGTTGTTGCTGTTGCTGTTGCTGTTGCTGTTGAAGCCTGGCAATGATTTCAGCCTGCTGGACCACAACCTTTGTTTGACGAGCGATAACCTTCGCTTGGCGGGCAGCATCCCGCTGCATGGCTTCCATAGTCTGTTGGAGTTGACGCATCATATCTTCCATACTCATACTGACTGAGGGGGGTTGATCTATCGGATCTGGTGAGTTTTCACTTTCTAAGGTGGAAACCGGAAACTGAGCCCAACTGTGCAGAGGTGATGTAAATAGTGATCGCTGAATCGGAGACTGTTGAACTGGTGATATGTGCCTCACTGTCCTCCGTCTAGTAACCGAGGGTAGCAAAGCAAAAACTGGTTATCCTCCAATTAGATCCTCAGATTGGGGAATCCTCCTAACTCGAGTCCAGAGTGCTCGGGGGGTATATGCCTCGTCGGAAGCAATGGTTATATACCACCTTGCAAAAAGAAAAATAAAGCAAAAAAAGAAAAAGAAACAACAATCAGCAAACGCACAGCATTTCGACTTAGACAGAGACAACGCACAGTTGTAATAATAAGCTGGAAAATCTATACTCAAACACTGATTTTTTCCCCCAAATTTCTGCCTCAAAACTGATACCTCCAAACACTGATGTCCTCAGACTGATACCCAAACTCGCAACTGATACATACATTCCTGAAGAGGCACACAAGCAAGTGAGAGCCAAAACACCCCTATGGTGGGGTAAGATTTCCCTATCCTAGTTTCGTTAAGAGCTAAGGGTTCACTACGCAAACAAACGGTTTCAAACAAACCTGCATTCGGGTGAGCAACCTGTCCTAGTTTGGAACGGTCTCTATGGCTTCCGATATGCAACTAGGTCGTTGGTCAAAAAGGGTGCCTCAGCAAGACCACCTAATATGCCTCTCCCTCCCAACACCAAAAGGTGAGAGGAGAAAAGCGGTACGGCGGTGATCCAGATCCAAGGTTTGTGTTCCCATCGTGGCAGAGCCCGTAACTGATCAGCCTTATGACTTAGACGCACCAATGCAAATGCAATGTAAAGAAACACATAAGTGTAGATGACACAACATATCATGAGTTCGAGTCAAGTTCTCTAAATCCCCAACGGAGTCGCCAGAAATTGTAGCTCACCAGACTTCCTTCGCGCCCCCCCCCCTTTCGGAGAAGGCGCGAATGGGTCCTGCTACTACAGTTTGGACTCCTGTCACGGTTCTGAATCTAATCTCACAAAGTGCAATGTAAGACTGATAAATCACCAAAGAGTCCTATCTGGCAAATCATTTTGGAAAATCAGATTTTAAATCAAATTATGCCAAACTGGACTGCTTTGCCATATTACAGAGTCGCCACCTAAATATTTTATTTTGAGAAAATTTAGGAAACCCTGACTCGTGCCAAAGGCCACGTGTCCGTCATCACCAAAGCTGCCTCGGCTCGGGAACTTGGGTACGAGGGGGGAAGGTCATGAAATGAGCACCCCCACTCACCTGATCAAAGGGTCGGCCTCTACTAAGCATGATATGTTGTTTTATAAACCTCATGTGTTCTTATCCAGTTATTTAGCTAACTTACTATGTGATGCACACAGCATACAAGTATAGACTAAATCGCAAGAATTGGAACAAAACAACTCATGTTTGTTTTCGAAAATGGTTTGAAAGTGCCACTCGCAAGTGGGCTAAAGCGCGGATTTGCCACCCTCAGGTGGGCTTAAAACATGATGATTTGCCACTTTGCAAAGTGGACTTAAAACTCACATTTATCGAATTGTCCCAATTCAAGTAATGAAGCCTTCATCCACAGGCATTCATGCAGTTAAATCACTTAAGCAAATAGCCTCATGGCAAGCATGCTATCATGGCAACACTCACACTCATGCAAGTATGCTAAAGCGTAAACACTCACAATGTACTCCAAGCTAAAACAAAAGCTAATTAGAAATCAATGCATGATCCTAACTATACAAAATACCTAATGCAACACATGCAATAATGCAACTAAATAGGCTCGGCTATCTAAGATGGCATACGAATGCGACAATTTGATACATGTATTCAAAGAGGTATTGAAATACGATACAATTTGAATGATGCACCGAGTCTCGGTGCATGCAAGACAAATGAATGATGCAAACATGCAAGCATAAGATATGCTAATTGAAAATGTCCCTAATCTAACCATCGAAAGCGGGTATATAAAAGGGAGAAAGACGTGGGATTGGAAGACATGTGCATACACACGCACACTTATTACAACATTACGCCCTCTCGAAAGAAGGTCCGCATAAATAAGCTAAGCTAATTATTACAAACCAACTAATTAACTAACTTTGCTAATTAATTACAACATAATTGAAATTGAATAACTAGCTAATCTAAGTTAATTAGAATATTACAAAATGAACTAAGCTAAATTAATTACAGCACAAGTAATTAACTACAACTAGCTAATAAAGTGATAAGGATGGCCTCACGGGCCAGGGGATATGCCTGCTCGGTTGCGTCCTCCCGAAAATCCACCACCTTGCCTCAAGATGCCTCTGTTTGCACATCTCTGGACCTCTAAAAATTGTGCCAACCTCCAGATTGCTTCTGTTTGATCCCAAGAACACACTGATGGTTGATCGACTAGAAATAGTGGCCATCAGCCAACATTGATGGTCAGTCGGCTGGCTTGGGTGGCCGGTTGGCTAGGACATATGGCCGGTCGGCCACTGATCTCCTGAACTTCCTCATTTTGCTACAACAGAGAGCAAACAAAGGCATGGCAATGTATTTGCAAGGAAATATGTGTACTATCACCCTCCTTATCATGTCTTCAGCTCAAAAGAGTGTGACACTTGGCTCCTAAGCCACCAACCAAGCATTTCATGCATGATGGCCAAAGAACCAAGCTTGTACAAGCTTAATGAATGCGCACATAAGACTCAAAAGGCCTCTACCCTATCATGCACAATCAAGGGGGACGGCAACCAAGAAATGTGACACGTTTCATCACTTTGAGTATGAAACACCCCACATTTCTTGCGTTTGGATTAACGTCCGATCCAAACATATGCAATGCAAGTAACATGCTTATCTTAGTCATGTTTTACTTGGCTCATTTTTGTTTACACATTTTAAGTTACCAAACCATTCTTTAATTGATTTGTCCAAATGTGAAAGTCCTCTAATGAGTGGGGTCAACCAAAAGGGTGGTTTAGGACATGAGAGGGATTATGCCTTTGACTAGAAGGAACCCTCAAAAGAGGGCTAAAGCCATTTGAGCACAAACCCTACCTCATGCTTAAACACAAACTTAAGGCCAAACAACCCTCAAAACAAATTGAAAAATGAAGAAATAGGGGAGGTTGCAAATGTTTTAGTGTTGAAATGGCATGACAAATAAAGCTATAACATGCAAACAACTCATGTACAACATACTAAAGGCCAAAGACGATGAAACTAGTGAAGGACACAACACTAGAGACATGCAATACAATGCTCAAATAACCAAACCAGCCCAAAAAAGAGCTATACCATGTCAAAACAATGGCTAAAATATGCTGAGATGGTAGCATAAAAAGCAAGAAAATCTTGTTCATGTATTGGCTCACCAACACGGCACAAAGCACAACTCTCAAAAGCAATGAAAGAGTGGAATATGTGAGAGTGTGACAATGATATATGCTCTGAAATCACATGCCAAATGATGCTATGACATGCAAACAATCTAAGCAAAGCATGTTAGATGGTCCAAAACACAAAGCTAGTAAAGGCCATTTACACTACAACCATGCAAAGCAAGCGTCGAAGCACCAAGACCACTCAAAACAGAGTTAAAGCATGCTAAATTAGAGCCAAAAACATGCTGGGACCAAGTCACAAACGAGTAGAAAGATAGGCTAACTCATTAGGCATGTTAAGCTAGTATGCAAAATTACACTACAAGTGCAAGATCCAAACAACCAGTGACTAAAACCCACCTAAAACAGAGTTTAAACATGTTAAAATACAGCCAAAAACATGCTTGAACTAAGCTAACATAAGCCCTAAAAAGATGCTACTTTAGAGTGCTAACAAGGCATGGCATAGAGAGATAAGGAGGGGAGGCCACCCCCTCCCATTTTGAACCTCAAAACAAACTTTCTACCACTAAAATTTCCCTGGAATTCAGTGGTTTTAAGGCCAAAAGAGATGGATTCAAAATCTTTTAAAAGAAGGCTCTAAAGGCTTTGCAAGCCAAAGAGCGAAGGAAGGAAACCACCCCCTAACTACAAAAGGCTCAAACCAATATTCTAGAACCTTAAATAATAGAGTTTTTTTGAAGTTAAAACCAGCCTCAAAGTAGTGTAAAAAGATGGCCAAGCACTTAATTAAAACAAGGTTTAAAAGGGATAAATTCTTACCCTTGAAGCACAGTAGCAAAACAGGTCTTGTTCTGGGCCAAAAACAGCTTTAGGAGCTCCATACAAGCCTTAAGAAACCTCAGCTCCAAGATAGGGGTGTTTGGTTAAGGGGTTGTATGCAAAGAGAGAGAGAGAGAGAGAGAGAGAGAGAATTTTCCGCTCTGAAATTTTGTAACCCCAAAAATGGGGGAAAAGCCTCCCCTTATATAGAAAAACAAGCCAAAAGCTTGCTTGACAAGCCAAAAGCTTGTTTGAATCTATCCATACACGTGTATGGATGGTACACTCAATGTGCAACAGCTGACACAGCTGGCACACAAAATATCTAAAAAAGCAGAAAAATGGCTGTCGGCCACCATTAGTGGCCGACTGGCCATTAATTTGGCCGACCGGCCATCAGTGTAGCCGACCAGCCACCACTGATGGCTGATGGGAACAAACCCTGGCCGATGGGTTGTAGGGCTGGCCGGCAGGCCAACCTCTTCCCCATAAGCAAAGGTACAAGCCCTTGGTCCACAACCAAGCACAAAACAGACAAGTTAAGAGATCCGAAGATAAGGCACTCCGCCAAGAACTTCAGGCACTCAAAACGAACACAAACATGGATGATCATTGAGTGTTCAAATGATGACGTCCAAGTATTGAGGACGGTCAAAAATGGGGTGTCTATAGTTGTATAAAGTATTCATGTTATGTGTTTTCTTTTTTCTTTTTTCTTTTTTGACTTTGAGGCTCTCTATCAGGTCGATCATGCCCAAATTTTTAGGGGCGAGTTTGGGGTGTGACCAGCGGTATCAGAGCACGAGTTGCTATCACACACACGAATCCATTGGGCTTTAGGATGTCTAGAAAGGACTTAGGTTTCATGTATGATGTTTTGGTGCCTATGAAATGATTGATAGGAACATGATGTGTATATGTAACATCTACTGACAAGTATTTCGAAATGGTTATTATCTATGTTTACTTGTATATCTTTTGTGTATGTTGTAATTGATTGTTATGTAGATCATGGTGAGAACACGGATGGATGATCCGGAGGATTCTACCTCCGCACGGTTAGGTAGAATGGAAAGAATGATCATGGAAATGGAAGAAACTTTACGGCAGCAACAACAACAGCAACAGTAGCCACCACTGGTACCTCCGCCTGTGGTGTAACATTATCATGCTGAGGACCGAACCATCACTCTTACAAAAGAGTTCACGAAGATGAAGCCACCAATATTTAAAGGGGGAATTGACCCAATGAAGGCAGAAGCATGGGTATTAGGTGTGGAGAAGCTATTTGAGGTGTTTCTATGCACTGAAGCTCGGAAGGTACAATTGGCCACTTTCACTCTCGAAGACGAAGCACGTAGGTGGTGGATGCTTACAAGAATTGAACATCAAGGGTTGACTTGGACCCGATTTCTGGAACTCTTTTATGATAAGTATTTTCCGCAGTGTATGCGAGATAAGAAGGTGACTGAGTTTGAGACTCTGAGATAAGGGAATAAGACTGTTGCGGAGTATGAAGCCCAATTCGCAGAATTAGCCCGGTTTGCACCCCATATAGTGGATATGGATTACAAGAAGGCGAGAAAGTTCGAGGGGGGATTACGGAATGCTATCCTTGATCGAATCAATGTGTTGAAGTTACCTAGATATGTTGATGTATTAGAAAGGGCCGTCATGGCAGAGGGGAATATTGCTACTCAGAATCGGATTTCCGAGTTAAAGGGGAAGAGACAGAATACTCAAGTATCAAAGGGGCCAACGACTCACCCAAGCAAGAAACTGAATTCGGGAACCTCTAGGGCTTCCACCCCTACTCGAGACTCGGCACCTACTTGTCCGGAGTGTGGAATGAGACATTGAGGGACTTGTTACTGGGTGACCGGGGCATGTTTTAAGTGTGGCAAGACGAGTCATATGGTAAAAGATTGTCCTCAAAGAGATCGACAAAATGGGAATAGAACTACTACAAGTTCGGCAGGGTCAACACCAGCTCCAAGTACAAAGTCAGTGGCAAAGTCTACCAATAATAAAGACACCGCTAGGCAAGGAAGAGTGTTTGCGTTGGTTCCGGGTGATGTGCAAAATGCTGCAGCAGTGGTATCAGGTACATTTACTATTCACGGTCATTCTGCTCATGTGTTGTTTGATTCAGGCTCTATCCACTCCTTTGTGTCAAATATATTTGTCCAAAATTTAAATAGACCTGTGGAATTACTACCGTATGTGTTGTGTGTGTCTTCACCTTTGGGGGATTCTATGGTCTGTACATCTATTTATTTTGCTTGTGAACTCTTAATTGGGGATGTCCGGGTATATGCCAATTTGCTACCTCTTGACATGACTCACTTTGATAACATTTTGGGAATGGACTGGTTAAGTGAGTACCAAGCGACTATTGATTATATGACTAAGCAAATCATTTTTCACCCTCCGGGACAGTCAGAGTTTACCTTCAAGGGGCATGAAGTAATTTCTCCACCTTACCTAATTTCTGCAATGAAAGCATGCAAATTATTAAAGAAAGCGTGTCAGGGGTATTTATGTAGCGCCTTGAATAGGCAATCATTGAACGGGTGTATCGATATGATCCCTATTGTTCGTGAATTCCCGGATGTTTTCCCGGAAGAGTTACCAGGAGAGCTAGTGGATCATGAGATCGAATTTACAATTGAAGTGGTGCCAGGAACTCAACCCATTTCTAAAACTCCTTATAGGATGTCACCAGAGGAGATGAAAGAGTTAAAGGTTCAGTTACAAGATTTATTTGATAAAGGGTTCATTCGCCCGAGCGTTTCTCCTTGGGGTGCACAAGTCCTTTTTGTGAAAAAGAAATATGGGACTCTTTGATTATGTGTGGATTACAAAGAGCTTAACAAAGTAACAATCAAGAATAAGTACCCATTACCTAGGATCGATGATTTGTTTGACCAGCTACAAGGGGCACAACTCTTCTCAAAAATCGATTTACGATCCGGATATCACCAACTGAAGGTCAAAGCTGATGATGTTGAGAAAACTACCTTCCGAACCCGGTACGGTCATTATGAGTTCTTGGTTATGCCCTTTGGAGTTACCAACGCACCGGTAGCTTTTATGGAATTAATGAATCGTGTCTTTAATCCTTATTTGGATGAATTTGTGGTAGTATTTATTGATGATATCCTCATTTATTCCAAGAATGCAGAAACTCTTGAGAACCATCTTCGTTTAATTCTTCAGACGCTTCGAGATAAGAAATTGTATGCAAAGTTGAAGAAATGTGAATTTTGGCTGCACGTAGTAGGGTTTTTGGGACATGTGATAACGAAGGAAGGTGTTTCGGTTGACCCACACAAAATTGAAGCAACTGTGAATTGGCTAACCCCTACTAATGTGACCGAGGTGCGTAGTTTCTTGGGATTAGCTGGGTATTACCGGAGGTTTGTTACAGATTTCTCCAAAATTGCCGTGCCACTTACCCAATTAACTCAAAAGGGTGTTTTGTTTGAACGATCAGAACAGCGGGGATCTTCCTTTCAGGAATTGAAAACAAAGTTAACTACAGCACCGGTTCTAGCTTTACCATCTGGCACCGAAGCATTTGTGATCTACAGTAATGCGTCTCATAAAGGACTAGGTTGTGTACTTATGCAAAATGGGAGGGTCATTGCCTATGCCTCTTGTCAGCTTAAGCCCCATAAAAAGAACTACCCCACATATGATCTGGAGCTGGCAGCGGTGGTCTTTGCTTTAAAAATATGGTGACACTATTTGTATGGTGCTACATGCGACATCTTTATCGATCATAAGAGCCTCAAGTATCTCTTCACCCAAAAGGAGTTGAATATGCATCAACGGCGGTGGTTAGAGCTTATTAACGATAATGATTTACAGATCCATTACTATCACGATAAAGCCAATACGGTTGCAGAAACTCTTAGTCAAAAAGGTATGGGGAATTTGGCGAATCTGCTCATGAGACGGAAGGAATTATAACTTGAATTGGAAAGAATGAATGTAGATATTGTGACACATGAATGGGATGCTATGGTAGCAGCAATATCAGCTCAACCAACATTAATCGAAGAAATTAAGCAACGGCAAATAGAAGATGAAGTTTTAAAGAAGGTCTGTGATAAGACAGAAACAAAACCAAGACCCGGATTCGATTTTGCAAATTCAGTGCTCAAATTTCAAGACCGATTATGTGTTCCCAATGTACCAGGGATTAAAAAGGACTTGGTGGAAGAAGCACATGCCTCGAGATTTTCAATACATCCCCGGAGTACCAAGATGTATCGAGCTTTAAAGAAAAAATTTTGGTGGCCAAACATGAAGAAAGAGTTTGTGGAATTCATCTCAAAATGTTTGCAATGTCAGCACGTAAAGGCAGAGCATCAGCGACCAGCAGGTTTGCTTCAACCCCTTCCAATCCCAGAGTGGAAGTGGGAACATTTGACTATGGATTTCATTGTAGGATTACCACGAACTCCTCGAGGCATGAATTCTATATGGGTCGTTGTAGACCGGTTAACTAAATCCACTCATTTCCTACCTGTGAAAACTCAGTACAATGCGGATAAACTTGCTGTGATTTACGTGAATGAAATTGTAAGGCTCCATGGTGTTCCTATCTCAATTGTGTTAGACAGGGATCCGAAATTTGTGTCAAGATTTTGGCAAAGTCTACAAAATGCTATGGGGACAGAGTGAAGGTTTAGCTTAGCTTTTCACCCTCAGATAAATGGACAATCCGAGCGAACAATACAAACCTTAGAAGATAGGTTACGAATGTGCGTTTTGGACTTTCAGGGAAGTTGGGAAGCTCATCTACCATTGGCGGGATTCGCGTACAATAATAGTTACCATTCGCGCATTGGAATGGCACCTTATAAAGCCTTATATGGGAGACCATGTCGTTCCCCCGTGTGTTGGGCCAAAATTGGAGATAGATCATTGTTAGGGCCTAAAATTATACAGCTGACGACCAAAAATATTAAAGCTATCTGAGAAAGATTGAGAACCGCTTAAAGTAGACAAAAGAGTTATGCGAATCACCGACGAAGAGATTTGGAATTTGATGTAGGTAACCATGTTTTTGTGAAAGTTACTCCAATGAAGGGACACCCGAGATTCGGTAAAAAGGGTAAGTTAACACCCTGAAATGTTGGTCCGTTCCAAGTTCTGGAGAAAGTGGGTTCGGTGGTTTATCGAGTTACTCTTCCACCGAGTATGAGCCAAGTGCATAATGTATTTTATGTATCTATGTTGCGAGGTTACCTCCACGATCCGTCTCATGTCATAGATTACCACCACATCACTTTGGATGATAAATTAACCTATGAAGAAAAGCCAATTCGAATTTTGGATCGGCAAGTGAAACAATTACGGAATCGAGAAATCCCAATGGTAAAAGTTGAATGGCAAGAACATTACAGGACCGACGCTACTTGGGAAAAAGAAGAGGAAATGCAACGCCAATATCCGGAATTATTCCTATCGTAAGGTAAAACAAGTTTTAGGGACCAAACTCATTTAAGGGGGGGAGAGTGTAATAACCCGACCCTCTTATATGCTTTCTGGTATGCTTTCAGTCTCTTATTATGTGCACTTATATGGTTAATGTGAAATTCCATGTGAAATTAAGTCTAATTGTGTGAATTATATGATTATGGGTTATATCTGTCAATTATGAGAAAAATCTGTTACCATTGTGACGTTTGGATCGATAATTGAAAGCCTTAGAAGCTTGATAACCCGAAATTGACTTTATAATTGTGATAAGCATGATTTTTGGATCATAATATGAATTTTTTAAAAAATTTGATTCGGAAAGATTAAATTGATTAGTTTGGGGTCAACTCTTAGTGAACCTTTTAAATTCTTAACTTGGCTACTCCTATCACATAGAAATATCTCCTAATAGAAGGAGAGAGTGTAGAAAGGGAGAGAAAGGAAAGAAGGCTTCAACAAGGAAGAGGATTGAAGAATTAAGAAGATTTGTAGAGATTTGAGCTTAAGGTCACATACAAGAAGGGACTATCGCTCCGCCACAGCACTGTGAGTAATAGTACTGTAGTGATATGTTTATTTGCTACTAATAGTTATCGTTAGCATATCGTAATTCGTGAATGAGCTATGTCTCCATATAATGAACAATTGGAAAACTCATGTGTGATATTGAGCAATGGTATACTTATGGACTTGAGGTCGTTCTGTTTTGTCATTGCTAGGCCCAAGGTCGTTCAGATATAAGTTACATCTTGATGACAGCCTAAGGCTGAGAGAGGTGATGACATGTCAATGTCTTATCGACCCTAATATGATTTGAATTGGTTATGACTTATGGCCTAAGGCCGAGGGAGGTGGTGTGCATGTCGATGTTCTACCTACCCTCCAATGTACAAACAGCTGTTGATATGTGGGCCTGAGGCCGTTTGGTATAATATTGGGCCAGAGGCCGTTCTGTATGATAATGGTCCTAAGGCCGTTTTGTACACTATTGGGCCCAAAGCCGTTTTGGAAATAAATACAAAACAAGAGCAAACATGTGAATAATGTACTTACATATGGTGCGAGTTATGTTTATTCACTTGAATTACCTACTTACTATTATTCACTGAGCCCCGCTCACTCTGTGTTATGTATGTCAATATAGGTAATCAGCCCAAAAGTCAGTCTTAGTCCAGCCTAGCAACTATTTTTGTCAACCTGCGGTGTCTAAGCGGTTCAATGAAGTTTATTCATTTTTGTAGACTTGCTTTCATGCCTCATAGTGTTGCTCACTAGCACTTTTGTCAATTGTCGATAATCATGTATAACTTCCACCCTTAGATGTTTTAGTTATACCCCCAGTTATGGGGTTGGGTTTGTATATATTAACATGTATGTAGTTGCCACCCATGTACATGTTTCATTATGCGTTGGGTATTGTGATGAATTATTTTGTGATCCTGGCAATTAAACACTAGCTCAATGGATGTCATTTTAAATTAATAATTGCTTCCGTTCAGGCTCCATGCCGTATAAAGTATTCACGTTTTGTGTTTTTTTTTTTTTTTTTTTTGACTTTGAGGCTCTCTATCGGGTCGGTCATGCCCAAACTTTTAGGGGTGAGTTTGGGGTGTGACATTCCCAGTTCATTTGTAGGTGGGTGAAACTTTTGAAAGGTCGCGATCTTCCCTCGAGCGTAGGAAAGGCCGCTTGAGCAGAAAAATACAACTTCCAGTACAATTGCAGGTGAGTAAAACTTTTGAAATGTCGCAATGTCTGCTCGAGCGCAGGAAAGGCCACTTTAGCGAAAAAATACAAATCCCAGTATTTTTTCAGGCGAGTGAACCTTCTGAAAGATCACGATCTCCGCTCAAGCGCAGCAAAGGCCGCATGAGCGGAAAAATACAACTCACTGTACTTTTGCAAGCTGAAACTTCTAAAAGGTTGCGATCTCCACTCGAGCGCAGGAAAGGCCGCCGAGCAGAAAAATACAACTTTCGTTACTTTCACAGGCAAGTTCAACTTCTGAAAGGTTACAATCTCTGCTCGAGCGAAAAAATACAACTCCCAGTACTTTTGCAGGCGAATGAAACTTCTAAAAGGTCGCAATCTCCGCTCAAGCGCAGGAAAGGCCGCTCAAGCAGAAAAATATAACTCCCAATACTTTTGCAGGCAAGTGAAAATACTCAAAGTTCGCGATCTCTGCTCGAGCGCAGGTAAGGCCACTCGAGCGAAAAAATACAACACCTAGTACTTTTGCAAGCAAGTGAAACTTCTGAAAGGTCGCATGCGCTCGAGCGAAAAAATACAACACCTACTACTCTTGCGGGGAAGTTAAACTTCTGAAGGGTCGCGATCTCTGCTCGAGCACGGCAAAGGCTGCTTAAGAAAAAAAATACAACTCCCAGTACTTTTGCAAGTGTGTGAAACTATTGAAAGGTCGCAATCTCGGCTAGAGCATAGGAATGGCTGCTCGAGCGGACAAATACAACTCAATGTACTTTTTGCAGGCGAGTGTAATTTCTGAAAGGTTGTGATCTCTGGTCGATCGAAGGAAAGGCCTCTTGAGCACGTAAAATACAACTACCAGTACTTTTGCGGGTGAGTAAAACTGCTGAAAGGTCACTTGAGCAGAAAAATACAACTCCTAATACTTTTGCAGGTGAGTGAAACTTCTGAAATGTTGCGATCTCCGCTCAAGCATAACAAAGGCCACTTTATCGGACAAATACAATTCCCAATACTTTTGTAGTTGAGTGAAACATTTGAGAGATCACAATCTCTGCTCGAGCGTAGGAATGGTCGCTCTAGAAGAAAAATACAACTCCTAGTACTTTTGCAAGCGAGTGTAACTTCTGAAAGATCGCGATCTCTGCTCGAGCACAAGAATGGCCGCTCGAGGTAACAAATACAACTCCCAATAATTTCACAGGCGAATGAAACTTCTAAAAGGTCTCGACTTCTGCTCAGGCATAGGAAAGGCCGCCCGAGCGAACAAATAAAAGTCCCAGTACTTTTTCAGGCGAGTGAAACTTCTGAAAGGTCACAATCTCCGCTCAAGTGCAGAAAAGGCCGCTCGAGCGGAAAAATACAACTCTCAATACTTTTACAGGCGAGTGAAACTTCTAAAAGGTCGCGATCTCTGCTTGAGCGCAGGTAAGGACACTTGAGCAGAAAAATACAACTCTGAGCACTTTTGCAGGCAAGTAAAACTTCTAAAAGGTCGCGATGTTTGCTCGAGAGTAGAAAAGCCCGCTCGAGCGGAAAAATAAAACTTCCAGTACTTTTGCAGGGGAGTAAAACTTCTGAAAGATCGCAATATCCGCTCAAGGGCAGGAATGGCAGCTCAAGCGGACAAATACAACTCCCAGTGCTTTTGCAAGGAAGTGAAACTTCAGAAAGGTCGCGATCTCTGCTCGAGGGAAAGAAAGGCCGCTCGAGCGGAAACATACAACTCCCAATACTTTACGGGCAAGTGAAACTTCTGAAAGGTCGTGATCTCCGCTCAAGCACAGGAAAGGCCACTCGAGTGGAAAAATACAACTTCCAGCAGTTTTGCAGGGGTGAAACTTCTGAAAGGTCACGATCTCCACTCGAGCAAAGGAATGGCCACTCGAGTGAACGAATACAACCCCCAGTACTTTTACAGGCGAGTGAAACTTGTAAAAGGCAGCAATCTCTGCTCGAGAACAACAAAGGTTGATCAAGAGGACAAATACAACTCCCAGTACTTTTGCACGGGAGTGAAACTTTTGAAATGTCACGATCTCCGGTCAAGTGCAGGAAAGGCCGCTCGAGCAGAAAAACACAACTCGCAATACTTTTTCAGGCGAGTGAAAATTCTAAAAGGTCGCGATCTCCGCTCGAGTGCAGGAAAGGCCGCTCGAATGGAAAAATACAACTTCCAGTGCTTTTGCAGATGAGTGAAACTTCTGAAAGTTTACGATCTCCGCTTTAGCGGATGAATACAACTCCCAGTACTTTTGCGAGCAAGTGAAACTTCTGAAAGGTTGCAATCTCCACTCCAGTGCTGGAAAGGCCACTTGAGCGATAAAATACAACTCTCAGTACTTTTACAGGCAATTGAAACATATAAACGGTTGTGATCACTGCTTGAGCACAGATAAGGCCACTTGAGCAGAAAAATACAACTCCCAGTACTTTTGTAGGCGAGTGAAACCTTCGAAAGGTCACGATCTTTGCTCGAGCATAGGAAATGCAGCTTGAGCAGAAAAATACAACTCTTTTGCAGGCGAGTGAAACTTTTGAAAGGTCTCGATCTCCGCACGAGTGCAGGAATGGCCACTCCAGCAGACAAATACAACTCCCAGTACTTTTACAGGCGAGTGAAACTTCTGAAAGGTCGCGATCTTCGCTCGAGCGCAGGAAAGGCTACACGAGCAGAAATATGCAACTCCCAGTACTTTTGTAGATCAGTAAAACTTTTGAAAGGTCAAGATCTCACCTCGAGCGCGGTAAAGGCCGCTCGAGCAGAAAAATATAACATCCAGCACTTTTGTAGGCAAGTAAAACATCTAAAAGATCACGATCTCCGCTCGCGCACAGGAATGGCTGCTCGAGCAGACAAATACAACTCCTAGTACTTTTGCAGAAGAGTGAAACTTTTAAAAGGTCGCGATCTGCGCTCGAGCGCAGGGAAGGCTGCTCGAGCAAAAAAACACAACACGCAATACTTTTGTGGGTGAGTGAAACTTCTGAAAGGTCGCAGTTAGTGCTCCAGCACAACATAGGCAGCTCAAGCATACAAATACAACTCCCAGTACTTTTACAGGTAAATGAAACATCTTAAAGGTCATGATCTCCACTCGAGCGCAGGAATGGCCACTTGAGCAGACAAATATAACTCCTAGTAGTTTTGCAGGCAAGTGAAACTTCTGAAAGGCCGAGATCTCCACTCGAGTGCTGGGAAGGCCGTTCAAGCAGAAATACACAACACGCAGTACTTTTGCAGGAAAGTGAAACTTCTGAAAGGTCACGATCTTCGCTCGAGTACAGGAAAGGCCACTCGAGTAGAAAAATACAACTCCTGGTACTTTTTTTGCCAAGTGAAACATCCAGAAGGTCACGATCTCCGCTTGAGCGCAGGAATGGCCGCTCGAGCGGGCAAATACAACTTCCAGTACTTTTGCAGGTGAGTGAAACAAGGTCACAATCTCTGCTCGAACGTAGGAAAGGCTGCTCAAGCAGAAAAAAACAACTCCCAATACTTTTGTAGGTGAGCGAAACTTCTAAAACATCGCGATCTTCGCTCAAACGCAACAAAGGCCGCTTGATCAGACAAATACGACTCCCAGTACTTTTGCAGTTGAGTGAAACATCTTAGTGGTTGTGATCTCTGCTCGAGTGCAGGAATGGCTGCTCGAGCGGAAAAATACAACTCCCAGTACTTTTGCAGGTGAGTGAAACTTCTAAAAGGTCGCGATCTCTGCTCTAGCGCAAGAAAGGCCGATCGAGCAGACAAATACAACTCCTAGTACTCTCGCAAGCAAGTGCAACTTCTGAAAGGTCACAATCTCCGCTCGAGTGCAGAAAAGGCTGGTCGAGTGGAAAAATACAACTCTCAATACTTTTACAGGTGAGTGAAACTTCTGAAAGGTGGCGATCTCAGCTCGAGCGCCGGTAAGGCCACTTGAGCGGAAAAATAATTCCCAGCACTTTTGCAGGCGAGTGAAACTTCTAAAAGGTTGCGATGTCTGCTCAAGCGCCGGAAAGGTTGCTCGAGCCAAAAAATGCAACTTCAAGTACTTGTGCAGGGGAGTAAAACTTCTGAAAGATCGCAATATTCGCTTGAGCGCAGGAATGGCCACTCGAGGGGAAAAATACAACTCCCAATACTTTTGCGGGCAAGTGAAACTTTTGGAAGGTCGCGATCTCCGCTCGAGGGATGGAAAGGCCATTCGAGCGAAAAAATACAGCTCCCTATACTTTTACAAGCGAGTGAAACTTCTAAAAGGTCACGATCTCTGCTCGAGTGCAGGGAAGGCCACTCGAGTGGAAAAATACAACTTCCAGCATTTTTGTAGGGGAGTGAAACTTCTGAAAGGTCGTGATCTCCGCTCGAGCGAAAGAATGGCCACTCGAGCGAACGAATACAACTCCCAGTACTTTTACAGGTGAGTGAAACTTCTAAAAGGTTGCGATATCAGCTTAAGCGCAACAAAGGCTGATCGAGAGGGAAAATACAACTCCCAGTGCTTTTGTACGTGAGTGAAACTTCTGAAATGTTGCAATCTCTGGCCGAGCGCAAAAAAGGCCGCTTGAGAAAAAAAACATAACTCGCAGTACTTTTGCAGGTGAGTGAAACTTCTAAAAGGTTGCGATCTTCGCTCAAGTGTAGGAAAGGCCGCTCAAGCGGAAAAATACAACTTCCAGGGCTTTTGCAAATGAGTGAAACTTCTGAAAGGTCACAATCTTCGCTTGAGCGAATGAATTCAACTCCAGGTACTTTTGCGGGCGAGTGAAACTTCTGGAAGGTTACGATCTCCGCTAGAGCTTGAAAGGCCGCTTAAGCAATAAAATACAACTCGCAGTACTTTCACATGCGAGTGAAACATATGAACGGTCATGATCTCCGCTCGAGCGTAGATAAGGCCACTTGAGCAGAAAATACAACTCCAAGTACTTTTATGGGCGAGTGAAACCTCAGAAAGGTCACGATCTCTGCTCAAGCATAGGCAAGGCCGCTCTAGCAAGAAAATAATACTCCTATTACTTTTGTAGGCAAATGAAACTTCTGAAAGGTCGCCATCTCCGCTTGAGCGCAGGAATGGCCACTTGAGCGGACAAATACAACTCCCAGTACTTCTACAGGCAAGTGAAACTTCTGAAAGGTCGTGATCTTCGCCCGAGCGCAGGAAAGGCCGCGTGAGTGGAAAAATGCAACTCCCAGTACTTTTGTAGGTGAGTAAAACTTTTGAGAGGTCGAGATCTCCGCTCGAGCGCAGCAAAGGCCACTCAAGTAGAAAAATATAAGTTCTAGTACTTTTGCAGGTGAATAAAACTTCTGAAAGATCGTGATCTCTGCTCGAGTGCAGGAATGGCCGCTCGAGCAGACAAATACAACTCCCAGTACTTTTGCAGGTGAGTGAAACTTCTGAAAGGTCGTGATCTCCACTCGAGCGCAGGGAATGCCACTGGAGCGGAAAAACACAACACGCATTACTTTTGTGGGTGAGTGAAACTTCTGAAAGGTCATGATCAGTGCTCAAGTGCAACGAAGGCCACTCAAGCGGACAAATACAACTCCCAGTAGTTTTGCAAGTGAGTGAAACCTCTTAAAGGTCGCGATCTCCACTCGAGCGCAGGAATGGCCACTTGAGCAGACAAATATAACTCCTAGTAGTTTTGCAGGCAAAGGAAACTTCTGAAAGGTCATGATCTCTGCTCGAGCACAGGAAAGGCCACTCAAGCAGAAAAACACAACACGTAGTACTTTTATAGGCGAGTGAAACTTATGAAAGGTCACGATCTACGCTCGAGCACAGGAAAGGCAGCTCCAGCGGAAAAATATAACTCATAGTACTTTTTCTGGTGAGTGAAACATCCAGAAGGTCACGATCTCCGCTCAAGCATAGGAATGGCCCCTCGAGCGGACAAATACAGCTCCTAGTACTTTTACAGGCAAGTGAAACTTCTTAGAGGTCATTATCTCCGCTCTCACACAGGAAAGGCCGTCGAGCAGAAAAATACAACTACTAATACTTTTACAAGTGAGCAAAACTTCTTAAAGGTCGCGATCTCTACTCGAGCGCGGGAAAGGCCACTCGAGCAAAAAAATACAACTACCAGCACTTTGTAGGTGAGTGGATCTTTTGAAAGGTCGTGATCTCCGCTCGAGTGCACCAAAGGTTGCTAGATTGGACAAATACAACTCCCAGTACTTTTGTAGGCAAGTGAAACTTCTGAATGCTCGCAATCTCCACTCGAGTGAAGGAAAGGCCACCCGAGCGAAAAAATACAACTCCTGGTACTTTCGCAAGCGAGTGAAACTTTGGAAAAGTCGCGATCTACGCTCGAGCGCAGGAAAGGACACCCGAGTGGAAAAATACAACTTCCAATACTTTTGCAAGCGAGTGAAACTTCTAAAAGGTTGCAATCTTTGCTTGAGCGCAGGAAAAGGCCACTCGAGCAGAAAAACACAGCTCACAGTACTTTTACGGTAAGTGAAACTTCTGAAAGGTCGCGATCTTCCCTCAAGCACAGGAAAGGTCGCTCGACTTGAAAAATACAACTCCCAGTACTTTTTTCGACGAGTGAAACATCCAGAAGGTCATGATCTTTGCTCGAGTGTAGGAATGGTCGCTCGAGCAGACAAATACGTCTCCTAGTACTTTTGCAGGCGAGTGAAACTTCTAAAAGGTTGCTTGAGCAGAAAAATACAACTCCCAGAACTTTCGCAGGCGATTGAAACTTCTAAAAGATTGTGATCTCTGCTTGAGTGCAAGAAAGGTCGCTCGATCGAAAAAATACAACTCCGAATACTTTTACTAGCGAGTGAAACTTCTGAAAGGTCGCGATCTCCGCTCGAGTAGAATATAAGTTCCAGTACTTTTGTAGACAAGTGAAACTTCTGAAAGGTCGCGATCTCTACTCGAGCGGACGAATACAATGCCCAGTACTTTTGCAGGCGAGTGAAACTTCTGAAAGGTCGCGATCTCTACTTGAGCACAAGAAAAGCCGCTCGAGTGGAAAAATACAACTCTCAATACTTTTACAAACGAGTGAAACTGCATAAAGGTCACCCAAGAGAAGGAAAGGCCACTCGAGCAAAAAAATACAATTCCCATTACTGAAAGGTCACAATCACCGCTCGAGTGTAGGTAAGGCAGCTCGAGCGAAAAAATACAACTCCGAATACTGTTACTGGCAAGTGAAACTTCTGAAAGGTTACGATCTCCACTCGAGCGCAGGTAAGGCCGCTTTAGCGAAAAAATACAACTCCCAGTACTTTTGCAGGTGAATGAAACTTCTGAATGGTCGCGATCTCTGCTAGCACGCAGAAAATGTCACTTGAGTAGAAAAATACAAATCCCAATACTTTGGCAGGCGAGTGAAACTTCTGAAAGGTCGTGATCTCCGCTCCAACATAAAAAAGGCCACTCAAGCAGAAAAACACAGCACGCAATACTTTTGTGGGGGAGTGAAACTTTTCCAAGGTCGCGATCAGTGCTCAAGCGCAACAAAGGCCGCTCGAGCGGACAAATATAACTCCCAGTAGTTTTGCAAGTAAGTGAAACTTCTTAAAGGTCGCGATCTCCGCTTGAGCGTAGGAATGCCCACTCAAGTGGACAAATACAACTCCCAGTACTTTTGCAAGCAAGTGAAACTTCTGAAAGGTTGCGATCTCTACTCGAACGCAGGGAAGGCTGCTCGAGCAGAAAAACACAACACGCAGTACTTTTACAGGTGAGTGAAAGTTCTGAAAGGTCATGATCTTCGCTCAAGCACAAGAAAGGCCGCTCGAATTGAAAAATACAACTCCCAGTACTTTTTTTGGCGAGTGAAACATCCAGAAGGTCACGATCTCTGCTCGAGCGTAGGAATGGCCGCTCAAGTGGACAAATATAACTCGCAGTACTTTTGCAGGCGAGTGAAACTTCTGAGAGGTCGCTATCTCCGCTCGAACAAAGGAAAGGCCGCTCGAGCAGAAAAATAGAACTCCCAATACTTTTGCAAGCGAGTGAAACCTCTGATGGGTCGCGATCTCCACTCAAGCGCAGCTCGAGCAGAAAAAAGAACTCCCAGTACTTTTGCAGGCGAGTGCAACTTCTGAAAGGTCGCGATCTCTGCTCAAGCGTAGGAAAGGCCGCTCGAGCGAAAAAATACAACTACCAGCACTTTGCAGGCGAGTGAATCTTTTGAAAGATGGTGATCTCAGCTTGAGCACAACAAAGGCTGCTAGATCGGACAAATACAACTTCCAAGGAGATATGGCTATTTGAAGTTAGGCATCAATCCGATTAAGACAAAACTGAGCAACCTTCACTAAAATAGGCATATCTCTTTGCACACTTAGAACTTAGATGTGAGGCTGCCACCATTTGAAAGTAGACTTCTGGGGCTTCATTTAGACTTAAGAATGACCTAACACCGAGTTCAAATGAAGAAGATATGCCCATTTGAAGTCAGACCTGAAAACAGATTTTTGATGGCAGGTAAGTGGCCGACAGATGGCCAGCCGACCACCATTGATGGCTGGCAATGCACACTTCTGGCCAACCAGCCATGTGCTGGCCACTAGTGTGAAACCCAAATATTTTTTCGACCTAAGGCTCATATTTCTATATATAGAGGACCTCTTTCTTGCTTTCAAGGTTAGAAAACATTTAGAGTGATGAAATAATTTTGGAAAATATCCTCTCTCTACAATTCTCTTTCTCTCTCTCTCTCTCTCTCTCTCTTGCAACTTGCATATCCTTTGCCCAAACACTCTAAACTAAACCTAGAGAGCTTCTTGCTGAGGTGATTTGAGCTTGAATTTGAGCTCTCAAAGAATTTGAGAGTATGAATTTGAGATTATGAAGTTGTTGGAAAATATCCTCTCTCTACAATTCTTTTTCTCTATAAAAACTTCTTGTTTTTGGGCTGAAGCTTGGGTTTTAAGGCCATTAAAGGTTGAGGGGTGATCTACCCTTCTTTGTACCTTGTTGTAGACGCCTTTACCCTTGTGTTTCCCACCCTTGCATCATCCTTTTCTAAGATTTTAAACATTGATTTTTAGAGCTTTTTTAGTGGCCAAAATCATGTTTCGAAGTCTAAATTTGGAGGGGTTAGCCTCCCCTCCTGATGTTTTGTTTACTAGCCTAGTTTGTGACATGTTTTAGCATATAAGTCTAGCTATTTTTAGCTCAATTCCAGCATGTGTTAAGGACTATATTAGACCTATTTTAGAACTATTTTTGGTTGTTTGTTGCATTTGAGCTTCGTTTTGTATGCTTGTAGTGTAATAGTCCTCATGAGTTTGGTGTTCTAGGCCCTAGACGCCATCTTATTTGAGTTGATAGCATTTATTTATGCTTTTCTCACCCATTTTCAACACTAATAATCTCTGCAACCTCCCTCCTTTCTTGGTTTTTTGTTTTGCTTTGAAAGTGGTTCAAACTACTTGTTTGTTTAAAGCATGAGATTGAGGTGTCAACCTTAATCATTTAATCCCTTAGGGGGTTCATTACCAATGGTGTGATGTCTCTTTCATGCCTAAGACAACTCTTGGTTTGAGCCTTCTTTCCATTAGAGGACTTAAGCTCACCCTTTGGACTCAATTGATTAAAGAATGGTTGGTAATCTAAAATGGAGTCATTAAAATTGGGATTGAAATGGTGAAAGATAATAATTTGGTTGTGTACAATCAGATGTTAATTGGACACATGGAACTTCGGCCATTTCATACTCATTAGTGATGAAATGATTCAAGTCTCCAAGGTTATCACTTCCCTTGACCTTTCATGAAAGCGAGGAGGTTTGTGTCATGTTTTGTTACATTTATTGAACATGCACACTTGGTTTCAGAAGCCATCATACAATGAAATTGCATCCATTGATGGTTTGTGAACCAAACTTGCTACTCCTTTGATTTGCTCATGAAAAGAAGGGGTGAGTTTTGCAAATAAACCATTGAAATACCCTATATATGCTTTGTTTGTCCTCTATTGTAGCAAGATAAACCTGTGCAGCAGTGGCCGGCATGCCACTTTTCATGGCTGACAGATGTCCAGTCGGCCTTCACTAGTGGCCAGCAACCTTCATCACTGGCCGCCTGGCCACTGATGCAAATTTTAGGAGTGTGTTCCTTTGGCAGAGCAGAGTTATTCTAGAATTGGGCAGAAGTGTAAGTGTTCTATTGTGAAACAAAGGCTCTCCGAAAGCAAAACAGTGACTTTTCGGGTGAAAACTAAGCACGTACATGAGCACTCCTAGCATCCCGGGCCTATTTAAGTTTAAATGGTTGTAATTAATTAGTTGTAGCTAGCTAATTTTGTAAAGTGTTGTAACTAACTAGTTAGTTAATTAGTTATTCAATTTCATTTCGTAATTAGTTAGTTAACTAGTATAGTTAGTTGATTCATTTAGTGTAATAATTAGTTAAGTAGCTTAGCTAATTTCATTTGTTTTGTAATAGTTAGCTTAATTAGTTAGTTAATTAGCTTTGTTTACTCATTCGGACTCTCCTTCGTGAGAGTGCAATGTAATAATGTGTATGTCTTCCAACCCCACGTCTTTCTCCCTTTTATTTACTAGCTTATGATGGTTAGTTTAGGGACATCATGTTTCAATTAGCATACTTCATGTTTGCATCCATTTGTACTGCATGCACCAAGGCTTGGCGCATCATTCTAACTGCATTGTTATCGCTTATCCTACTTTGAATACGTGCTTAGGCTGCATGCAATTTAAATTTCTTTCATATGCCATATTAGTAGCCAAGCCTAGTAATTACATATCGCATGTGATGCATTAATCGTATTGCATAGTTAGGGATCATGCATTTTTCTAACTTTTTGTTTATTTTGGCTTGGAGTAATAGGTGAGCCTTTACTCGCTTTAGCATAATTGCATGAGTGTGATTGTTGCCATCTCTAGCATGCTTGCCATGAGGGTAATTGCTTAAGTGCTACAATTGCTTGAATGCCTGTGGATGAAGGCTAGTTGCTTGAATTTGAATAATTTGAGTAATGTTCATATGCGATCACTTTTTCAAGTGATACATATTTCGAAACAATTTTCAAAACATTTATGAGATCAATTGTACCAATTCTTGCGGAGTTAGTCTATACTTGTGTGTGCGCATCACATAGTAATGCTAGCCTAATAAACTGGAGCAAGAGCGTATAATGTACATAAGATTCATATCATGATTAGTAGAGACCGATCTTTGATTGGGCGTTCGAGGGTGCTCAAATTCATTCATGACCTTCCCCTCTCGTACCTAAGTTCCCGAGCCGAGACAGTCTTGGCGATGACGAACACGTGGCCTTTGGCACGAGTCATGGGTTTTCTAAATTTGCGCAAAACAAAAAAATATTTAGGTGGCGACTCTGTATTTGGAAAAGTAGTCCATTTTTGGCAATTTGATTCAAAATCGATTTTCCAAAAGATTTGTCGGATTTGGACTCTTTGGTGACTATCTATTTCACATCGCACTTGTGGAATCAGATTCAAAACTGTGGGAGTTCGATACTGTAGGGCTTATTTTGCCTTCCAAAAGGGGGGGGCGAAAAAACCGAGCGACAGCTTCTGGCTCGAACTTCATGATGTGAAATTTTATCTACACTTATATGTTCTTTACATTTGCATTTGCATTGGTGCGCTTAAGTAACTGTGTTTGCCATCTGCTATTCCTGGACCATTTGCCTGAGGCTTGCCCAAAAGCTTGCTAAAAGGCTGACCGGTCGCGAGCTCCGCCACGATAGGAACACAACCCTTAGATCTGGACTACCACTGTACCATTTGATCCTCCTTTCACTTCTCGATGTTAGGTGTGAGAGGTATATTAGGTAGTCTTGCTAAGGTACCCTTTTTGACCATTTAGCCTAGTTGCATATCGAAAAGCCATAGAGACAGTTCCAAACGAGGATCTGATGATCACCCGAATACAGGATTGTGTGAAACCGCATTGTTTGAATAGTGAACCCTAGTTCCTAACAAAACTAGGACACGATAACCCTACCCCCCCTCATAGGGGTGTTTTGGTTCTCACTTAACTGGTATGTGCTTTATAGTGAAATTGTACAGGAGTGTGCATATCAGTTGCAAAGTTGATATCTATTTTGGGGTAGAATTTGGGGTAGAATTCATTATGGAGTTCAGTCATTCAGCTATGATCATATCCATTCTAGTGAAATTGGGTCGAGGTGCTGTCTATTTTCTCTTTTGCAAGGTAAGCCTGGAACCATAGCTTCAGAAGGCTCTAATATCCCCCAAGTACTTTGGACTCGTGTCAATAGACTTTGTAAGGTGGGGGACCTAATTTAGAGGCAGCCAGTGTTTACTTCACTTTCCCCGGTGGCGAGACAAAGGAGGGCTAGACAGGGTTCACTAGTTCTACTATTCTGATATTCACCAGTTAGATTACCTTCGTTCAACTCATCTCAAGCATCCACCCCTATCATGGCTCAGCCTCCAACAAATTTGGAGCAATTATTACTCCATCTGCAGCAAATGGTTGGCTCCCTCCAGTATGAAGTGACCCGTTAGACCGAGGTTATAACCCATCAAGCGAAGGTTATAACTAGCCTACAGCAACAGCAACCACAGCCAACAACGGCCTCTATATCACATGTACCCACCGCAGCTATCCCCAGCTAATGCTGCCACTGCTCAAGATCCACAAGCCGAGGGCATTCTAGTTCTCCCAGTCCAAGCAGAACCCATCCCAGTACAAACTTCCAGGGCCCCGGTGTATCAAACCGAGGCACTGTTTCAACTTTAAGGACCTCCATGAAATTGGGTTTCAAATCGAGGATGCCATCAGGCAAGGGATCATTGTGGAGGGTAATAAACCTATGGGGAGGAATGTTGTTCATAGTTCCAATGGTAGCAGAGCAGCGAAATGCTCAGAAGTAAATACCGTTACCACTCCCATCAATGGCCAAAAACCAACCACTTCAACTTGGCCCCAAGCCTGAAATTTCCAACCTCTTTACATAAGTCTCTCTTAAGACTTGAAAATGCTGCTAGAAAAAGGGTACCTAGAGCTCCTAGAACCCTGACCCCTCCCAAATCCTCTTCCACCAAGATATGACCCCGCAAAATACTATGCCTATCATCAACAGCATGGTCATGATACAAACCGTTGCATCTGACTCCATCATAAGATTCAGGATCTTATTGATGAAGAGATTATAGCTCCACCAAAAAGACCTCAGGCCGTGCCTAACCCATTATCTTCACACCTCAACCTAATCCACGTATTACCATCCAGCTACAACCCCAACATATACATCACCCCGGCCCATTTACCTAAGCGTGAGGTGTTTATTCCATAAAGCATAGACTTGTGTATAATGGATGCACTTGAACCCCAATCATCTCAAACCCATGAACCCATTACTTCTGAGCTAATGAGCATGATTGAAGATCTTCAGAGAACAGTGGCAGATTTACCCTCTAGGATTTTGGCTCCATCATCGACCACATCACATGTTGTAACACGCCCGCGAGGGACCCCGCGCTGCACGCTACAGTTCGGACTCGATTTGTGTCACGGTTCTTAATCTGAACCAAAGAGTCCAAATCTGGCAAATCGTTTTTGAGAAAATAGATTTTTAGAAAAGAAGTGCCAAACATGGACTGCTTTGCCAGATACAGAGTCGCCACCTAAATATTTTTTGAAATGGGGGAATTTAGGAAACCCTGACTCGGTGCCAAAGGCCACGTGTCCGTCATCACCAAAGTTGCCTCGGCTCGGGAACTTGGGTACGATTGGGGAAGGTCAGCTATGAGCACCCCCTCTCGCCCGGTCTGAAGACCGGCCTCTACTAACCATGATATCTTATTTTGAAAGCTTTATGTGTTCTTATACCGGTTATTAGCCTAGAATTACTATGTTATGCGCGCAACAAACAAGTATAGACCAAATCGCCTAAATTGGAACAAAACATTACATGTTTGTTTTGGAAATAGTTTGCTACTCGTAAGTAGGCTAAACTGCAGATTTTGCCACCCTCAAGTGGGCTTTAGAAAAGATGATTTTGCCACTATCTAGTGGGCTTAAAACTCACAGTTTCAATGCATTATTCCAATTTAGGTAATTCAACCTCCATCCACAGGCATTCAAGCAGTTTATAGCATATAAGCATCTAGCCACATGGTAAGCATGCTATCATGTTAACATTCACACGCATGCCATATGCTAAAGCATAAAGATACTTACATTGTACTCCGTACCAAAACAGTAAACTGGTTAGCAAACATGCGTGACCCTAGTTCATGTTAAGATGGCTAATGCAACACATGCACAATGCAACTAAGATGGGCTCGGCTAATCTACAATGACATGTGAAATGCTACAACTAACACGTATTCAATTTGGAATTGAAATACAAATGCAGTTAGAATGATGCGCCGAGCCCGGTGCATGCAAGATAGATGAAGGGATGCACGCATGCATAGCATAAGGTATGCTAAAATAAACATGTCCTAATACTAACCATCAAAACAGGTAAGTAAAAGGGAGAAAGAGGTGGGGGTTGGAAGACATGCACACACACACCCACACTTATTACAGATTGACCCTCGCTCGGAGGGACCGAATAATAATACAATTCGAATAATAAATTAACTATCCTAGCCAATTAATTATTACAGACCAAACTAAACTAATTAAGCAAATTAATTAGTCTAAGAAAGCAATAAACAGCAGCCTCGGGGAGATGGCTCGATGCAACGCATGCTCGGTTTCGCTCGGAAAGCCACTGCCATGCATATTCTGCCTCTGTTTTCCTTGCTCTGCCCCTCTGAAGACTACCAAAGTCTCAGAGATGCTTCTCTGAACACTGGGGATCACCACCGGCTGAGGAGGATTTCCACCGGCCACCAAATATGATCATCGGCTGCTGATTTAATTATCGGCCACTGATGGACGGCCGGTCGGCACTATATGTTGCCGGTCGGCCAAAAATGCCTGCTGAACCTGCAACTTACAGCAGCAGAGGACAAGGCATAGCATGGCAATGCATTTCAAGGAATATATGCACCTATCACACCCCTTTATCATGTTTATGACTCAAAGAAGGATGTGCCTCGATTCTCGGACCACCAATCACGCATTTCCATGCATGATGGTCCAAAGAATCAAGTGTGCAACTTCAATTTCAAATGAATGCAATCCAAATAAACACACAAGGAGGCCAACCTCTATCACACTCACTTCAAGAGGCAAAGCATGCACATTGATGCAATGCAATCCTAAACATATTAGCTAGCATGCAACATGGACAATGCAATGTGTGTTAGGCACACAACCTAAGCAAATAATCATGCAAGGCATGGAACTATTATACTAATGGCCAACATGCAAGATATAATCTAAGCATGCAAGTATGCAAGGCATACAACATATTAAGCAACTTTCAATGAAGATTGCATGCCGAATGCAACATGATTCAAGCACGCAACACATGTGAAAGGCCAAGCATACAACCAAGACAAAGTAAACATGCTACAACATGAAAAAGATAGCCTTAAACAAGTTTGGGAAGCTCTCACCTAGGCCCAAAATAGTGGCTAAAGTGCTCAAAAGTGAAGGCTAAACACACATACACACATGCACATGTTAAGACCTAACACTTAGGCATAAACAAGCAACCTTTAAGCACACTTAAAAGAGGCATAGCACGGACTAATGGCATGCAAGGAAGGCATACAAGCATGTTAAAGGGACTGAAATAGCATGGAAAATGGTCCCAACCCACTAAATCAAAGCAAGTAATGCATGCTATACACTCGCGCACTTAAGGCCAACAACCCAAAAATGCAAAGGGGCTATATAATGCATGTCATGGCCGACCAAAATGACCGAGGACAGACCTCAATCATGACAAAATAAACATGAAAGCTTCACAAAGCCAAGCCTAAAGCATGCTAGAATAATGGTTTACAACCTAAGGCATGTTAAGGCAACAACAAGGCATTACATGGCATGTATGTTAAACTAACACGGTGTACCAAAACCAATATACAACAATGTTATTTCATGGCAAAATAAGCATAAATAACAACTGAGGCACGTTCAACAAGAGCCTAAGCTAGGTGCTCCCTCAAGAGGCTAAAATCCCCTTTTCAAGGATGTGGTGGCCGAATAATGGGCGAAGATAGAGGAGGTATATATCAGAAGATTGACGCTAGCCAGCAGATATCCCATGAGGATAAGGGGCCGAATAGGATAAATAGGCCGAATAGGGGAGGATCCCTGGAGCCGAATATTGGAAAAGATAATGATTGAAAAAGTAGGCCCTGGCCCCGAGGATCAGAAGAAACGAGTATAAATATAATGGCAATGAACTAGGAGAGGGATGTAAGAATCACTTCTAAAAACTTAGTGAACAAGCTTTCTTGAGTACAGGAACTAACTTGTCCGTCGGAGTGCTAATTCCGGCACCCCCGTCCGGAGTATTTGTATCTTTGCAGGTGACTAGCTGAGGATCATTGGCGTCTTCCAGGATTTGAGAAGTATTTCCAAACCACTTCCCCACAATTGGCGCCATCTGTGGGAATACTCAAATACATCCATGGAAGGCGTGACCGAAGATCCTCCGATAGCCACCGATGAGATCACACAGCAAGACGACCTCACCCCAGCCAATATGCTCGGAAAAGAAACTGTCGCGGCACGACGCGTCTTGAACTTTGATTCACCAACAACTTCAGCACAAGAAACAATGCAGGCTATCATGGAACAAGCAAAGCAGAACGAACAAAGGCTCGAGAACATGATCGCTGAGAACGAACGACTCCGTCAAGAGTTGGCCCTGGAGGTAGCAAAATCTAGAGAGGCCATGGGCCAGGAACCAGAGCGACCTCCGAGGGCAGACGGGCAAAGACCTCGGGCTCGACCAAAGGATACCGATAGCAACTCCAACTCATTATCCACGGAGCTCGACGCAAGGGGACGATCCGAAACCTCCAGCTCCTCCGACAAGGACCTGCGAACAAGGATCAAGCGCAGGAGAAGCAGCTCAAACGAGGAAGACCAGCACGATCCTTTCGTGCGACGGATTGCAAGGGCGTCCCTGCCCAAGAAATTCAAAGCTCCGTCATTCACTCTTTACGACGGAAAATCAGACCCCACCGATCATATCCGTCATTACAAACAGGCCATGACGCTTCACGCAGACAATGAAGCCCTCATGTGCCGAATATTCCCTAGCAGCCTAGGTCCACTAGCCGTCAGGTGGTATTACAAGTTGGAGCCAGCTTCGATTAAAAGCTTCCGCCAACTGCAGAAATCCTTCAGGGCCAGGTTCATCACCAACGAGGTACAACCGAAACAGGCCGACTCCCTCTAGGCTATGCAGATCCAGTCGGGAGAGACGCTCAGAGCGTACTCGGCACGATATTGGGAGTGCTTCAACCTTGTTGACGACGCTTGCAACGACTCCATGGCCATCACCGCCTTCAAAATGGGCTTACATCCTGACAGTGCTCTGCGCAGTTCCCTAACCAGAAGGCCCCCCAAAACAGTCTGGGCGCTGATGAAGAAAGTTGAAGAATATTGCAAAGTCGAAGATGATGCCCTGAGGATAAAAGCCGGACAAATCTCCAGCAAAACAGCCCTCCCCGAAATTGCTCGACCAATAAGCTCCGTGACGCCACCAAGCCCTGAGCCCCGGCAACGAACCAAGCGAGACAAAAGGCGGGAATCCCACCGATCAAGCGATCAGTGCTCCCACCGAATGAACGAACAACTACAAGTCGACAGCAGACGCCCAAGGCGAACCGACAAGAAGTATACGGAGTTGACAGAGCCGATCGCGGCCATAATGACCAAAGTCCAGCACCTTCCATTTTTCAAGTGGCCGTCGAAGATGGTGGGACCTCCCGACACACGGAGGAGGGACAGACGATGCGAATACCACAAAGATCACGGCCACGAAACCGAGAGCTGTTATGCGCTAAAGGATCATCTGGAGGAACTGGTGCAAGATGGTCGACTGCAGCAATACGTGAGCAAGGGAAGGCCAACCAAAGCATTAGCCTTGAGACAGGATTCACCGCCGCTTGGTGTGATCCACATAATCTACGGTCTGCCGGCACCCCCCGACCGTGCATACGATTCAATCGCACCCAGCTCCCCAAACACGTAACATGTCAACCGGCAGGCCCAGAGAAGCCCCCACAATTAAGTTCAATGACGCCGACCTCGTCGGAGCAGTGGCCAGCCACGTCGATCCTTTGGTCGTCAAATTACGCATACGTCGGTTCAGCGTTGAACGCATTCTCATAGACCCAGGAAGCACTTCGGAAATCTTGTATTACAAAACTTTTGTTGAACTCGGCCTCAACGAGTCGGACCTATCACCGTCGTCTCAGCCACTGTTCGGCTTCAACACAAATCCAGAATACCCGTTGGGGAGGGTCGTGTTACCTGTTCGAGCGGGCTCAAAAATGGTTGACGTGGAATTCTTGGTTGCGAAGCTTCCATCGCCGTATAATGTCATCATGGGGCGCCCCTGGTTGCATGTCATGAAGGCTGTCCCAAGCACCTACCATCAGCTTATGCGCTTCCCGACAGACCGTGGCATTGAAGAGATCCGTGGCTCACCGCAATCCGTGCGAACGTAAACTTTATGAAGATCCATTTATGGACCCGACTTGTGGGATCTGATGCTTGTACTGGTACCAAGTTTTAATCAAAATCGATTTTCTTTGGCAAACTCTCCCTCAAGCCTCTTGGGCCGAATAAGCCTCCGGATTCGGAGCGCCCTTCGTGGATGTCACGATTGGCCAGAATAAGTCTCCGGATTCGGAGCGCCCTTTGGTGCACGACACCTTAGGGCCGAATAAGCCTCTGGATTCGGAGCGCCCTTCGTGGATGTCACAATTGGCCAGAATAAGTCTCCGGATTCGGAGCGCCCTTTGGTGCACGACACCTTAGGGCCGAATAAGCCTCCGGATTCGGAGTGCCCTTCGTGGATGTCACGATTGGCCAGAATAAGTCTCCGGATTCGGAGCACCCTTTGGTGCACGGCACCTTAGGGCCGAATAAGCCTCCGGATTCGGAGCGCCCTTCGTGGATGTCACGATTGGCCAGAATAAGTCTCCGGATTCGGAGCACCCTTTGGTGCACGACACCTTAGGGCCGAATAAGCCTCCGGATTCGGAGCGCCCTTCGTGGATGTCACGATTGGCCAGAATAAGTCTCCGGATTCGGAGCGCCCTTTAGTGCACGACACCTTAGGGCCGAATAAGCCTCCGGATTCGGAGCGCCCTTCGTGGATGTCACGATTGGCCAGAATAAGTCTCCGGATTCGGAGCGCCCTTTGGTGCACTACACCTTAGGGCCGAATAAGTCTCCGGATTCGGAGAGCCCTTCGTGGAGGTCACGATTGGCTAGAATAAGTCTCCGGATTCGAAGCGCCCTTTGGTGCACGACACCTTAGGGCCGAATAAGCCTCCGGATTCGGAGCGCCCTTTGGTACACGACACCTTAGGGCCGAATAAGTCTCCGGATTCGGAGCGCCCTTCGTGGAGGTCACGATTGGGATTCGGATCCGGAGCCTGCTTTAATCAAGTAATTAAGCCGAAATTACTAATATGGTTCGCCGGACAAGGTGTGCCTTAGCCGGCCCACGAGTACGACCCATTCTGGTTAAACTCGCATCCCACCTAAGGCAAGGGCCGATCCCTGAATACAGGAAAAATATTTAAGCTACACAAAAGCTCTGATAGCAAACTTTCCGATAGCGAACTAATAGCAAACCATTAAACCATACGAAATGACGTGCTTAACCATTAAAAGTTGGGATCAGGAACATTCATCCGCCACGACTAAACAAAAGATTTTCAGAGTAAGACTCCACTATATGAAATAACACTTTTTATTTGATTACAAAGTTGTTACATAGACGCAATCCGCGTTCGAACATTACAATATCTATCTCTTCTAAGACAAATCAACCGATCGATCCAACTCTTGTCAGTTGAACAACCATCGCGACTCAAAACGCATCGATCTAACCGTGCCCGAATCGGCATATCACCGGGCCTCTGATACCATCGACAATGTCAAGGCCAAGATCCAAGACAAGGGAGGTTAGGGGCAGCGGTCCTTGTGTCTCCTTTCGGGGCGATCCGCTTCAACGACTTGGAGGCTGACGCGTTTCCAATTTCTCTTTTCAGCGGTCCACCTCCCACACCGGAGAATCCTCCGCCGCAAACCATCTGAGCGCCAAGTTCGGCCGGAATTTGAGCTCCTACAACTATCATCACCATTTGATGGTGAGAACTCTTGAGCTTCCCACGCAATAGATGCTCGTGAGCCAAACATGTTTGATTGCATAAGGCGCCTGCCGCTTTTATTCTCAGCAATGGCCGCGATCTCGACGCCCAAATCCCGAAGTGATTTTATCAACACTAAACCCCACGAGACAGGCGTCGGTCAACATTCTCCATGACCTAGTTAACCCAACGGTTGGCTAAAACGCGCACAGGCTGCGCAAGGGCAAAAATTATCTAGCCCAATCGGCTAGACATCCGGCATTCGAGCTAAGTCTAAAAATGCAAAAATGCCGCAACCCCTCCGGTCCCTGGCTCACGGCTTCTTCAAATTTCAACAACAAGCCGCAATGGCGTATTCAAAAGTAAACGGCCATTACATGTAGGCCGATCACGCCAACGAATCGGCACATCGATTTAACATGCTGATACGTCTATCCAAACATCTATGCAATAAAATTAAACACGGACACGCCGAATGCCGGAGACAATTTGATATTTTCAATAAAGTGTCTTTTATTAAAAAAAAAAAAACCCAAGAAATTACATAACTGCGAACGCGACCAGCGTTCGAACCTTACAATAATTAAAGTCATACGGCGTCGCCCTCATCCTCACTCTTCTCAACCTCGAAAGCAGAAAACGGAAAGTCCTTACTGCGGTAGAGAGGTGACGCCGAATCGATTCCCGACAAGCGAAGAGATTCGACGACTTGAGATGCCTTGATCCAACCATGCCTAAACCCACTATTTTCACATCGGCAAACTTCTTCGGCAAGCTTCTCCTTGGTCTTTTTGATTCCAACCAAGCGCCCTTCGTGAAAACCTCTTTCATAAGACCTCCCCTTTGCGGATTCCAAGGCGAACATGCTCGCCGTTTCACGATCGGCAAGGGCAGCGCTTATAAGCCGACTGGTAACCCTCTCTTCCACGATCGGATTCACCGCCCCTGCTGGTTGTACCTGATCCGCTTTGATCTTTCTTAACTCACGTTCGGCCGCCTCCAGGCAAGCCTCCAAACTGCGGATATGCTCTTCTTTTTTCTCCATCTCTCGGCGGGCGGCGCGCAAACGCATGCCGACTTCATAAGCCGTATAGAGCCCTTTCACCGCCCCATGAATGCCCTCGCGAAACACTTCGTAGTCCTGACGACCAACCATTGACTGCTAAACTTCCGGAGGAAATATTTGTCAAGCAAACTCGACCGCCACGTCTGGATCTCTCACTATTGAGTCCGCTTCCGTCATGGGCCTATTCTTCACAAATACTGCAAAACTTAACGGGTACGGATTCGCGTCTGATCTCCTTTCGACTTGGGCGTGTGGCGATCTCCCCTGGGACTGCCTATCCCGTCTGGGCGACCTACTACGACGTCGAGGAGATTGACGCCTCTCTCGACCCATAGAACTCTTACTCCCAGCACGGTGTTCACTCCGGTGTTCACCACGGTGTTCACTTCGATTCATATCACCGCCAAGCTCAGCTAATGTCTTGGCTTCCCCTTTGCTGTTAAAGAAGAGCTTGTTCGACATTCACACAATAGATTTTCTCTCAGGAGTTTGAAACAGATACCTACCAGACTCTTAAGAGCTGTACCTCTGATCATTTAACACTCCCAGAGGCAGCACGATCGAGGCAAGTTCATTAATCGCGAAACCCAATCGCCTGACGCCGACTAAGTTGACGGCAGGACAATCTATTCGGCTCAAGTACCCTAGCCGGCTCACAAATTGATTCGGAGCCAGAGTTCTTATCATGAACCCCCTGGGGCAAGGGCAGATTCATCAACCTAAGGGTCCAAAATCAGTAGGCAGTGAAATTGCAAATGGTGATTTTGATGGGATATGTTCAGCCTAAGTGCGTAGTACCCCAGCCGGCTCACGAGTTGATTAGGGCAAGAGCAGATTCATCAATCTATTCGGCTCAAGTACCCCAGCCGGCTCACGACTCGATTCGGAGCCAGAGTTCTTATCATGAACCCCCTGGGGCAAGGGCAGATTCATCAATCTAAGGGTCCAAGATCAGTAGGCAGTGAAATTGCAAATGGTGATTTTGATGGGATATGTATTGAGTCTGCAGGAACCCAAATATTGACCAATCTTTTCCTCTCTACCTCCAGTGGTGAGCGACAAAAAAAAAAAAAAAAAAGAACTGTTGATGAAAACTTCAGATTCAAGTAAGGAACAAACTAAAGTTTGGACACACGATATTGTATGTATGGTTTGTTTAGAAGAGTTCTAGATAAAATCATTTGTGCCACAGTAAAATCATCCGGCTCACGAGCTGGCTGGCAAGAGCAGATTTATCAATCTATTCGGACCAAGTACCCCAGCCGGCTCACAAATTGATTCAGCTAGAATTCTTTTCATGAACCCCCTAAGGCAAGGGCAAACTCACAAATCAGGGTTTCCCCACAGTATATGCAATCCCATTTTACCAAATGCATTGACAAACACAGAACTCTTTCATTAAAATTAAACCACAGAACTCTTTCATACAAAGTGTGTGGTGGTAGCAAAAATTACAAGGAAAAGTGTGTGGTGGTAGCAAAAATTACAAGGAAATTTTCATTAATAAATTGCGCGCAGATGCTAACCAATTTATACATGAAAACTACCCTGAACCAACAAAGCACTATCCAGAAGAAGAAAAACAAAAATAAAAAGACGCATGCTCAGTAAACGGCTCCCAGATCACTCGTCGGTATCGGATTCAAGTGGCTCAACATCCACCTGCTCATAAGGAATTGGCAAATCCAATGTAACCTCAGCGGCAGCAAGGGCTTTCAGCCATCCATGTTTGAAGCCGCGATTCTCAAATTTGGACACCTCTTCAACAAATTCCGTCAGAGCAGCGCCTCTTCCTGCCTCAAAGGCCTCCGATTCGGCTTTCTCGCGGGCCGCCTTAAGCTCCTCTAACTGAGCTTCCGCTTCAGCAAGTGCTTTCTTGGAAAGTTTGAACGACTCCTCGCTCGCATTTGCCCTACCCTCAGCATCAACACGAAGCTGTTCGGCGACGCGAACCCTCTCTTTCTCCGCTTCGGCTCGCGCACTCTCCATTTCAGCTCTCATAATTTCGAACTCGGCCCTACTTTTCTGACCCTGCACCTCTGTTTGCAAATGGTCAATTCTCCCGAGAGCATCACGCAGGCGGCGACCCAAGTCGGCGATCCTTCCAATCGTCTGCAAAACAATTCGGTATGATCAGACGCCTTTAACAAACAAGAGCGAAATAAAGGTGACCTACCAGGAGTGCCGATTGAGCAGTTAGGGCAACGGCCATAATATCAGGCACGGCACCGTAAGCTTTGTTGTCAGCCGGCAGAGAAACTGAAGCCGCCAGGCTCAGAGCCACGGCTGGATCCTCAATGGCCGAAGCATCGGATAAAATCGGCACATCCCTGATCTTTGGCTGAATAATGAACGGAGCGACCACGTCCGATTCTTCAAGCCGAGGCCGTTTGCTACCAGGGCCAACTTCTGAACTCGCTTCTCCCCCGGCACCACGCTTTTGGCCTTGCTCCGAAATCAGCCGTTCCCCATCGGCCTATTCTCCGCCCTCTTTTCCCATGTCCGCCCTCTGATTCGGCGCATTCAGCCTTCTTTCGGGCGGCTATCCACTCGGCATTTCTTCTACGCGCCATCTGCGTTAGGCTTTCCTTCGCCATACCCTCAAAAAGATCGCCAGGTAGATCCCCCAAATTCGCAAAAATATCCCCAGAAGAGAAATCTGCTCGTCCTGAGGCGGACGGCTCGGCGGCCTCAAATGCCGAGCGTACGGCCTCGCCCTCTACAAGCCCCTCAGTGGACTCCCCAACCGGATCGGCAATCACCTCTATAACTGGCTCGGCGTCTTCCCCCGAATCAGAAGCTATGAGACCGATCTGCCTAAGGTTTTTGAAGCCGGGGAAGATAAGGGCCGAGAGCTGTTGATTGCCGGATGGAATCGGATATTGTCTGCAGCCGAGAAAGTAGTGTAAGTGGGTTCGTACCGAAGGAGAATATGGGCGGCTCTCCCTTGCTTTTGTACGTTTGGGCGGCCGAAATATGTGAGTGCAGTCTTGATTTCCCCAAGAACTACGTCGTCAACCGAAGTCAGAATTTTCTTCAACCTATTACCTGCAGAAGATAAAAAGCAATTTAGGGAAAAGAGCCGAATAAGAAATAGACCAACAAACATAAAACATTGTGTGGCAACCTGGGTCACCCTTATGTTTGGGAATAGGGTCCAGGCGATCCTCCCCTTCAGCGAACTCCCAATTACCTCGGACGTTGACCATCACGTCGTCAACTCGCTTACCGGAACTGGCAAGCATAGTCACCAAGTGATGGTCAATATCTTTGGCCCTGAGAAAATATCGCCCCAGCCGACCGGAGCATTTGGCTAAGGCGTAACAATGCCGAATGGCCGGAATCCCAAGGCTAATTCTAAGCCGTCGATTCAACTCTACAACCCCCATGATGATTCGAAAGAAATTTACATTGGGTTGAGAAGGAATCAAACCCCAATAGCGGAGAACGGCCCTAAGAAGTGGGTGCAGGGGGAAACGAACCCCGCCCTCCGCAATGGATAAAAGGGGGAATACGATCGTGTTTTGATCTTCCCTATCCATGTCGAGAGCGTTGTCCGTTACAAGGGATTAATGGACGTCGTCAGGAATAGAAAAATGTTGCCGGAAACCGGAAATACGATCCTCAGAAAGGAGGTCTTTCAAATGTTTGGCCATCTTAGCAAAGAACTAAATATTCGCCGAAGCTAAAATAGCAAACAGAAAATAGGATTACGAAAAAGGGAGAAGGAGACTTACGAAGAGCAGATGAGACAAGGGAAGACGGGAAGAAGTTGCAGAAAACGCGAGTCACGGAGGGATATGCACTGGCGATCCAAAAGTCTCAGAAAATCGACGAAATGCGAATTCGAAAGGACCAAAGTTTCAAACCGCAATAAATGCTGAGATACACATGAATAGAGCGGGAAAGCGTAATGATAAGCAAAAAGGCGTGCGCCTCCTGACATATTGGGGCACGCGGAGCTGCCTGACGCTAAACTTCTCAAATTTTGAACCAAACACGCCGATCAACTGCCGTCAATAGGGAGTTCGGAGGGCAATTGTGGTAGCCGAATAATGGGTGAAGATAGAGGAGGTATATATCAGAAGATTGACGCTAGCCGGCAGATATCCCGCGAGGATAAGGGGCCGAATAGGATAAATAGGCCGAATAGGGGAGGATCCCTGGAGCCGAATATTGGAAAAGATAATGATTGAAAAAGTAGGCCCTGGCCTCGAGGATCAGAAGAAACGAGTATAAATATAATGGCAATGAACTAGGAGAGGGATGTAAGAATCACTTCTAAAAACTTAGTGAACAAGCTTTCTTGAGTACAGGAACTAACTTGTCCGTCGGAGTGCTAATTCCGGCAACCCCGTCCGGAGTATTTGTATCTTTGCAGGTGACTAGCTGAGGATCATTGGCGTCTTCCAGGATTTGAGGAGTATTTCCAAACCACTTCCCCACAAAGGACAACAAGGAGAGGGGGTGGCCCTCTCCTTCTTGGGACTTCAAAGCACCATCCTCACCATTGAAATCCCTCAATATTTCAGTGGTGAGGAGGTCCAAACACCAAAGTCCCGGAGGTCACTCAAAATAGCACAAAATGGGGCCTCTCAAGGCCTAAGAGGGGTCAAACTCCTCCAAACCACAAAACACTCTAAAGAAACTATTTAGAGGGCCTAAAAACAGAACTTTTTTATGATATACACTAAACACAAAAACAGTTTTAAGATGGTCAAAAATACAATGCAAGAAAGGGGTAAAAAGGGGTAAGATTGTTACCCTTGAAGAACCTCTTCACAAATGGTGGACCAGCACCTTCCTTGAGCTCACACCAGTCCTAAAATTCCAAAACAAGCCTCAAGGACCTCAGTTCCAAAAAGATAGTGTGATGGTGGGTGTTTGTGTGCAATCCTAAGGCTAAAACACACACAAGAGAGGGAGATAGAGATAGGTTAGATACAAAGACCAAACCCTAATCCAAACTCTCTGAAAATATTCTCTCTCTCTCTCTGCTCTAAGTTGTCTAACCCTAGGACAAGGGAGAGAAGGCTTCCTCTTATAGAGGAGCCAATCTTGTAAAGCTTACAAGGTAAGCTAACAAGAGGGCCATCCCTCCATACACGTGTATGGAGGGGAAGCAAATGCAAGATAGCTGTGCTAAAATATCTGCAAAAGCAGATGCACAGTAGTCGGCCGGCCAAAGATGTCATTTTGACAAAATTTACTGCCGACCGGCAACAAAGAATACCGACCGGCAACATACATTGCCGATGGCATAAAACCCTGGCCGGTGACCTCTAGCCACGGCCGGTGATGTGTGGGGATGCCTCACAAGGCATTCCCTGCCCCTCCAAGGCAAAACACAAGGGTTTGGTGCAAAACCAGACACAAAACAGTCGAGTTCGGAGATCTTGAGGCAAGGCGCGTAGCTGAGACCTCCGGGAACTCCAAACGAACACAAACATGGATGATCACCGGATGTTCAAACGGTGACGTCCAAGTCTTGAGGACGGTCAAAAATGGGGTGTCTACAGTTGCCCCTCTTTGACAGAACTCGGAAGTCATAACAATGACGGGAGTGAATGTCAAAGCCCAGAGATGACCCATTTTTGACAAGGCCGAAGACTTAGACAAACATGCAAGACAAACAAGGTATGCGCCCGAAGGTAGGGGCAAAATGCAAGACAATGCACGAAGCCGAGCATAACTTATGATCATGCAAAGAAAGCTGTAACGAAGCACACATGCAACAGTTTTAAGCTAGCATACACCAAACTACACTACAATGCAGAAAGGATGTAAAAGAATTATGCAATTCTCGATACGTCTCGCGCAGAGGATACAATACCTGTCCGGTCCGTCTGGTTCCACCGGGCGCAAATGAACCGTACATACAATATCGTGCCTGTAAAGAAAACAAACTTAACAGGTATGATATTGTTAGCAATATGCATGACAATGCAAGAATGAATGCAAAATGATATGCAATATATACGAAACAATGTATGAATAATGCAATTGAAACAATGCAAACTATATGCAGAGCAATTGAATCATGATCCAATCATGAGCGATTCGAAACCACACGTATGTCAAATAGATTGATGGAGGTAACAAGTCCGTCTACCATAGGACGATCAACTGAACTATGAGTAATGTAGACGGACATAAGAACAAGTATTGGGTGGAATGACATAAGTGGGGTAACGACCCGCTGGAGAAAGAATGATGATCCTAATGCCGGATGCAAAATTACACTACAATGTAATATAAACAATGGATATGGCCTGTAGCCAAACCAAATCTTGCCTAGGAAAGGCATGTACGCATACGATCCATGTCTAACACAGAAAAGGTGCCGCAACCCTCAAACCAACATACCAGCGTGGAATAGGCGCGTACACATGCAGAACTGTGTTTTAACGTGAAAAGTAAGGGCACATACCAGACCAAGCGCAACATGGAAAGGCGCAAGTCGTAGGCGAAGGGTGATGCAGTGAATGCATGCAATCTATAATGCGACATGCATTGGGATGGAAATGGATATGATGGATATGGCACGCGGGCCAAACCAAATCTTGCCTAGGAAAGGCATGTACGCATACGATCCATGTCTAACACAGAAAAGGCGCCGCAACCCTCAAACCAACATACCAGCGTGGAATAGGCGCGTACACATGCAGAACTGTGTTTTAACATGAAAAGTAAGGGCACATACCAGACCAAGATCAACATGGAAAGGCGCAAGCCATAGACGGAAGGTGATGTAGTGAATGCATGCAATCTATAATGCAACATGCATTGGGATGGAAATGGACATGATAGATATGGCACGCAGGCCAAACCAAATCTTGCCTAGGAAAGGCATGTATGCATACGATCCATGTCTAACACAAAAAAGGTGCCGCAACCCTCAAACCAACATACCAGCGTGGAATAGGCGCGTACACATGCAGAACTGTGTTTTAACGTGAAAAGTAAAGGCACATACCAGACCAAGCTCAACATGGAAAGGCGCAAGCCGTAGGCGAAGGGTGATGCAGTGAATGCATGCAATCTACAATGCGATATATACAAATATGCAATACATTCAATGATATGTGACGATGCATGTATTTACAATGATGCATGACAAAATGCAGTATTTACAATGATGCATGACAGTGCAATTATATTTTTGTTTGTTTTTTGTTTGAAATGCATGACGCACAGAATACGCGACAACGAGAGTCGCTTGAAATGCATGACAATGCATGATCTTTTCTTACTGCGCGATGACGCGCGGCTATGAGATGCATGATGATGCATGATGCATGAGAATGCATGAAGATGTATAATTTCGAAATGCGCGACAACACGCGGCTTTTGAGACGCATGATAATGCGCGTTAATGCAAGTGCGTGACAACGCACGTCTTCTGATATGCATGACAATGCAACCGAGCGGGTTTAAGGTCTCGCCAGACCGGGCATGTTTTTGGTCCCGCCGGACCAGGTCGAATGCGATTTGAGATGTGATGTGCAAGACAGCGTGATAGAATGCATGCCAAATGCAATGGGATGCACAAAACAGCGCGATCGAAGGTCTTGCACCTCCCAAGGATTTAAGGTCTCCTAGACCGTGGCGATGCACAAGACGGTGCGGTTGAAATGAAAGGCACAGGGGGCAACTTTCGAGTTTTGTAAAAGCCCAAAGGATACGAAAAGGATACACCTTGCACGAATTCGAGTGCCACGCACAGAAGACACGGTCCGAGGTCAAAACGGAGGCCGGTTGAGCGTCGGAGATGCACTTTTCTTGCACTTTCTTGAGCTATGAAGACCAAAAACTACACATATGGCCTGAACAAGGCTTTAGGAAGATCACCGGCCAGACTAGGAAGCCACCGGCTGTCCATCAGCTGCTAAAAAGTTCCATCGGCACAATATTCTGCCGACCGGCAAAATATATTGCCGACCAGCCAAAAGTGCCTGAATCGGGGGCAGGCTTGACATTTCACCTCGGGTCTTTTAAAATAGGGTTCCAAACCCTATTTCTTCACTTCCCCTTGGCCGAAATTTCACACACTCTCTCTCTAGAGCGTTTTCCCTTCCTCGTTTCCTCGTTTTCTTCGCGTTTTACGCCCGTTTCGTCGTCGGATTCGCGATTCCCTTCGCGTTTCGCACATTTTCAAACGATTAAAACTTCGTTTCGGTACGTCCTTTGCTATTTTCGCCTTTTGGGGCTTGTTCCCCTCGAGTTTCTCTCGAGTTTCGTGCCTTTTTCCTATTCCGGCTTTTCCGGCCATTTTCCACCCTCTCGGGGTTGACTTTTTGTTGACTCTTCGCATTCTTGCCCGGTTTTCCTTCTTCCGGCTATTTTCTCATCACTCTTGACATAGCCGATGATATTCCACGCGGTGGGACTCCCTCGGATCACGAGATGGATCCCGGGGCCGAGCTCCTTCCTTTGAGCGAGCGCCCGTTCGACCCGGCGACCTACCGGCCGGCGATCCATATCTTGCCCCTCGATGGACTTCGCCAGTTTCAGAGTTTTGACAGGGCGCTGGATCCCGAGCTTCTACTACGTGAGCCTACCTCTCACCTATCCTTCGGTGCTTCCGAGGTAACATTTTTTCTCTATTTTACTTTCTGCAATGTAGAACTTTTAACTGTCAACCGCCATAGCTGATTACATTCTTTAATTGCTTTAGCTCAGATGCTCTGATACACTGTGTATTGTAGTTGATCGCAAACACACTTGCAACTGATATCTATTTAGGACCGACACATGCACACACACTGCACTAGCCTTAATCACCCAAACACACGGCACACACCGTATTTCACTGTAAACTCACCGACACCCAGTATCTGTTTGAATCTGAAAACACGCACGCATGCTAAATTTGCACTGAACCACGCAAACACGCTGACGCATCACACGTTGCAGTTCACTGTAAACACACTGGCACTCGGTATCTGTTTGAATCTGAAAACATGCATACATGCTGTATTTATCTCAATTCTTCATGCGCTACAAAACTGGTGTATTTAGCATTGCTTCGCAACTGTGTTCCTGAAAACAGGGGGATTCCCATTCTGTCCGTGGGTATGGGAACATCGCCGCTCAAGACTGGTATGCAGAGCTACCCAAGGCGGTTTGCCACATTGTGGACCAGGCCGGTTTTGGCGCGTTCTGCAGGGGGCTATCCCGGCTCACTACATGCAGGCCTCTTCTCGCTGCTCTAGTGGAGAGGTGGTGGGACACCACTGATTCGTTCCATCTTTCTGCTACGGGAGACATGACGATGACTCCCTATGATTTCTCGATGCTCACAGGCATCGGGGTAGGGGGTGATCCGATCCCCTTTGACATTGATATGGACGAGTGGACCGCTGCTCAGATCTACCTGCTTGGCGCGGCGCCGCCTCTCGTCCGTCCAGGCTTCGTCCGATATTCCTGGTTTGAGGTGCAGTTCAGGGTCCAGCCCACGTTAGGGGAGGAGGCTCCGATGACTGAGGAGGCTGTGGAGCAGTATACGCACGGCTTTTTGATGTTTCTCCTGGGGACTACCCTTTTCGCCCACCGGGCGAACACTGTGCCCCTCTGCCTGCTCAGCGCACTGGTGGACGTCAGGCAGATCTTACATTGTGACTGGGGTGGCGCCGTTCTGGCCACCCTTTATGGATATATGAGCTCAGTCTCCCGTGGCAGCGGGCAGTTGCTTGGAGGCTACTGGCGGGCTTGGGAGGTACGTCTTCTCCTTTGCTTTACATTTCTGCTCTACATTTTCTGTACTCTGTACACTGCACATACTGTAGTCTGCTTTACACTAACTGTATACTGCACACACGGCACACATATTCTGCTTCTCACTGACTGTGCACTGCACACACTGTACACTCTGCACAATACACTGCACAACACACGGCTCTGCCATTTCTGCTTTATTCTGTATTTTGCTTTATCTGATTTTCATACTTGTGTCTGTTCTGCAGTTGTGGGTGTACGCCTACTTTCCCAGACTTGCACATGTGCCAGATGTGGAGACCCCTCTGGTCGTCCCTTTCTCGCGCCGCTTCGACGGGAGATGCGTGCGGAGGCCCCGAGAGACATTTAGCTTCTTCCGCCGCTTCTTCGACAGTATCACCCCTGCTGAGGTATGTTTTACTTGCAGTTCATTTAAGCTTCGTCTTTCCACTGCATGTTTCAATAACAGTAGATAACAAACTGTATTTCAATTCCAGATCACCTGGCAGCCGTGGGCTCCACTGCCAGCGACGATTCGGGATCGGTTTGCCGGTGCTGAGGAGACCTCGTGTTTCCGGATTCTGCTGGAGGGCCCGGTCTGTCGGGCCTGGTACCTGGGTGAGCGTTTCTTGTGTCAGACCCTGGGTTTACCGGAGCAGATAGTCCCGGTGGACCCTCCTGAGCATATGAGGGATACCGAGAGATTCACCACCGAGTAGATGATCGACTATACGATCGGCTGGGAGGCAGACAGCTTCAGAGGCGAGGGCGATTACTTGGAGTATATCCGAACCTTCATCATGCGACCTCTAAGCGGCGGCCACCGAGCGGAGAGAGAGAGGCCTGCGACGCCAGCGGCTGGAGCGGGAGCAGGGGCTGGAGGGGGAGCGTCGAGGAGAGCTCGAGTCCGTGGCAGGGGTGGAGTTCAGAGAGGACGGGGGACCGGTTGGCCTGCTCTACCCACTTCACTAGCATACAGAGGGCAGGGTGGGGCGACCTACCAGATTCCCTTTGCTCCTCCACCGGCTGATCACGAGTTAGTCGGTTTCCACGACTTACCCTCGGTATGTATTACTGCATTCTTCATTTTGTATTGCCATTTCATTTCAATTTGTTTGATATTCCGCAGAATATTGATGCTGTTAATACTTTTGCAGGCGTCCTCCGAGTACACCCGGCAGTCCCTGGAGCTGAATGCCTCCATGATGGGGATGTTGCAGTGGACCTTCGACCTCCTGGCCCTCTACAGTATTCTGGTATGTTCTTCTGACCACAATCTTAAACCATACATAAACTACTTCTCATGCAAATCTGATGCGCTACACAAAACCTGACAAACTACTCACGGCATCCACACACTGTACTCATACACTGCATTCTGTACTGATTTACTGCTCACGGCATCCACACACTGTACTCATACACTGCATTCTGTACTGATTTACTGCTCACGGCATCCACACACTGTACTCATACACTGCATTCTGTACTGATTTACTGCTCACAGTATTCTGATGTATTCGCCTTTCATGCTTTTTCAGCCTCCCTTCCAGATTCCTCCAGTGGGTGGCGCTCCAGCTGGGCCTTCTATTTCCACCCGGGACGGCAAGGCATACCCCCGCACCAGAGGGAGGCGCACTCATGTCGGGAGTAGCTCGCGGGCTCCATCCCCAGACGATGAGTCGGAGGCAGAGGCGGAGTCATCTGAGGAGGAGACCGGGGACAGCTCGAGCTCAGGCTCAGACGGTGATGCTCCTGGTGATGCTCCTGGACTTCTGCCCAGGAAGAGGGCGAGGACGGATCCCCAGGCGTGAGACCATTGATGTTGCTTCAGATTTTTGCTGCTTTTCCTTCTTTTTGTACTTTTTCTCTTTTTGGTAGTTGGATTACCTTGTACTGCAGCAGGCAGGTTTTTGTTCCCAAAACTTTGTACTTGAAAAAGATTATATGGAATGAAACAAACTTTGGTCTAAAAAAAAAGAGTGTTATATCCGTATATTTCATACTTTGCACTACATTTCATCATATTACACCTCAAATGCAAATGAAATCGATCTGTTGTCTGAAAATTGAGCACTTGCACTGTGATAATCGGATAACCAACCAACTAACAGCAAACAACTCATACAAACCATTGCTCAACCTGGACACACAGCCCATACTCTGTTGGGGATTAGTCTGCATACAGCCCATAACACAGCACTCGGTTCATTCTGCACACAGCAAACCCTGAACAAACAGCCCAATCTGACAAGACGGACCACAAAACTGAAACGGTTGAAGTTGAAACACGCTCGGATGTCCCAAATTTCCTTTTCTTCTCTTGCTTCGCATAAATGTAGAGAATGGCACAGCATTCTGATCACAAACGATTAATCTTTGGAAAAGAGTTTCACGACCGGGGTATCGAGCCTACAACTAAACACAGCGAAGGGACTCAAGTGGAGAAAACAAAAGGCACACGTCCTGAACACAACGAGACGCGCTCGGAAAAGACTCAAAACAAAAGTTGAGACCGACAAACCGAAAGACACGACACACGGACGTGTTTATAGAAAACAAAAGACCTCGGATCTCGAGGAACCAGCTCCTCCGGGTATGTTTCCCACCCTTTCTGATTTGTGATTATCACATCACTCGGCCCTCAGGCTCGGTTTTTCTCTCAAAAACCCTTTTCTCACTTTTCTCTCATCGTACATCTCTCTATTCTTCAATCTCTCATTTTTTATCCCTCCCCTAGGTGGTTGATAGATGAATAGAAAGTCGCGGGTTCACGCCCGACTCTGTTAGCTCACGGCTATTTCTTTCGGCGTTGTTCAATCGAGGTTCCGGATAGGGAAGACCTATTCTGGCGAATAGGGTGCCTTCTGGCAAGTATGTGGACGGCAGGGGAAAGACGGCACATCCGACTCAACTGTGCCCCTAGTTCATTATTTTGACCATTTTTTGTTTTCTTCTTTCTAAAACAGTTTTGACCAAAATGAGCGTCAGATTAACGTGCTTATTCAATCTTTGATTCGAAAATCATGCAAGTGAAACTATGAGTACTGAAAATTTTCCCCCTCTTTTTTTTTGGGGGTCCAAGATAATGGTCCAATTTTGGAAAATGAAATAATTTTCGAGAAAACAGTCAACCTCAGTAAAAATTTTCAAAAACTATTTTCGCAAACGGTCAACGCTTAACAAGCACGGAACCTACGCTCGAGATGCACAACCTCGGATCAGAGGCAATGGAAAATTGCCCCTTGTTTGGATGGCAACTTACGGCGACGCACAGCAATGGAAAGTTGCCCCTTGTTTGGATAATGCCGCGGCATGCTCATCGATGATTGATCGCGACCGGGCTCTCAGGCACGGAGAGGACGGAGACAGCCACAAACAATATATGGACACAGTCACCTTGAAAGCGTTGGCGGCTGGACTTCAGGAGGAAGTTGATCACGTAGCTCCAGTCGTTGCGACCGAGACATTGGATTTGGAGGAAGGATAGGTGATCAAAACCATTACACAGACTGAGACGCTATGAAAGCGCTGGGGGCTGGACTTCAGAATGAAGTTGCCTACGTATCCCAAACATGGGAATCAAGCCTTACGTAGTTCCGGTTAAGGTACACTCGGGTATTTTAACCTTCACTTTTAGGCTCTAACTTTTGCCAAGGTGCCCAATGCGGGTTTTCGACCTTGCGAGCTCCTGTTTTTCTTTCCTTTTCAAAATATATTTTTTTATTTCTTTTTCTTTTCATTTTTCTTTTTTTTTTGCATTTATTATTTTTCCTCTTTTTTTTTGTTCTTTTTCTTCTTTTTCTTGCTCTAACTTTTGCCTGGGTCGCCCTTCCGGGTTTTCAGCCCAGCGAGCCTCTCAAGGGTAAAAGTGTAACAAGTCCATGCCAAATGGTTTTAGGATCTCGAAGCCATCCGTATCCGGGAGAGTGGCTGTTGTATTGATTTATAGAAGAATCCATCTTCGGCTCTTCGAGCACATCGGACATTTGTGCCCCTAGTTCTGGGGCTGCTTCCGTTCTAGCTTCACAAGCTTCTTCTGATGAGATCTGATCTTCTTGATCTGACTTAGGTGCCTCTTGTTCGAGGGTTGCTTCAAACCGGGCCGCACAGGCCTTTCATGGCAGTTAACTGTTGAATGTTTTGAATGGATTCCAGGTTCGAAGCAGATAGATTGGATCTCGAGGCTGAGAGCGATCCTAGGCTGCATAATCTCAAGAACGATTCCACACAGGTCTTCACAAGACCGCACAAAATATTTTTTGAAAGTTTTTAAGAAAGCGACTAATCGCTCGTTGCTGAAGATGGTGTGGAACCAATCTGGACCAAGCCAGGATCCTTCTCAGTACTCATGCTGACAGGCATGATTTCATTCATAAAAGGCTTAGCACGCCTCTCTTTCTCTCAATTTGATCAAAGTTTTGCAAATCCCGAGGAATTCCTCCCTCTTTGTTTTCACCGCAGTGTTTAAAAAGGGTTTTTGAAAAGCTTAGGTCATTACAATGATTTTCAGGGCACAAAAGAGTAAGTAGAATGCACTGCCGTTTCGTTCAAATCCTCTGGCACAACTAGCTCAAATAGCAAATAAGCATGAGAACATGATAGCCGCAGCTGTTTCATTCAGATTCCCCGATTGCGACTGGCTCCTCAACCGAGACAGACTCAAAAGGAAAAACAAAAGGATAATTACAAAACGGTGTTCGAGGCGACAACCCCGGAATCACCTGACATTCTATACAGGAGGGCCGACTCGCTACAACAAGACAGACCTGTAAATCAAAAAGGACTGACTCACGACAACGAGACAGACTCAAAACAAAACAAAAGACTGACTCGACACCCAAGCCAGAATTTACAAAGCCAACATTCACAGATGCTCAAAAATGCGTGCCAGACGCCACATCAAAAACACTGGGCGCCGCTCACAAGTGGTCCAACCCTGATCACATACTCACGGTATCTGCATCCTCAAAATCCAATAACTGGGTAGTAACGGACTTGGCTGAGGTGGGCGGGAGGATAACCTCGTTGTCAATCAAATCTTGCACCTCATGACGGAGGCGGAAGCAATTATCGGTAGCATGACCAGTTTGCTGGTGGTACGCACAGTACAGAGCAGCATCATGTGTAGCAGGGAGTTTCTTTAGCAGAGGTCGAGGCTCCAAGGGTTTAAGATGCCCTCTTTCTGCTAGGATCTGAAGTGCCTTGGACAATGGCATGTAGAGAGCATGGAAGACCCTGTGCCCTCGGGGTAAGTACTTCGTATTCTTGCTAGACGCACCAGCGAAAGGGTCGGCAGGTGCGGCCTTGACTTTCTGATCTTTCCCAGGTACAGGGTTGGGAATGGGAGGAACTGTCCTGGCATAACGGGGCCCATCCCGGTTTTCTGACTGTCTTGAACTACCCTCAGGTGGAGTGGGGAAAACATCATCCACAATCTTGGTCAGGACTACGGATACTTGCTGTTTACTCATCCCCCCGGCTTTCAAAGCCTCGACTGCCCACAGCAGTTGTTCGATAGGATCGGCATCTGCCTTCATTTTGCCTTTGTCTCTGGCCTCAGCCTAATCTAGGATTTGGGTTGGTACGTCGTTGTTATAGCTGGAGGCCATCTCCGGTTGGCTAAGTTCAATCACAATCCGCCCCAACAGCGGGGGCTCCTGGGGTATAAAACTCCTGGCATATGGTGCGGCAGGGGGCGAAGCTGACATCCCGTAAGCGAGATCTGCCACGGACCTCTGGAGATCACCTATCATCCCCATTAACTCGAATATGGTGGGCTCACGAGCCTGATACAGCTGGGGGGTCCAGACCGGGTGCGCAATAGGCGACCTGGGTGGGTGTGGCACATCAACATTGGTCCCACTTTGCGGGGTGATTTCTTGATCTAATGCGGCTGTCATAATCACAATCTCCTCCGAATTCTGCGTCATCATTAGTCCTGCCTCAGCAAGGGGGAACGCTAGCTATTCTGTATCAACTCTCTGAACACTTTGAACTGAAAGGAAAACAAACAGCATTTCAGCCCAAACAGATCAAACGCAAGTGTGGCCGGACAACTGCACTCTACTACTGATCACTGTTTCCCAGAATCACTGTTCCCAAAACACTGAACTAGATACCCACAGATATAACTGATTCTCGCAAAATGATACTGATGCCCTCAGGCTTGATACTCAATCTTGCAAACTGATATGTGTGTTCCTGTAGAGATACACTCTGAAAGCACATAGCAAGTAGAGAGAACACAAACACCCCTATGTTGGGGTAGGGTTTCCCTGTCCTATTTTGTCAGGAGCTAGGGTTTCACTATGCACGCAGCGGTTTCAAACAACCTAATATCGGGTAAGCAACCTGTCCTAGCTTGGAATGGTCACTATGGATTCCGAATATGCACTAGGTCGAATGGTCGAAAAGGGTGCCCCGGTAAAACCGGGGTTTGTGTTTCCATACTGTCAGAGCCCATAACCGGTCAGCCTTATGGTCATGCCTTGACAAGACAAGCCTCCGGCAAACCGTTCAGGAATGGCAGATGGCAAACACGGTGTCCTAGGCGCACCAATGCACATGCAGTGCAAAGAGACACATAAATGAAATCAAAATAGGATATCACGAGTTTGAGTCAAGCTCTCTAAATCCCCAGTAAAGTCGCCAGAAACTGTAACACGCCCGCGAGGGACCCCGCGCTGCACGCTACAGTTCGGACTCGATTTGTGTCACGGTTCTTAATCTGAACCAAAGAGTCCAAATCTGGCAAATCGTTTTTGAGAAAACAGATTTTTAGAAAAGAAGTGCCAAACATGGACTGCTTTGCCACATACAGAGTCGCCACCTAAATATTTTTTGAAATGGGGGAATTTAGGAAACCCTGACTCGGTGCCAAAGGCCACGTGTCCGTCATCACCAAAGTTGCCTCGGCTCGGGAACTTGGGTACGATTAGGGAAGGTCAGCTATGAGCACCCCCTCTCGCCCGGGTCCGAAAACCGGCCTCTACTAACCATGATATCTTATTTTGAAAGCTTTATGTGTTCTTATACCGGTTATTAGCCTAGAATTACTATGTTATGCGCGCAACAAACAAGTATAGACCAAATCGCCTAAATTGGAACAAAACATTACATGTTTGTTTTGGAAATAGTTTGCTACTCGTAAGTAGGCTAAACTGCAGATTTTGCCACCCTCAAGTAGGCTTTAGAAAAGATGGTTTTGCCACTATCTAGTGGGCTTAAAACTCACAGTTTCAATGCATTATTCCAATTTAGGTAATTCAACCTCCATCCACAGGCATTCAAGCAGTTTATAGCATATAAGCATCTAGCCACATGGTAAGCATGCTATCATGTTAACATTCACACGCATGCGATATGCTAAAGCATAAAGATACTTACATTGTACTCCGTGCCAAAACAGTAAACTGGTTAGCAAACATGCGTGACCCTAGTTCATGTTAAGATGGCTAATGCAACACATGCACAATGCAACTAAGATGGGCTCGGCTAATCTACAATGACATGTGAAATGCTACAACTAACACGTATTCAATTTGGAATTGAAATACAAATGCAGTTAGAATGATGCGCCGAGCCCGGTGCATGCAAGACAGATGAAGGGATGCACGCATGCATAGCATAAGGTATGCTAAAATAAACATGTCCTAATACTAACCATCAAAACAGGTAAGTAAAAGGGAGAAAGAGGTGGGGGTTAGAAGACATGCACACACACACCCACACTTATTACAGATTGACCCTCGCTCGGAGGGGACCGAATAATAATACAATTCGAATAATAAATTAACTATCCTAGCCAATTAATTATTACAGACCAAACTAAACTAATTAAGCAAATTAATTAGTCTAAGAAAGCAATAAACAGCAGCCTCGGGGAGATGGCTCGATGCAACGCATGCTCGGTTTCACTCGGAAAGCCACTGCCATGCATAGTCTGCCTCTGTTTTCCTTGCTCTGCCCCTCTGAAGACTACCAAAGTCTCAGAGATGCTTCTCTGAACACTGGGGATCACCACCGGCTGAGGAGGATTTCCACCGGCCGCCAAATATGATCATCGGCTGCTGATTTAATTATCGGCCACTGATGGACGGCCGGTCGGCACTATATGTTGCCGGTCGGCCAAAAATGCCTGCTGAACCTGCAACTCACAGCAGCAGAGGACAAGGCATAGCATGGCAATGCATTTCAAGGAATATATGAACCTATCACACCCCTTTATCATGTTTATGACTCAAAGAATGATGTGCCTCGATTCTCGGACCACCAATCACGCATTTCCATGCATGATGGTCCAAAGAATCAAGTGTGCAACTTCAATTTCAAATGAATGCAATCCAAATAAACACACAAGGAGGCCAACCTCTATCACACTCACTTCAAGAGGCAAAGCATGCACATTGATTCAATGCAATCCTAAACATATTAGCTAGCATGCAACATGGACAATGCAATGTGTGTTAGGCACACAACCTAAGCAAATAATCATGCAAGGCATGGAACTATTATACTAATGGCCAACATGCAAGATATAATCTAAGCATGCAAGTATGCAAGGCATACAACATATTAAGCAACTTTCAATGAAGATTGCATGCCGAATGCAACATGATTCAAGCACGCAACACATGTGAAAGGCCAAGCATACAACCAAGACAAAGTAAACATGCTACAACATGAAAAAGATAGCCTTAAACAAGTTTGGGCAGCTCTCACCTAGGCCCAAAATAGTGGCTAAAGTGCTCAAAAGTGAAGGCTAAACACACATACACACATGCACATGTTAAGACCTAACACTTAGGCATAAACAAGCAACCTTTAAGCACACTTAAAAGAGGCATAGCACGGACTAATGGCATGCAAGGAAGGCATACAAGCATGTTAAAGGGACTGAAATAGCATGGCAAATGGTCCCAACCCACTAAATCAAAGCAAGTAATGCATGCTATACACTCGCGCACTTAAGGCCAACAAACCAAAAATGCAAAGGGGCTATATAATGCATGTCATGGCCGACCAAAATGACCGAGGACAGACCTCAATCATGACAAAATAAACATGAAAGCTTCACAAAGCCAAGCCTAAAGCATGCTAGAATAATGGTTTACAACCTAAGGCATGTTAAGGCAACAACAAGGCATTACATGGCATGTATGTTAAACTAACACGGTCTACCAAAACCAATATACAACAATGTTATTTCATGGCAAAATAAGCATAAATAACAACTGAGGCACGTTCAACAAGAGCCTAAGCTAGGTGCTCCCTCAAGAGGCTAAAATGCCCTTTTCAAGGACAACAAGGAGAGGGGGTGGCCCTCTCCTTCTTGGGACTTCAAAGAACCATCCTCACCATTGAAATCCCTCAAGATTTCAGTGGTGAGGAGGTCCAAACACCAAAGTCCCGAAGGTCACTCAAAATAGCACAAAATGGGGCCTCTCAAGTCCTAAGAGGGGTCAAACTCCTCCAAACCACAAAACACTCTAAAGAAACTATTTAGAGGGCCTAAAAACAGAACTTTTTTATGTTATACACTAAACACAAAAATAGTTTTAAGATGGTCAAAAATACAATGCAAGAAAGGGGTAAAAAGGGGTAAGATTGTTACCCTTGAAGAACCTCTTCACAAATGGTGGACCAGCACCTTCCTTGAGCTCACACCAGTCCTAAAATTCCAAAACAAGCCTCAAGGACCTCAGTTCCAAGAAGATAGTGTGATGGTGGGTGTTTGTGTGCAATCCTAAGGCTAAAACACACACAAGAGAGGGAGATAGAGATAGGTTAGATACAAAGACCAAACCCTAATCCAAACTCTCTGAAAATATTCTTTCTCTCCTCTCTAAGTTGTCTAACCCTAGGACAAGGGAGAGAAGGCTTCCTCTTATAGAGGAGCCAATCTTGTAAAGCTTACAAAGTAAGCTAACAAGAGGGCCATCCCTCCATACACGTGTATGGAGGGGAAGCAAATGCAAGACAGCTGTGCTAAAATATCTGCAAAAGCAGATGCACAGTAGTCGGCCGGCCAAAGATGTCATTTTGACAAAATTTACTGCCGACCGGCAACAAAGAATGCCGATCGGCAACATACATTGCCGATGGCATAAAACCCTGGCCGGTGGCCTCTAGCCACGGCCGGTGATGTGTGGGGATGCCTCACAAGGCATTCCCTGCCCCTCCAAGGCAAAACACAAGGGTTTGGTGCGAAACTAGACACAAAACAATCGAGTTCGGAGATCCTGAGGCAAGGCGCGTAGCCGAGACCTCCGGGAACTCCAAACGAACACAAACATGGATGATCACCAGGTGTTCAAACGGTGACGTCCAAGTCTTGAGGACGGTCAAAAATGGGGTGTCTACACATGTCAGAAATTTCACGCCAAAAGGCTCCCAGTCTTGGGGCGAACTGCAATTGAAAATGGCCAACGTGAAGCTATCTCAAGTCTGGGTGATGGCATGTCGACAACAACTGGGCTCTGCTCTGATATAGCTATCCAATCCCTTGGCAAAGTGGAGGCAAGGGGCAAGAACAAGGCCGGGGCAAGCATTGATCCCTATGAACATCTTCAGTGGGCTATTAAGGCTTTGAAGGGCAAAGGGCTGAACAAGCAGCAAGTGCTTGTAGTTGTTGCAAAGACTGTGGATAACACTTTTGTCACTCAGGTTGGGAGCATTTTGAATCCAGGGATAAACCATGAAAAGGGCTTCCGTACCAGAAACATCCTTTTCAGCTCACATCCTACACGCATAGGAGATCATCAAACCAAGTCAACACCTGCCAACCCCTCTGTCAACCTTGGTAGGATTGGAAACCTCACCTTCAATCCCCTTTACATGACCTTGTCCAAAGCTCTCTAAAGCCTCATAGGAAAAGGCCATCTCAAAACCCCTTGACCCTCGGCCTCTCCCCTGATCCCCTTCCATCTAGGTATAATGTTGCCAAGTGTTGTGCCTTCCATCAACAAACCGGCCATGACACTGACAGTTGTTTTCGTCTTCGCCATGAAATACAAGATCTGATTGACAACGAGGTCATCGTCGCGCTAGGTCCTACAAAGTCTATTGGCACTGGATCAATGAACTAGGGAGATAATGTGACTATGTGATCAAGGAGGAACCACCTGCTAATGGCGCTCATTTTACTCCAGATATGGCAGATGTCACACACTGTTTTGAGCAATTTGCAATTGTTTTTTTGTTTTACTTTTAGACTTGGGTATTGAGTCGGTCCTTTTGTATTGAGTCAGTCTTGTTGTATTGAGTCAAGTCTTGCCATGTTAGAGGTTGCTGATTTCAGACTGTGTTCACTCGGGCATCACTTTCTTGTTTTGTGGTTGTCTTTTACACTCTTTCTTTTGAGTCTATTTCTACCATTGAGCCAGTTGCACCAGAAGATCTGAAAGAAAAAAGCAGTAATTTTCACATACTTCTCTGTGCCTTTAAATCATTACATTAACCAAAGTTTTTCAAAACTATTTTCGAAACTGTGGTGAAAACAAAGACGAAGGAATTCCTCGAGATTTGCAAAAAATTGATCAATTGAGAGGAAGAGAGTCGTGCTAAGCCCTTAATGAATAAGATCATGTTTGTTAATATAAGTACTGAGAAGGATCTTGGCTTGATCCAGATTGGTTCTATATTGTCTTCAGAAGAGCGAGCGATTAGTCGCTTTATTAAAAGATTTCAAAAATATTTTGCGTGGTCCTACGAAGACATGCCTGGGATTGATCTTAAGATTGTATAGCATAGGATCACTCTCAACCTCAAGACTCGACCCCTTTGCTTGCAAACCTTAAACCCTTGATTCAGAATGTTCAACAATTAACCACAATGTGAGGCTTGCATGGTCGGGATTCGAAGCAGCCCTCGAACTAGGGGTAATAAGGTCAGATGTCATCAAAGGAAGCTTGCGTAACTGGAAGAGAAGCATCCCTTGAACTAGGGACAAAAAGGTCAGAGGTGCTCGAAGATTCAAAACTGGGTTATTTCTCAAACCAATAAAGACTGGCAAGAAAGCCAAATCCCAGAATTTTAAAGGAGAAAAAATTATTACTGAATAGCAACACTAGGGCAAAGGGCAAATTCAGACCCGATTGGATGGGCCCCTTGCATCATCAAGACTACATCATCAGCGAATAGTAACCAGTCTCCTATATTCAGATGGCTTAAAGATCCTACGCCGATCAACATGGACAAGTTAAACATTTTTATCCTTGAGAGGCTCGCTGGGCTGAAAACCTAAAAGGGCGACCCAGCAAAAGCTAGAGTAAGAAAAAGAGAAAAAGAACAAGAAATAAAAAATGGAAACAAAGAAAAAATAAGAGAAAAAGAGAAAAATAGAGAAAAATGAAGAGAAAAGAAAAAATAGCTCGCAAGGTTGAAAAGTTGGAAGGGTGGCCTTGGCAAAAGTTAGAGCACAAAAGGAGAGTGTCAACACCTGAGTGAACCTTAACCCGGAACTATGTAAGGCCTGATTCCCATCTTTGGGATGCGTAGGCAACTTCATCTTAAAGTTTGGCCCCAACCATTCTCAACCTGCTCGTCTCATCCATGTTGGTTGGCTTATCCTTGTTCAACTCGGTTATCCTCTCCATGTGCAAATTGGCTCATCTTTGTTCAAATTTGGTTGTCCTATTCTGTTGGAAAATTCAGCTACAAGACAGTTCAAGTTCAGATCTGGGTTTGCGTATCTCTAGAGTTAATTCCTCGTTGGTCGGGTAGTGGCCATTTGCAAATAGTTTTGAGGATTTTTAGTGAAGTCGACTAAGTCTCTTGAAAATCATTCCATTTTTCCAAAACTGGACCATTTCTTGGACCCAAAAGGGAAAATTTTCAGTGCTCATAGCCTGACTTACATGATTTCAAAGCAGAAAGTCGAACAAGCATGTTAATCTAACTCTCATGTTGGTCAAAATTGTTTTAGCAGAAAACCAAAAAAAAAAATGGTCAAAATGATGAACTATGGGCACAGTTGAGTCAGGTTTTCCTGTCTTTTCCCATTATCAATGCACTCACCAGAAAGGGCACAACTGAAGTTCGTAGTAGGGGGCCAAGTGCTCTTTTATCCTCTAAACAATGAAGTATCGAGCCAAGTGTGAAGCGCAAACTAGAAATGGAGCTAGGTATTCCACTCCCTCATCTAGACGGGTCTGATCAAATCCAAACTGGCCAAGGGCAGCATCAACCGATGTCAGATGCAAATCTTCTGTACGTCTAGTCGCACCATAACCCCTATACGGGAAATCTCACTAGTTGTGAGCAAAAGAAGGAGAATCTAGCAGAATACCAGGGACAAGAGCCAACAACTTCCTACTTATCCATCAACCACCCAGGGAAGGGATAAAAAATAAGAGATTAAAGAATAGAGAGATATGTGGTGAGAGAGAAAGTGAGGAAAGAGCTTGTCAGAGAAATAAAGATTGAGTGCCAAAGGGATGTGAGAATCACAAATGAGAAAGGGTGGGAAACAATACCCGGAGAAATAGGCTCCTCGTGAACCAAGAGGTCTCTTGCCATTGGAACATATCCGAGTGTTGTGTTTGTTGTTTTTGTTTGTCTCGATTCTTGTTTTGAGTCATTGTGAGTGTAAATATTTGTGTTTAGGTTGTTTTACTTTTTTTCCTTTGTTGAGTCATTTTGACTGTGGTCAGTCGTAGGCTCAATACCCGGTTAAGAACTCATTTCTCAGTTCCAATTGCAAAAATAAATCGTTTTGTGCTTAGAGTGCTGTGTCATTTCCAACAGGATGTGCAAAACAAAATTCTTTCTTTCATAAACTGCAGGGTCCAACCCCAATCAAAAGAAAGAGCAATAGAACAAAGACCTATCTGAAGTTAGATAGGTTCCGAACTGCAAAATAAAAGAAAGGAGGGAAAATTGAAGCATCAGAGTTTGGTTCAACTTTAGCATTTCCGAGATTGCATTCCCGGTGCACCTTCTTAGGCCTTGTCATTTCTCCAAAGTATGAATGTACCTCAACCTCAAGCTCAAGCCTACTTCAAGCCAGAATGGCGATCAAAGTGCTATCCCCGAACACCATTCCCCATCAGAGGCATCTTGGCTGTGTCTGGAATGAGTTCCTAGGAGACCAACTGCGACGGTGGAAACTAGAGTTCGAATGGCGATGCCTAGAACGCAAAGGTTCAGAATTTCTGAGACTAAAGTATGGTTTAAATACCCATGGGTGTATCCTCGGCTTGAAATCTGTATGGCAGCCCCATAGGTTGAGGTAGCGTGTATGCGCCTCAATTCTGGATACTGAACCAACCTAATCTGTCACCCGTTGGAGAATAGGGAAAGTTGTGAATATGATCAGGAAGAAAAGTGGCATCCGTGGCTTCTACATAAAGAAGTTACCCCTTGTCAACATTTGAGGGCCTTTGAACTGTGAGTTAAAGGTAAGAGTTCGAAGAACATAAGAGGGAGATCCCTGTTAGAGTAAAGCGGTTCATCGCCACTCGCCCCATGAGGTTCTTTCTAAAGCGTCGCTTTGCTTATTTATCACATTCCATAAACATCATGCACTATAGTGTTTGTAAAATGTATCATATCATCGCACTTATTGCATTTATTTGCATCTTGTGCTATCTTGAATTATTTATCCTTTTACGCTGAGCAGTGTTTAGGATCGTTGTACCCTAAGGGCTTTTTTGAGGACCTCTTCTCACGATTTCAGCGTGGTTTGAGTGCTCCCTTCCTCTCACGATTTCAGCGTGGCTTGAGTGCTCTCTTCCTCACACGATTTCAGCGTGTTTGGAATTTATCTCAAGACACGTGGAACGCGACCCTAAGCGGTTTTCTCAGGACCTCCTCTCATGATTTCAATGTGATTTGAGTGTCCCTTTCCTCATGCATTTTCGCCGTGTTTGGAATTTGTTCTTCCTCTTCTCACGATTCCAGCGTGGTTGAAGTATGTTACCATATTCATCTACTACATTTCCCATTGTATTCATCACATCATACCATTTTATCGCCTGCATCATTTCCATGTTAAGCTTAGTTCAGCATGTGTCCATACATTTCCCTCATTGAAACATGGTTACATCATGTGTAAGTACCCATGCTAAGCTGAGGCTAGTATTGAGGGTGTCAACACTTTTTCTATGTTAGACATGGTTTGTTTTGTGTCCATGCCTTTTCTAGGCAAGACACAGTTCGGCCTGCGCCTTTTATTCACTTCATCCATTGTATGCATTGCATCGTACTTTGTTTTGTTGCATTCAGCATTTGGGATCATCATCTTTCCCCAGCAAATCATTCCTCACTTATATCATACCACCCAATTACTTGCACTCTTTCTCTTTCTATGAAAAACATAGTCTTGCATGTGCTCGCACCCCTTTCACATTGAAATGTGGTTCTGTTATATGTAAGCATCCATGCTACGTTGAGGCCAATATTGAGGGTGTAGGCACTTAGCCTGTGTTAGGCATCGTTTGGCTATGCCCACTTCTTTTCTATATAAAACGTAGTTCGATTTTGCATCTCCATCTGTAGACACCCCATTTTTGACCGCCCTTAAGACTTGGGCACTACTGATGGTTTACTTGTTGGAGAAAGGAGTGCAGGGCACAAGTTCAATTTCTTCGGCAAGGAGAGAGGCAAATCTCAACTTCACACCCCATTTTGGACCAAAATTATTTTGGATGGTTTTTAGACCTTAAAACCCTCTCTTTCAAAACATTTTTGAAATAAAATTCCCACGATGTTCCGACACTCGCATTTCGGTAAATGTTGCGCTTTTCGGTAAACCGAGCAAAGGACAAAGTGGAAATGAATGAAAGAGAGATGAAATATTTGAAAAATCTTTCAAAACACCTTACTTCGGGGTTTGAAGTTGAAGGGAAGAGGAGAAGAGGGGAGAAAACAAGTTGGAGAAGAGGTTCGGCATGAATCCGGGTAGAAGAGAGTCGAGCAGTCCTCGTTAAATCAAGCTCATCTATCTATACACTTGGAGTTAAGCTATGAGGCCACCATCATTGGAAAGAAGACTTCCGGGGCTTCACTTTGTACTCAAGAATCTCCCAAAGTCAAGTCCGGGTGGAGGAGATATGATTGGTTGAAGCTGGGCATCATCCCGGTTGGATCGAGTCTGCGCGGCTTCACCAAAAAGGGCATAACTTTTTGCACAGGAGGAATTTTGATGCAAGGTTTGCGCCATTGGAAAGCTAACTTCCGGGGCTTCAATTTTCATACCCACCGGCCATTTTTTGACCTTGGAATCATCTATCGGCACTATATTTTTCCGACCAGCAATATATAGTGCCGACCGGCACTTTATTTTGGCCGACGACCAATTTTTCTGGCCGGTTTGCACCCTTTGCACCCTCCAAGCCTGGTGCATACCAGCTGTGCCAGCTGGGATGCACAGAACCAGCTCCACGTGCATATATGTGGCTATTTTGCACCCTTTTGCACCTTTGAACCCCCTAAAGCTTCTAGAAGCTTGAACCCTTTGGCCAAGCTTCTTGGAGAAGCTTGGCCAGCTGTATTAGCTTCCTCTAGAAGCCTAGAACCCTCTGCACCCTTTGCCCCTTTTGGCATAGCTTCTTGGAGAAGCTTGGAGCACTTTTTGTTGCCTATATAAGCACCCCTCCTCTTCCTTTGTGTGGGTTAGAGATTATTAAGCAAAAAAACCAGAGATATAGATACATATCTGATATAGATACATATATCCCTCCATCTCTCACTATATCTCTCTCATTCAACCTCCAAACACCCTTGTTCTTGGGCCATTTCTTCACCAATCCATAGCACCACCACCACTACTCCATCACAGCAGCTTGGAGAAGTTTTTCAGAGGCCAAAGGTGCTGCAACTCAAGCCAAGAAGCAACCAAAAGGGTAGTCTTCAAGGGTGAGATCATTTTCCCTCTTTTGTAGCACATTCTTGTCACATTTTTCTACCCTATTTGCTTACTGTTTTAGGCTCCGACCCTAACTGAAAGGGGCACTCTTTTGAGCCATTCTTCATGTTTGTTTAAGGGCTCAACCCTGTTTGAGCCCTCCATAGTGCACTTGCTTCAATACCTCTTTGTATGCCATTATTTTGCATGCTATTTAAAGCCTATGTGTGATATGTTTTTGAGCATAATGTAAACTGTAAGTAGGCTCATTTTGAGCCCTTATTCAACATTGAAGAAGGGCTCAACCCTGTTTGGGACCCCTATCTTGCACTTGCTTCATAATTTCTTCTATTTACCGTAATTTTGCATGCTTTGTTAGCCTATCTTGCTTCTATTTTTGGGCCATCATCAGAACTGGAATGGGTCATATTTTGACCCCCTGGACATATTTCATTAAGGGTCTTTGCTTGTTTGATGAATGTTTGGTGTACTTCATGTTATACCCTTTTGTTATCCTAGTTCTTGCATGGCATTTTTAGCATGTTTGCATATTGATTTGGGGGCTATCATCTACTGTGAGTAGTCATATTTTTGGTCCCTCATCAGTGTTGTAGAAGGGACTTTTCCTGTTTGGACTTTGCATCATACACTTGCCATGTAAATCATGCTAGCTAGTCAAAATCACATGCTAATTTAGCCAAGCATGCTAGCTTATTTTGGCTACATTTCATACATGTTTTAGCATTATTTTGGGCTGCATGAGGACTGTTTGTGGCTGTCTTCATCATTCGGGCATCGCTTTGCATGCTTATAGTGTATTGCATCTCACTAGCTTTAGTGCTTAAGTCCTTAACAATGCATTACGTGAATGTTTGCATGCTTTGGAGTCACTTTGGAGTCATTTGGCATGCCATTTCAGATCTGAAACATGCACCATCATATGCTATGTTTCATCATTTGCCATGCTTTGGTAGAGTTGCATTTTCGTGCCTTAGGTTTGGTTAATGCATTGTGCATGCATCCCATGTATTGTGTTGCCTCACTTGCCTCATTATGGCCACCGATTTTGGCATGCTTGCGAGCTATCCATGTTAGTTTAAGCCCATCGTTGCATGTTGTTGTATACCATGTTTGTTTACATGTTTAGGTTGCGCGCCTAGCATACATCGTTCATTTGCATGCCCATGTTGCATACTAGATCACATGCCTAGGTTGCATTGCATTGGCATGCATGCCTTGCCTCTTGATCAAGTGATAGAGGTTGGGCTTTATGTGTTTGTTTGGTTTGTATGACATTTGATATCAAAGTTGCTAACTTGGCTTTTGGGCCATCATGCATTGAAATGCGTGATTGATGGCCCGGGGGTCGAGGGCCATGCTCCCTTGAGTCCATTGCATGATAGGGAGTGTGTCCGTGCATACATTTGCTTGGAATTTCATGCCATACACTGTCTGTCCTTTGTTGCTGTCAAAACTGTCTTCTGCAGGAAGTTTCTGCCGACCGGCATCATTCAGTGCCGATCGGCCATTTATTCAGTGCCGATAGCTTTATCTCCAGCCGATGGATATTGTACATGGCCGGTGGCCATCCCTCCCAGCCGATGGTGTCCTGCAATGCTCATAGAAGGTTCTCTGGGACTTTGACAGTCTTCAGAAAAGAAAAGGCAGTAAAACAGAGGCAACAGTGGCATGGTGCGGATTTCTGGGCAAGTCGGACTGAAGCATACATCATTCGCGCATCCTGAGGCGGAGGCTGTGGCCATCTCTTCTTTGCATTTATTTTAATTAGGTTGGAGATTTTGTAATAATTAATTTATTTATTATTCGGACTGTAATATTTATTCGGTCCCTCCGAGTGAGGGCGTACCTGTAATAAGTGTGTGTGCGTGGTGTGCATGTCTTCCAACCTCCACTTCTTTCTTCCCTTTTATTTACCTGCTTATGATGGTAGATTAGGGCATATTTATTTTAGCATACCTTATGCAACGCATGCGTGCATCCATGCATTTGTTTACATGCACCGGGCTCGGTACATCATACAAACTGCATTGTATTTCAATTTCCAAATTGAATACGTGTTACTTGTAGTACTTCACATGCCATGATTAGGATAGCCGAGCCTGCCTAGATTGCATCTTTGCATGTGTTGCATTAGACATTTCAGTATGCTTAGGTCCATACATGGATTTCTAATGAGCTTCTGTTTTGGCTTGGAGTACTAGGTGAGCTTTTATGCTTTAGCATCCTTGCATGTGTGTGAGTGTTGCCATAATAGCATGATTACCATGAGGCTAACTGCTTATGTGATATAACTGCTTGAATGCCTGTGGATGGAGGTTGAATTACCTAAATTGGGACAATGCATTAAAACTGTGAGTTTTAAGCCCACTAGATAGTGGCAAAACCTTCTTTTATAAAAGCCCACTTGAGGGTGGCAAAACCTACATTTTAGCCTACTTGCGAGTAGCAAACCGTTTTCAAAACAAACATGTAGTGTTTTGTTCCAACTTAGGCGATTTGGTCTATACTTGTTTGCTGTGCGCATAACATAGTAATTCTAGGCTAATAATTGGAATAAGAACATGTAATGTTTTCAAATTCGGATATCATGGTTAGTAGAGGCCGGTCTTCGGACCGGGCGAGAGGGGGTGCTCATAGCTGACCTTCCCCGATCGTACCCAAGCTCCCGAGCCAAGTCACTTTGGTGATGACGGACACGTGGCCTTCGGCACCGAGTCAGGGTTTCCTAAATTCCCCCATTTTAAAAATATTTAGGTGGCGACTCTGTAATCTGGCAAAGCAGTCCATGTTTGGCACTTCTTTTTCAAAAATCTGTTTTTCTCAAAACGATTTGCCAGAGTTGGACTCTTTGGTTCAGATTAAGAACCGTGACAAATTGAGTCCTTTGAACTGTAGCGGCCCCCAAGGGCGTGTCTACACCATCCCTTTATGGTATTTGTGTGGTTTAGCACTGCTTGTGGTCTGATTATATTATTGCATTGCACTGCATATCATTTGTATTATTTTGTTATATTATGTATCATTTGCATCTTGCCCCTGAACTACGCTGGTTTGATTCCTTGCAACGAGATACATAGGCAACCCTCTGGTTCAACCAACTACATCTGCATTTTGTTTGTTTGTCCAAGTCTTACGGCCTTGTCAAAATGGGTTATCTTCTGGCTTCGACATACACTCACGTCATTTCATGACTTTGAGCTCTGTCAAAGAGGGGCAACTGTAGACACCCCATTTTTTACCACCCATAGGACCTAGGCGCCACTGATTGATCACTCGATGATGAAAGTTATGTTGTGCAAATGTTCAATTTCTTCAGTAAGAAGAGCTTCTAAATCCCAACCTTACATCCCATTTTGCACCAAAACTATTTTGACCAAAATTATTTTAGATGTTAAAACCCTCTCTTTCAAAATATTTTTGAAAATGTTTCTCCGATGTTTCGAGGCTCACATTTCGTTAAAAATTGCACTTTTCGGGAAACTGAGCAAGAACAAAGTGGAAATAAATGAAAGAGAGGTGAACTCTTTGAAAAAAATTTAAAAATATCTTATTTAAAGGTTTGGAGTTGAAGAAAATTAGAGAAGAGGGAAGAAAACTAGTTGGGGAAGAAGTTGGGCTTGAAACCGTTAAGAGAAAACTGGGCAGCCGCACTAAATCAGGTCTATCTCTTTGTACACTCAGACTTTAGTTGTGAGGCCACAACCATTGGAAATTGGACTTCCGGAGCTTCATTTTAGACCCAAGAATCTCTTAAGTCCAAGTCCGGATGAGGGAGATATGGCTGTTTGAAGTTAGGCATCAATCCGATTAAGACAAAATTGAGCAACCTTCACTAAAACATGCATATATCTTTTCACACTTAGAATTTAGATTTGAAGCTACCACCACTGGAAAGTAGACTTTCGGGGCTTCAATTTAGACTCGAGAATGACCTAAAATCGAGTTCGGATGAAGAAGATATGCCCATTTGAAGTTGGGCCTGAAAGCAGATTTTTGAAGGCCGGCAAGTGGCCGGCAGATGGCCGGTCGGCCACCATTGATGGCCGGCAAAGCACACTTCTGGCCAGCTGGCCATGTGCTAGCCACTAGTGTAAAATCCAAATATTTTTTTCCAGTTATTTCCACAAAGCTCCACATATCCCTTTTTAGATATTTTCGACCTAAGGCTCATATTTCTATATATAGAGGACCTATTTTCTTGCTTTGAACGTTAGAAAACATTTAGAGTGATGAAATAATTTTGAAAAATATCCTCTCTCTCTCTCTACAATTCTCTCTCTCTCTTGCAACTTGCATAGCCTTTGCCCAAACACTCTAAACCAAACCTAGAGAGCTTCTTGCTAAGGTGATTTGAGCTTGAATTTGAGCTCTCAAAGCACTTGAGAGTGTGAAATTGTTGATTTATGACTTAAGGGTTCATTCTACTTCAGGAGGTATACCTTCTCTTGCTTTTGTACCATCTTTACACCACTTGTTTTCCATCTTTTCTGCTGGTTTTTGAGATGTTTAAAACCTGTTTTTATGGGCTGAAACTTGTGGTTTAAAGCTACCAAAGGTGGAGGGGTTAACCACCCTTTCCTTAAACCTTATTCTCTAAGCTTTTGACCTTGCGCTTCCCATTCTTTTCTCAACTTTTTTTGAGGCTTTTACCAGTGATTTTCAGAGGTTCTCAGAGGCTAAAAAGGAGGTTTTGAAGTCCCAAAAATGGAGTGGTTAGCCACCCCTTCTTTTGTTTGTTTACTAGCTTAAATTGCTCCATGTTTTAGCTTATTATTTTAGCTACTTTTGTCTTCATTCCAACAAATTTTTGTAGTATTTTTTGTACTATTTTTGGGCTAGAAAAAACTCTGTGTTTTTGGGCTGAAGCTTGGGTTTTAAGGCCATTAAAGGTTGAGGGGTGATCTACCCTTCTTTGTACCTTGTTTTGGAGGCCTTTGCCCTTGTGTTTCCCACCCTTGCATCATCTTTTTCTGAGCTTTTAAACATTGAATTTCAAAGCCTTTTCAGTGGCCAAAATCATGTTTTGAAGTCCAAATTTGGAGGGGTTAGCCTCCCCTCCTTGTGTTTTGCTTACTAGCCTAGTTTGTGCCATGTTTAAGCACATTAATCTAGCTATTTTTAGCTCAATTCCAGCATGTTTTAGGACTATATTAGACCTATTTTAGCACTATTTTTGGTTGTTGGTTGCATTTGAGCTTTGTTTTGCATGCTTGTAGTGTAATAGTCCTCATGAGTTTGGTGTTCTAGGCCCTAGACACCATCTCATTTGAGTTGATAGCATTTATTTATGCATTTCTCACTCATTTTCAGCACTAATAATCTCTGCAACCTTCCTACTTTCTTGAATTTTTGTTTTTCTTTGAAAGTGGTTCAAATTACTTGTTTGTTTAAAGAATAAGTTTGTGGTGTCATGCTTAATGGTTTAATCCCTTATGGGGTTCATTACCAAAGGTTTGATGTCTCTTTCATGCCTAAGACAACTCTTGGTTTGATCCTTCTTTCCATTGGAGGACTTAAACTCACCCTTTGGACTCAATTGACTAAAGAATGGTTGGTAATCTAAAATGGAGTAATTAAAATTTGGACTAAATTGGTGAAAGATAATAATTTGGTTATGTTGAATCGGACATTAATTGAACACATGGAACTTGGGCCATTTCGTACTCATTAGTGATGAAATGACTCAAGTCTCCAAGGTCATCACTTCCCTTGATCTTTCGTGAAAGGGAGGAGGTTTGTGTCTTGTTTTGTTGCATTTATTGAACTTGCACACTTGGTTTCACAAGCCATTATGCAATGAAATTGCATCCATTGATGGTTTGTCAACAAAACTTGCTACTCCTTTGATTTTCTCATGAAAATGAGGGGTGAGTTGTGCAAATAGACCCTTGAAATACCCTGCATATGCTTTGTTTGTCCTCTATTGCAGCAAGATGAACCTGTGTAGCAGTGGCTGGCAGGTGACCAGCCGGCCATCACTAGTGGCTGACAACTTTCATCACTAGGTGGCCGGCCACTAATGCAAATTTCAGCAGTGTGTTCCTTTAGCAAAGCAGAGCTATTTTGGAATTGGGCAGAAGTGTAAGTGTTCTATTGTGCAATAGAGGCTCTCCGAAAGCAAAACAATGACTTTTTGGGTGGAAACCGAGCACGTGCATAAGCATTCCACGCATCCCGAGCATGTTTAAGTTTAAATTGTTGTAATTAATTAGTTGTAGTTAGTTAATTTTTAAAGTGTTGTAACTAACTAGTTAGTTAATTAGTTATTTAATTTCGTTTTGTAATTAGTTAGTTGTGGGGGCCAAATTTAATATACTAAGGAAGGGCCGAATTTAATATACTAAGGAAGGCCAAATGGATTTGAAGACATCAGGCCGAAGAGAATTCGGCTCTGTCCAAGGGCTCTTGAAACCAAATATACAAATCAGCCACGTAAGGAGCCGAGTAGGAACAAGCACACAACTGCAAGGCAAAGTAAGCAATCATACGCGAGATTAAGAGTGGGGCCAACCCTTGGGCCTAGAAGGTAATATAAATAGAGGAACATCAACCAAAGAGAGGTATGTGAGAATGGACAAAATAACTTGAAAGAGAAGTAAACTGGAGAGAATACTAACTTGTCTGTCGGAGTGTTGATTCCGATAACCCCAACCGCAGTGTTCATCCCTTTTTCAGGTAGCGATTAGAGAATCAAGGACGTCTAGCTAGATCCTGGAGTATTTCCAAACCATTTCTCCACAATTGGCGCCATCCGTGGGAAAACTCAAGTGCATCCATGGTGGGTGTAATAGATGATCCTCCGATAGTTACTAACGACGTTACGCCAAGAGATGACATCACTCCAAGGAACATGCTTGGACCAGAGAATATCACCGCGCGACGGGCCTTGAACTTCGACTCAATAGCTCAGACCTCACCCTCAACTTCGATGCAAGAGACAATGCAGACAATCATGGATCAAGCAAAGAAAAATAAATAGTGTATAGAAAACATGATGGCTGACAACGAGTTCCTGCGCCAGGAATTGGCACTGGAGTTAGCCAAATCCTAGCAGGCCGCATGCCATGACTAGGGTTTACCCCTAGGAAAGAAGGATGATCGACGACGTCGACTTCGGAAACATGATAATGACAGTGATTCTGACTCGCCATCCCAGGAACCCAAAAAGAAGGGACAAGTCGATGTATCCAGCTCATCCAAAGGAAGTCCGTACGTACGGCACATGCGAGGGAAAAGAAGTGATGATTCGGATAAAGAAGACAAGCATGACCCTCTTGTGCAACGCATTGCAAGGGCTATGCTGCCCAAGAAGTTCAAAGCACCATCGTTTACCCTGTATCACAAAAAATCAGACCCTACTGACCATATTCGTCATTATAAATAAGCGATGACACTGCATGTTGACGATGAAGCCCTCATGTGTCAAGTGTTTACAAGCAGCCTGGGACCATTGGACGTCAGAAGGTACTATAAACTAGAGCCAACATCGATAAAACTCCAAAAATCCTTCAGGGCAAGATTCATCGCCAATGAAATTCAGCCAAAGCAAGTCGACTCTCTCTAGGCAGTGCAAATTAAACCAGAAGAAACCCTTCATGAATATTCGGCTTGCTATTGGGAATATTTTAACCTGGTAGATGATGTCTGCAATGACTCCATGGCCATATCTGCCTTTAAGATGGGATTACATCTTAATAGTCCCCTCCACAGTTCGTTGACTAGACGGCCCCCCAAAACAGTTTGGGCATTAATGAAGAAAGTCAAAGAATGTGTAAGGTGGAAGACAATGCCCTACGGGTCAAAGCCGAATAGAAAGCCGTTAAGACGGCTCTGTTTGGTATTGTTCAGCCGATAAGAATCGTGCTGTCAAAGAGCCCCAAACTGCAGAATTGGGCTAAACGAGACAAAAGGCGTGATTCATGCCGATCAAGCGATCCGTTTTCACATTGATCAAATGAACAATATCAAGTAGATAGTAGGCACGCAAGACGCTTACACAAGAAGTACACGGAATTAGCAAAGCCGATTAGCAAGATTTTGTCGAAAGTCCAACACCTTCCGTTCTTTAAATGGTCGTCCAAAATGATGGGACCTCCCGATACAAGGAGAAGGGATAAGTGATGCGAATACCGCAAGGACTATGGTCATGACACCGAAGTTGTTATGCACTGAAGGACCACATGAAGGAGCTGGTGCAAGATGGCCGGCTTGTCACGCCCCAAACCCGCCCCTAGAAGTTTGGGCATGACCACTTCAGAAACGGACACTTAACCTGTTTTATATCTATATATATGGGGCCTGAACGGAAGCACTAAATATTAAAATTTGACACTGGAAACAAACTCCATCGAGCTACTACTATCATGCCAGGATCACAAACTTTTAACAAACAAATAAAATCTAAAACATACACCTGAACATCGGTTATATACATACATATATACAGACCCAGCCCTATTATTAGGCATATACAAAAACATGAGAGCTATATACATCACTCTTAGATAGACATTCAAAAAGCAAGCCAACATCTTATCAGCTTAACAAAATCAATGGTTGTGTATAGCGCCTGGACACACGAAGGTTGACAAAAGAAAGCGGCGTCATGGCTAGGACTAACCATCTGATTGGTGACCTACAGAAACAGACATAACAGAGAGTGAGCCGGACTCAGTGAATAGTAATACATAAATAAAACGATACTTAACTTGAAACATAACACAGAGCAATGCATATAAAGATGTAGAGTTCACATAGTTAGTCTGATTCTGTGCTAAGTACATAACGGCCTTAGGTTCAATCTTGCAACATAAACATGGTGGCTATAAGCCCTTGAAACATGGTGGCACGAGGCCCTTGAAACATGGTGGCTATAAGCCCTTGAAACTTGTGGCATAAAGCCCTTGTAACATATGGCACTAAGGCCCTTGAAACATGTGGCATAAAGCCCTTGTAACATATGGCACTAAGGCCCTTGAAACATATGGCATTAAAGCCCATGAAACGTGTGGCATGAAAGCCCTTGAAACATATGGCATGAAAGCCCTTGAAAAGTTGGCATGAAGTCCTTGAAAGATTGGCATTAAGCCCTTGAAAAGTTGGCATGAAGCCCTTGATACAAAGAACTTGTAACATCCTTGAACTTGTAACATACGTGAACTTGTAACAGACTTAAACTTGTAACATACATAAACTTGTAACAACATAAACTTGTAACATACATAAGCTTGTAACAGACTTGAACTTATAACATATACTTGAAACATACCTGAACATACTTGAACTTGTAACATACTGGAAACATGCCTGAAACATACTTGAATATCATTCATTAATTCAAACAGAACATATCATAACTAGAGCATTTCTTGTTGTATCATGTCATTATCGTACGCTTAACAATGAGAGACTAATTCACATTCTCATGAGGATCACACAATGATGCTAAACTTTGCACTTATATCGTAGATTCTGGATAACTTCCAATTCATAAGCAACATAGCAAAATAACTTCAATTCATCTGGATACACATAGCTACTCTTATATTTACTCAGAATCCATTCTTCAAGAATGAACATAAATTCTTTTGGGTAAATGACTTACTTTACGTGCTCTATTAATCAATAGCATACACCTTTGTTTAATCATTCTTATATGCTAACATAGTTGCCTTGCCTTGTAATTAACAGAGTCCTAATGGTAACCGTTACATCATTCCCATGAGTTGACATACTTAAAGTAAAGTTAACAGGACATTCCTGATAATTAGTAACGAAAAGTAAGCACATTTTCATTAGATTACAGATGACTTTATCGATTTCACAATTTCACAGTTTGGCCCTTGGCCTGAGAGGTTCTCACATTCACAATAGCCTTTGGGTTTCATAGATTCACAACTTATCACATCGGCCTTCGGCCCTTTGGATTCACATGTTCACAAGTTCGGCCCTTGGCCTCATAGCTTCATAAGTCACAAGTCGGCCCTTGGCCACATAGGTTTGATCTTCACAAATGGCCCTTGGTCACATAACTTCATATTTCACAAATGGCCCTTGGCCACATAGATTCATAATTCACAAATGGCCCTTGGCCACATAACTTCATAATTCACAAATATTCATAATTTCACAAATCTTTTGATGTTCCCATAATTTCACAATGTTTCTCACATATTCTTACGACGAAGATCATAACATCAACAATAATAATTATTAACGGTTAAAGGTACATCGAAGTACTACTACTCACAGCGTTCGGGTGCTTGGTCCGCCCCTGTAGCTGACCCTACACAATTCACGTAATTCAAACATCATTTATCATAGTACATCACCATTCAAGTCAGCATTATTCAACACAACATAACTTCAACAAAAGTCAACATTTAGTTCATCAACACCATTTGTAATTTAACATAATTCAAAATAAATCCTTGAATCCCATTTCAACATTCCAAAACCAAATTCATATCATTCATACCATTAATAGATTATTTCCCCAATTTTCCCTTCACATGATAGCATGAATTCCAATATTCATAACAAGATTCATTCGCAAATTTTAAACATAATTTTCAAACATTTCCAAATTCTAATTAAACTTGAACACATATAATTCAATATCTCAATTTCATTATTCTACTTTCAATTTGGGCCAAATCATTGGGTATCATCATTAATCAACCTAGGGTTTCAAGAAAAATGAGGATTTTTAACAAAAATTCACACTTCTTAAATCACCACTTTTAATTCCAATTTCCCAATGATTCTACATCTAGGATTCACAATTCATCATTTTAACCCACCAATTTAACTTCCAACATCTCAAACTCTAAATCCCCAAATCTCATAATATGCCCTAGATGATAAAAATGAAGGTTTTTGCATTAATATACTGAAGTTACCATAAATCTATCCATAGATGTAAGTATTGAGGAGATCTAGAACCCCTACCTCGAAGAACAAACAAAGAAGCGAGCTTGGATGAGATTCCACCTTAATTTCGAAATTCAAATCGGTTGGAAATGTTGACCCTTTCTTGTTCTCCATCCTTGATACAAGATCCATGGAGGATTTGTTGATAAAAGTGGAGGAAATCAAGGCTTTGGAAGCTAGGGTTTCGGACATGGAAGAGGGGAGAAGAAGAGAGGAAAAGAAATTGCAAGGAATGGTCCAAAAATCCCATTTTTGGAGCTGCTATCCCGCACAGACCGCACGTGCGGCGCTATTCCCCGCACGTGCGGCTCTACTTCCAGCACAGATGTGAAAACTTCAAACGGGTATAACTCTCTCATCGGGACTCTGTTCTAGGTCGTTCTTGTGTCCAAATCGAAACCCCGGAAATAAGCTTTCCAATGGTTCTAACCTCACATTCAAATTCAAAGTGTGGAAAAAGAAAAGGACAAATGAATGACGGCTGATCATAAGTTAACTATTCGAATTAAATTCGTTGGTCCAATCTTACTGTACCATCATACCACCACCTCAAATAATACCCCAAAATAAGGTAAGAACATTCCAAATACACTATTAAGAATATCAAAAATTAGCCCATGCTCGAGCGGAGGGTAAAATTTCAAGCCGATACAATAAAGGTCGCCATAACTCAGCAGATAATTCTTTAATTCCGATAGATATAGTTGAATTAAAACACATTAACCCCTAATTAAATAAGGATGACTTTCTATACGCATTTTGGGGTCATTACACAGCTGGTGCAACACATCCGAAAGAATAATCCATCGAACACGGTAGCCCTACGGCCGGATTCACCTCCACTCGGTGTAATTCCCATGATATACAGCCTGCTGTTGTCAGCCGAGGTACATACAATTCAGTTGCAACTTAGCCTGCATAAGCTAATCACACCAGCAAAACGGCCCCATGAAACTGGGAGGATTAGTTTCGACGACACCAACTTAGTTGGAGTAACTGTCCCCCACGCCGATCCCCTCGTCATTGAGCTACGCATGAACAGATTCATCATTGAACATGTTCTCATCGATCAGAGAAGCACTTCGAAAATAATGTATTACAAGATGTTTGTTAGACTCAGCTTCACTGACTCGGATTTGTTGCCGGCCGATTGCCCATTATTCGACTTCAACGCTAACCTCGAGTATCCTTTGGGCAAGATCACACTACCAGTTCAGGAGGGCACCAGATCAGTAGATGTAGAATTTCTGGTTGTTAAACTTCTGTCACCACACAATCTCATCATGGGAAGAACTTGGTTGCATACCATGCAAGATGTGCCAAGCACCTGCCATCAATTACTTACTTTTCCAACTGAGTATGGCATTGAACAAATTTGGAGTTCTCAGAAATTGGCACAGGCATGATACCTTGTTGCTACTGCAAAGAGACCAAAGGAACTGGAAGTGAATTCGATTGAAGTACCGGATTGGGAGAGCCTCGAGGACATTGGGAAAATCCCTAGCGAAAAGGCAACTGAAGACCTGGATAGGATCAAAATTAATGGCAGTCCTGACAAGTTCTTCATGATCGGCACTTCCTTGAACGAAGTGGACAGACACGAGCTTGTATCCCTCTTACTCAACAACCTTTACGTGTTTGTGTGGACGCCATACGAGATACTAGGGGTGGATCCATTTGTGTCCCAGCACTGCTTAAACGTTGATCCAAAATGTAAGCCAATCATTCAGAAAAGTCGGCGGTCGGCCGTTGTTGAAGAAGTTGACCGATTTCTTGACGCCAAGGCAATTTGCAAAGTAATCTATCCCATATGGTTGTCCAATACCGTGGTTGTAAAGAAGAAGAAGAATGGATCTTGGCGTGTTTGTGTGGATTTCATGGATTTGAACAAAGCTTGTCCTAAGGATTGTTTTCCCCTCCCCAGAATAGACCAACTCGTAGATGCAACGGCGCATCATCAACGCATGAGCTTCTTGGACACTTACAAAGGCTATCACCAAATTGCCATGCATCCGGAGGATCAAGAAAAGACCGCATTCCTCACCCCAAGAAGAACCTATTGCTACAAGGTCATGCCTTTCGGGCTGAAGAATGCGAGGGCAACTTACCAGAGACTACTTACTACCATGTTCAAGGAATAGCTCGGCCTCACCATGGAAGCATACATTGATGACATGGTGGTCAAATCTAAGGAAAAGCATGCCCATCTAGCCGATTTGGCAATGATAGTCAACATTCTTCGAAAGTACAAAATGAAACTGAACGCCTCAAAGTGTGCATTCGGCATCTGATCTGGCAAATTCCTCGGCTACATTGTTAACCACCACGGAATAGAGGCCAACCCGAGGTAGATCATAGCAATTCTAGAACTTGGCTCTCCTCGGTCAGTCAAAGAGGTTCAGAAGCTGATCGAAATGGCCGCCACGCTCAATAGGTTTATCAACCGTTCCACAAATCGCTGCCGACAATTCTTTCACACACTTCGGCAAGGTAAAGCCTTTGAATGGACCCCCGAGTGCCAGGCCACTTTGGACGGCTTGAAAACTTATCCCTTATCAGTACCACTCTTGGTAACCCCCTCGGCAAGCGATCTGCTCATTTTGTATCTAGCAGTATCTGATCGGGCGATCAGCGCTGTACTTCTAAGGGAAGAACTCAAGGAGCAGCAACCAGTTTACTATGCAAGCAAAGCAATGGTTGATGCCAAAACACATTATCTACCACTGGAAAAGCTTATATTTGCTCTCGTCATGGCTGCAAGAAAACTGATGCATTACTTTCAGGGGCATACAATAGGGGTACTAACGGACTATCCCCTTCGATCAGTGTTCCGTAGCGCGGAAGCATCAAGGCGCTTTTCAAAATGGGCTTTGGAACTCAGCGAGTATGATATCCAGTTTTTGCCTAAAACTATCATCAAGGGGTAAGTGCTCACAAACTTTGTAGTTGAATTCACGGGATGCCTTGCCGACCTCAAGTCCGATCAAGTGCAACCTAAACCCAACTGGAGAATATATGTTAGAGACATTTGGCAGATATACTGTGACGTGTCATCCAACCAAATGTGGTAGTGGGGCAGGTGAAGTAATCATGACCCCCTAAGGGGCAATAATCGAGCAGGCGGTCAAACTGGGCTTAGATGCATCAAATAATAAGGCCGAATACGAAGCATTGCTAACTAGCCTTCAGAACGCACTTCACCTTGGTGCGCGGTAGTTGCTTGTTTTCTGTGACTCAAAATTAGTCAACAACTAGTTGAAAGGGGAGTATGCAACTAAAAATTACGGCATGGCAACCTACATGAAAACGACGAATTCCTTTCTCACGAAATTTGACCACCATGAATTGAATCAAATAACCCGAGATCAGAACACGTATGCGGATGCCCTTTCTTGCCTAGCCTCTGCCATTAACTCAAAAATCAAACGGACAATCGAAGTAGGATTCATCCCTGTCGATGTTAAGCATTTTGTGTGGTAAAACATCATAACATGATTCAGCATACCAAGAGAACTTGTCTCAGACAACGGCACCCAATTTGATTGTGGCGTCTACCGAGAATTATGCAAAATGTATGGTATCCGGCCCTACTTTTCCTCGCCGGCATACCCACAAAGCAATGGTCAGGCGGAGCCTCCAATAAAGTCATCCTGGATGGCATCAAGAAAAGATTGGAAAAAGCTAAAGGTAGATTTGTCAAAGAGTTGCCCAATGTGTTGTGGGTTCATCCCACTACTCCAAGGCGATCCACTGGTTCGCTTTGTGCTTTGGAACCCAGGCAATTATCCCCCTGGAGATCGGCCTACCCACGCTGAAATCCAAGGTTTTGGACATAGGCCGTAATGACTTAATGTTGGCCTTGGACTTGACTCTGATTAAAGAACGCCGGGATCGTGCCCTTGCGTGCATGGCGCGATATTAGCAACAGCTCGCTAAATCATATAATCAACACGTACAGTTCTGTTGTTATACACCTAAAGAATTGGTCCTCAAGAAAGTGCTTCCTGCTACTAAGAATCCGGCAGACGGCAAATTAGGCCCCAACTGGGATGGCCCTTATCAGGTTAATTCAATTGCCAGAACAGGGGCGTATCGACTCAAGGACATAGCTGGGAGAAGTTTGCCACGCCCCTGGAATTCCACACAGTTGCACAAATTTTTTCACTAAGCCAACTTGTACAACGTGCTAGTTTGTTTCAAATTTTTGATGATATGTTATGTATACATCTTTCAATTCCCCAATGCAATGTCCTTTCTTATCACAGTCTCCTTAATAATGGTTTAATAACGAATAAAAGACTTTGAATTCGGAGTGCCCTTCGTGGATATCACGATTGGCCGACATAGTAAGACTCCGAAGGCCTCTGTGGAAGCTCCAGGCCATGTCTTCGGTGTATGATGTTCAACATGGATGAGATGTATCCTTTTAAATTTGTTGCAACTTTTTTCGGGGTTTAAGTTGGAAGTTGTTCTTGAAATTGGGTTTAACGATTATGTTTCTGTTATTGCATAAAATGTGCATTTTTCAATTATGCATAGAATTTGCATTTGCTACATTCACATGGAATATGCATTTTGCTATTGCATAGAACATGCATCCCGATGTTATATAGGATGTGCATTTTGTGCTATTGGTCATTGCATAGATTATGCATCCTATACTGTTGCATAGAATCATGCAGCCTAATGTGGCATAGAACATGCTCTGGCTCGCGCCATGTAGAATATTGCATGTTGTGCTTAATACATGTTTCTAACATTTTGTCATGCTTATCTTGCGTAGAACATGCACTCTTTCCATATCATCCTTGTTAAGCTTATTTCTTATGCAGGTACAATATTGTATGTACGGTTCATTCAAAGCTAGCATAACCAGACGATACTTTATGTACGGCTCATTCAAAGCTAGCGCAACTAGACGATATTGTATGTATGGTTCATTCAGAGGAGTTCTAGGTGAGACCGCTCCTATCCTTTGATCCGACTCCTTGTTGGTTAGAAACATTCGGGTACGCCCGGTGTTTACACCACTCCTTGTTGGTTAGAAACATTCGGGTACGCCCGGTGTTTACACCACTCCTTGTTGGTTAGAAACATTCGGATACGCCCGGTGTTTACACCACTCCTTATTGGTTATAAACATTCGGGTACTCCTGGTGTTTATACCACCCCTCGTTGGTTAGAAACATTCGGGTACGCCCGGTGTTTACACCACTCCTTGTTGGTTAGAAACATTCGGGTATGCTGGGTGTTTACACCACCCTTGTTGGTTAGAAACATTCGGGTACGCCTGGTGTTTACACCACTTCTTGTTGGTTAGAAACATTCGGGTACTGTAGACCGCCCGAACTCGCTCCGCACACCCCCCTTTCGGAGAGGACGCGAATTGTGTTCTAGCTACTACAGTTCAAACTCCTGTCACGGTTCTGAATCGAATCTCATAAAGTGCAATGCAAGACTGATAAATCACCAAAGAGTCCAAATCCGGCAAATTGTTTTGGAAAATCGATTTTAATCAAGAAATGCCAAACATGGACTGCTTTGCCAGATTTCAGAGTTGCCACCTAAATATTTTATTTTGGGAAATTTAGGAAACTCTGACTCGTGCCTAAGGCCACGTGTCCGTCATCACCAAAGTTGCCTCGGCTCGGGAACTTGGGTACGAGAGGGAAAGGTCCTGAAATGAGCACCCCCGCTCGCCCGATCAAAGATCGGTCTCTACTAACATGATATGTTGTTTTTGTAAACACATGTGTTCTTATTCCAGTTATTAGCTAACATTACTACGTGATGCGCACAGCACACAAGTATAGACTAAATCGCTCGATTTGGAACAAAACATCTCATGTTTGTTTTTCGAAAATGGTTTGAAGTTGCTACCCTCAAGTAGGCTAAAATGCGGATTTGCCACCCTCAAGTGGGCTTAAAACATGATTTGCCACAAACAAGTGGGCTTAAAACGCACATTTTGATGAATTGTTCCAATTCAAGCAATGAAGCCTTCATCCATAGGCGTTCATGCAGTTAATCACTTAAGCACATAGCCTCATGGCAAGCATGCTATCATGCAGTCACTTATACACATGCAAGGATGCTAAAGCATAAACACTTACAGTGTACTCCGAGCCAAAACAGAAGCTAGTTAGTAATCAATGCGTGATCCTAGCTATGTTAACAATGCCTAATGCAACATATGCAAAATGCAACTAAGTAGGCTTGGCTATTCTAAGATGGCATATGAATGCAACAACTGATACATGTATTCAAATAGGTATTGAAATACAATGCAGTTTGAATGATGCGCCGAGCCCAGTGCATGCAAGACAAAATGAATGATGCACGCATGCAAGCATAAGGTATGCTAATCGAAATATGCCCTAATCTAACCACCGAAAGCTGATAAGTAAAAGGGAGAAAGACGTGGGGTTGGAAGACATGCACCACACACACGCACACTTATTACAAAATTTTCCCTCTCGACAGAGGGTCCGAATGAAAGCTAAGCTATTCTAAGCTAAGCTACTTAACTAATCTAATAATCTAATTAGACTAATTATTACACAACCAAAACGAATAACTAGCAAACCAATTACTAATTATTACAATACTTAACTAATTAACAAATTAACTAATTAAATTACAAATTGATGCTAACTAACAAGTAAGCATTAAACTAAGCTGCTCTAGCTCTGTTCGAAGAAGAAGAGGATGCATGCTCGGTTGCCGTCCCGAAAAGCTCTCCAGTTGCTCTCTTGAGGCTCTGTTTGCAGGGTGTCTTCAAGAACTTGCTGCTGGATCTCAACAAAACAGTGCTGAGGAGTGCACCAGTGGCCTGTCGGCCATGAATGGTTGCTGCTGACCCTCCTACTGGCCAAGGATGTGCAGTGTCGGCCACATATGAAGAGGTGCCGGCCATCAATGAAGAACTGCCGGCCACTGGTGTGCTGTGACACCAAGCTGCAACAAGGCACAAAACAGAGGAAATGGAGGGTCTCCCAAGGGTATGTACGTACTATGCCCCTCCATATCACCTCAAAACATCAAGGGAGAGGCACCGTTGGATCCAAAACCATCAATCAAGCATCTCAATGCATGATGGTCAAAGATCCAACATGTACAAATTCAATAAATGCATGACAAACAAGACACTTAGACCATCTCCTTATCATGAGAAATCAAAGGCAATGGAGACCAAGGGAGATTGGCTCACTTCATCACTTCAAGTATGAAATGAACTAATCCACCTTGTGTTCAACACAACATCTGATTGAACACAATGCAAAGCAAGCAACATGACATGCAAACAACATGCCAATCTTGGCATGAAATGCAAGACTCTAACATGCAAACACTCATGCACAACATGCTAGAATACTTAAGCATTAAAAGCTAGTGAAAGACACAACACTAGAATCATGCAAAGCAATGCTCGATGGACTAAACCAACACCAAACAGACCCCATGCATGCCAAAACAGTGGCAAAATCCTGTTGGAAATGAAGCACCAAAAGCTACAACAACATGCTCATGCATTGGCTCGCAAGCTAGGCATTAAACACAACTCTCAAACACAATCAAAGAGTGATATGCATGAGAATATGGCAATGCTATATGCTCTGAAATCAAGTGTTAAATGATGCCAAATCATCCAAATATCTCAAATAAGGCATGCTAGAGGGCTCAAAACTCAAGACTAGCTAAGGCACTTGCACCATAGCCATATCAAGCAAGCCTCAAAGGACTAAGATTACTCAAAACAGTCCTAAAACATGTCAAAACAAGGCCAAAAACATGCTTGAACATAGCCAACATATGCTAGAATAAAAGGCCAAAACACCAAGTAAGCTAGGCCAATGAGCATGATTACACTACAAGTGTAAGAAGCAAATGAGGGATGCTCTAACTAACCAAAAATAGAGTTGTATAATGGCAAAATAAGACCAAAAACACACTGAGATGGTAGCCCAAAAGCTTAGGCAAGCTTGCATACAAATTAGTCCATAATCAAGACATAAGACACAACTCTCTAAAAGCATTGAAAGTGTGAAACACGTGAGAGTATGAATACACTACACAAACTGAAATCATGTGACAAATGAGGTCAAAGCATGCACACAACTCAAGTAAAGCATGCTAGATACTTTGAAACTCAAAACTAGTGAGCAAGATTGCACTATGGCTATACAAAGCAAGTTCCAAATGATCAAGACCACCCAAAACAAAGCTATGGCATGTCAAAATATGAGTAAAAGCCTGCTGGAATGGAGCCAAAACATGCTAGGATGGTAGGCCAAAGTGGCAAGCATGTAAGGCTAAAAGGCAAGATTACACTACAAGTGTAAAAAGCATGCATGAGGTGACCCAACCAGGCCAAAATAGTGTTATGCCATGCTAAAATAAGGCCAAAAATAAGCTGAGAACAAGCCAACACATGCTAGAAAAATATGCTCAATCATTAGGCCAACAAGGCATGCAACCAAGAAGCAAGGAGGGGAGGTCACCTCCTCCTCACTTTGGACCTCAAAACAACATTTCTACCACTGAGAATCCACTGGATTTCAGTGGTTAAAAGGCCAAACAAAAGTTGCCTCAAAGGCCTTAAAATATGGCACCTAGCTCAAGCAAATAAGGCACACAAGGGGGTGAAACACCCCCAACACCAAAGAGACCTCAAACAACCATTTTAAACACTTGAAAATAAAGCTTTTTGTAGTTAACAACCAAGCCTAAAACAGCATGAGAGGAGGGCTAACATTGTATACAAAAAGATGCCTAAAAGAGAAACATGATCACCCTTGAAGTACAACAGCAAGACAGGTCTTTTTCTGAGCCAAAACCAGCCTTTTGAGTTCCAAACAAACCTCCAAAAGTCTCAGCTCCAAGGTAGTGGTGGTTGACTAGGTGTTCCTTTGCAAACATGTGAAGAAAACACACTTTAAGGCACTATTGAGCACAATATAGAGAGAGAGTGTGAGAATTCTAGAGAGAGGATGAGATTTTTGCTCTCAAAATTCAGAACCTCTGGAAAGGGGGGGAGCCTCCCCTTATATAGAGCAATGCAATGCAAAGCTTGCTAGACAAGCTTGAAATGGCCTCCATCCCTCCATACACGTATGGAGGATGGCTGAGTGAAAAACAGCTGGCTCAAAAGATCTGAAATAATATCTGCTGAAATAAGGTGTCCTGCCGGCCATCAGTGGTGGCCAGCAGTGCCTTATTGATGGCTGGTAGGCCTTATCAATGGCCGGCAGGGCCAAATCCATGGTCGGCAGCCCCTTCCCCATGGCTGGCAGGCCATCACAAACAACAATATAAAGGGACCAAAGCATGGTCCAAAAATGAGACATAATGGAAATAGGGTTTGGAAAGAGCAAACCTAGCATTCCGTCGCAAAAGTTGAGCGCTCAGCGAGCAATCAAACTTGTAATCGGATGTACCTGCAAGCACATCCAAGTCTTGAGGATGGTCAAAAATGGGGTGTCTACAACAACATAACATTTACTTGTTAGATGCATGCCAACTTAAATTCATTCTAGACATTCTAATGCTCAATGGACACGTGTGTGAGATATTAACTCGTGCTCTGATACCACTCTGTCACGATCCAAATCCGCCCCTATAGGTTTAGCGTCGTAACCGGCCAGTAATCCGTGATTACCGAAGGCCTGTTTAACAATACTGACAATAATACAATATAACAGGGCTGGCGGAAGCCAATCAATAACAACATGCATCGTCCAATGACCTATGAGGACCTGAATGGAGATAAACTTTCATGTACGTAGCCATATTCATAACCATTTATGCCCATAAGCATATATATACAAAACAAAACATAAGTTAGGGAATCAATCCCATCATTTGGAATAGTATTGACATTAGTCTTAAAATATTCTTTTCACTTAACAAACTCAAAAGGGTGAAGTCGAGCCACCCAAAAACACCTTGACACGTGCTAGTTCGAAACCTTGCAATGAGGGACAATAGCTGGCTTGAAAAAACAAGGGTTTGGGTCGACGCCTCTAGCTTTGATCCAGTGCCTGGCCACCTACATATATATAATAAACTGTAAGCTAAAGCCCAGTGAATAATAAATGTGTAAAGAGGTTAAGAATGATGTCCTTTACAGTCTTTGAAACAATCGATTAGCATTAGAACACTTCAATCACTATCATTTGTCAATCAATCGTTCAATTCAATCGATTCAATCAATCTTATTCTTATAGGTCATACGTGGTACATCCAATAGCAACGATACACTAGGTCTTAAAAGACCGAACAATCAATTGATGGCCATCAAACAATAACACTAGTTCCAAGATTTGGAACTGACAGAGATCTATGTAACAATAGCAATATCAATAACAATAACGATAACACTACGCTATGGATGCCACGAATACAATTCAAAAGAGGATCATCATTCAATCGATAGAAAGTAGCCGTTCAGAAACAATATAATTTATTATTCAGAAAATAAATACAATTTGAACATATCTTTACAACGTTGTTACTCACAGTGGGCTCCTCGAAACACGTGCTATAATGCACTAACAGTGCGGCGTCCGACCTAAACAAACAAATTCAAGCACAACAATTCAATACACAGGCCACTCGTTCAATCGATTTGTTGTTTACTTAATCAGTTTTCATTCACTGTTTACTCGTTCGGTTCAATCATTTGTTCTACTATACTTACTCTTTCTTTATTAAAATGAATCGGATTATCATTTCACATATTCTTCCATTACTAAATCTTTATTTTCCAAATGGACCGATTTCTAACTTGGCTTCTTAATCAATCGTTACTAAATCAGCGATTTACTCATGCAAAGATTTCAAATATTTTTCCTTGATTTTCAAATCATGAAATTAAAGTTATAAAACTCTTACAAGAATATTTGCTTGTAATTTATGAAGCTTAATTTAACCATACTTTCCAAAATCAAGTCCAAAATAATTACTTTCTAATTTTACTTTCATAAACTTGATCTTAATTCCAACTCATCATTTTCTTATCAATTTTCCTAGCAAATCTTGCATGTATGTAATTCAAATAAACTAACTAATTTAATATATATATACCAAAATATGGTTAAATCAAGTAAAACTCTTAAATTACATTACATGCATGGATTAGGGATTTAAAATCAAAACCTTATTTATCTTCAAGATTAATTCTAGATTTCCCTGGATTTTAATGTTTATAAAACTTTTCCTTTTTCTCTTCAAAATATGGAATTGATTAACTCAAATTCTTCAAAATTTATAATGCATGTAAATATAGAACCCAATTATTTCTTAATTTCAGCTTTTAGCTAAATTATTTATAAAATCTAAGCTTCCATTTCTTACTCAAAATCCATAAGATTAATTCCATAGCTTTCGTAATTTCAAGTTCAATTCCTCAATTCATCCAAATTATATACAATTGAACCTAATTTCTGTCTAATCCCATGAATATAATCTCAAATCCTTCTCAATCTCAAATATTATAAGATGATTCTACAAAATCAAACCAAGAATAATTAATTTCTAAGTTTATTTCCATAAACCATGAACCTAGCTTCATTTTCTTCTTCAAACCCATTTCCTTCAAATTCCATAAAATTGATTTCATAACTTTCTTAATTTCAAGTATTATGTGAAGATTCTACACAAATTGAACATAAATTCCATACCTTAAGCTTTAATTGGCTGAAATTCTCAAGTTTCCTTTCCTTCCTTTGTTATTCTACTTGAGTTCTTCAATTTCTTCTTCCCCTTTTTTTCATTGTCCAGCAGCACGCTCTCTCTCTCTCTCTCTCTCTCTCTCTCGATGCTCCTCTCTTTCTTTCCTTCAGATTGTCTTTTCTTCTTTTAATTCTTCTCCAGCACACATAAATACACATAGGCACTTGTTGCCTCCAAGGTTCTAGAGGATTCCAACAATTAACTTGTATTATGATTTGATTAGGAATAACTTAGTATATTAATTACATTTTAATTTAATCAAACATCAATTAATCTTACTTTAGCACATAATTAAATTAATTATAACCAACCACAGATCCCACCTAATTTAATTAATCTAATTTGACTTCCATTAAAGTTCAATTGATTATATTTAAATTTATCAATCTGAATCAGATTTTTAATTAAACTCCTAAAAGGCTTCAAATATTAAATTAAGATTATTGTTATCATCAATTTTGATTTCTCAAATCATTTAGGCCTTCAATTTCTAATTAGACTCCAAATTTCCGTCAATAAATTACATATTCAAATTAGACGCTCCATAAATAAATTTAATTCATAATAATCACAATTCTCAATCCTTATAATTTAATTACTTTAATTAACTCTAATTTGGACCTAATTAATCGAATCTCAATTTTACTAAACTGAATCGAATATTTAATTAAACTTCCAAATGGGTCCGTAATTAAAATTAAATTGATTCAACTTCTTAATTTCACTTCCTTAAGCCATTTGGACCCTTAATTTCTAATTCCAAAATAAATCTTTAATAGAATCATATACGAATCAGATTCTACAATTCTCATAATTCCCAAATTAGATTAGGATAACGACTAGTGATGACTCCGGCAAATATAAAATATTACACGTGGCAGGGTCGTCACAGCTAGTGATGACTCCGGCAGTACCGGTAAATCATGGGGAGAAGGAAGAAAAATTCAATGGTAATGATTTTAAAAGATGGCAACTGTAGACGTCCCCGAACGCCCCGGGAGGATGAGTCCCGTTCTAAGGCCACGTGTCCGTCATCACCAAAGTTGCCTCGGCTCGGGAACTTGGGTACGATTGGGGAAGGTCAGCTATGAGCACCCCCTCTCGCCCGATCAGAAGATCGGCCTCTACTAACCATGATATCTAGTTTTGAAAACGTTATGCGTTCTTATTCCAGTTATTAGCCTAGATTTACTATGTGATGCGGACAGCACAAAAGTATAGACTAGATCGCCTAATTTGGAACAAAGCATTGCATATCCGTTTGTTCGGAAAAAGGTTTGAAATTTACTACTCGCAAGTAGGCTAAAATACGGATTTCAACGAGTTGTTCCAACTCAAAAGCCTTCACCCACAGGCATTCAGGCAGTAATATCACATAAGCACATAGCCACATGGTAAGCATGCTGTCATGTTAACATTCACACTCATGCGAGATGCTAAAGCATAAATACTTACATCGTACTCCGTGCCAAAGCAATGAACTAGTTAGTAATCATGCATGATCCTAGTTCAAGTTAACAAATGGCTAATGCATCGCATACTGAATGTAATTAGGATAGGCTCGGCTAATCCTAGGATGGCATGTGAAATGCAACCATTTGATGCACATATTCAAGTTTAGATTTGAAATACTATGCAGTTAGTATGATGCGTCGAGCCCGATGCATGCAATACTGATGAATGATGCACGCATGCATAGCATAAGGATGCTAAATTAAATATATCCTAGTACTAACCATCAAAGCAGGTAAGTAAAAGGGAGAAAGAAGAGGGGGTTAGAAAGCATGCACACACGCATCCACACTTATTACAAATTTGCCCTCACTCGGAGGGACCGAAAGAATAATACAGATTTAACTAACCTACAAGCTAATTAAATATTACAGACCAATTAAACTAGTTAAGAAAATTAACTAATCTAATAAAATAATAAATAGCCTCGGGAAGATGGCCCAATGCAATGCATGCTCGGCTCCACTCGGGAGTCCACTGCCATGCACAAGTTGCCTCTGTCCACACTGTTTCCCTTCTCTGATCATTGCAAAATAACCAAGGTGCACTCTATGAACCCTGTGGGATACCACCGGCCAAGGGAAATGGTCACCGGCCAAAGGAAATGATCACCGGCCACTAGTTAAGATATCGGTCATCATTTGTTGGTCGGTCGGCACTAAAGATAGCCGGCCGGCCAAATCTTCCTGCAGAATCCTGTTTTGACAGCAGTAGAGGGCAAAACAAGGCATGGCAATGCATTCCAAGCAAATGTGTGCACCAACACATCCCTTATCATGTTTATGACTCAAAGGGACATGGTTCTTGATTCTCGGACCACCAATCGCGCATTTCAATGCGTGATGGCCTAAGAAACCAAGTTATGCACTTTGATTTCAAATGAAATGCGTATAAACAAGCAAGGAGCTCAACCCCTATCATACTCAATTCAAGAGGCTAAGCATGCATGTCAATGCAATGCAACCTAGGCATATTAACTAAGTATGCAACATGGGCATGCAATGCACAATGCGTACGAGGCATACAACCTATGCAAGCAAGCATGCAAGGCATGAGGCAATACAAACCAACAAGTGTGCAAGATGCAATGTGACTGTTCAAGCATGCAATAACACATGGAGCAAACATGTTAAACAACCTAAACATGTAACAACACACAAGGTGAGCATGCAACAACATGTGAATAATGGACTTAAACTAATTTGGGCTCCTCTATACTAAGCCCAAAACAGTGGCCAATTGCTAAGGGAAGGAGGACCAAAGGACATGCAAGCATGCATGCACACAAGGACCAACACTTAGGCAATGAAGAGCAACTCTCAAGCACACTTAAGAGGATGAAAACATGGACAAATGGCATGCATTACAAGCTCTGAAAGTCATGTTAGAGAAGGTGCCAAACCAATCTACAATGCAAGCTAGGCATGCCACCAAGCTCGAGGACTTAAACCATGGCCATATGACATATGAAGCAAATGACCAAAATGAACTAAAACAGTCCTAAATCATGCAAAAGTAAGCCCCAAAAACCACTTAGATGGCATCTAAATGATCTAATCCTAGAGGCATACACAATGGCACAAACATGGAGCAAAAAGCACCAACCTTTTAAAGCATGAAAGGGGCATCAAATGCAAGCATACGAGCATATCATGAGGACTGAAATGACGTGACAAGTGGTTCCAAACCGCTGAAATGATGCAAGAATGGCATGCTAGAGGGGTCAATGCTTAAAGCATACAAGAGAGGTTACATGGTAGCTATACAAAGCAAAGCATGGACAACCCAAATGACCAAAAACAGACCTTTAGCATGCTAAAACAATCATAAAAGTTTCACAAAGCTAAGCCAAAAACATGCTAGAAACGAGGCTCAAAGCACGAGGCATGTTAAGGCAATTCATGGCATTATAAGACATGTATGCTAAGCAAGCATGGTGTGCCTAAACCAATTCACAACAATGCTATATCATGACAAAATAAGCATAAAAAAATAGTTAAGGCATGGCCAACATACACTTAAACAAGGTGCTCACTAATGAGACTTAAATGGCCCTTTTCAAGGACAACAAGGAGAGGGGGTGGCCCTCTCCTTCTTAGGACCTTAAGGCACCATCCTCACCACTGAGATCCCTCAAGATTTCAGTGGTGAGGAGGCCCAAACAAGATGGTCCCGGAGCTCAACCAAAATGGCACAAAATGGGGCCAAACAAGGCCTAAGAGGGGTCAAACAACCCCAAAGCTCAAAACACTCTTAAACAACTATTTAGAGCAGGCAAAAAAAAAACTTTATATGTTATACACAAAGTCTAAAAATAGTTGCAAAATGGGTGAAAAAGCTATGCAAAAATGGGAAAAAAGGAGTAAGTTCTTACCCTTGTTGACCCTCTTCAAGAATGATGCTCCAGCAGCTTCTTCAAGCTCCAAAACCACCCAAAAACACCAAGAACAGCCTTCTGGTCCCTCAGCAACCAAGAGAAGGTGTAGTACTAGGTGTTTGTGTACAATAGTAAGACTAAACACACACACAAGGCAAAAGAGAGGGAGAAATAGAGATAGAATAGATACACTATGCTAACCCTAGAACCAGAGCTCCCCTGGGATTTTTTGTGTAACCCTAATGGAGGGAGAAGAGGCTCCCTCTTATAGACAATCCCTCTTGTAAAGCTTTCCAAACAAGCTAGTCAAGAGGGAGATCCCTCCATACACGTGTATGAAGGGGAGCAGAGTGTATGCCAGCTAGCACAGCTGGCATAAAAATATCTGCAAAAGCAGATGAACAGTGGTCGGCCAGCCAAAAATGCAATTTGACCAAAATAGATGGCCGGTCAACCATCCATAGTGCCGGTCGGCCAAACATTTGGCCGATGGCAACAAAACACAGCTGGTGGCCTCAAGCCATGGCCGGTGGAGTGTGGGGATGGCCAACAAGCCATTCCCTGCCCTCCAAAGCAAAAACACAAGTGTTTGGTGCAAAACCAAACACAAAACAGTCGAGTCGAGAGATCCTGAGGCAAGGCGCGTTGCCGAGACCTCCGGGAACTCAAGACGAACACAAACAAGGATGATCATCGAGTGTTCAAACGGTGACATCTAAGTCTTGAGGGCGGTCAAAAATTGGGTGTCTACAGCAACAAAATATGATGTTTTATCTTACCACATTCAATTTGGCTCGTTTCACTCATGAAAAGGCACCGGCACTGAACGAGGAAGAAACTAACCGGCAAGTGGTTGCCGCAGTCGATGCATGGAAACATGGTAATTTTCTATGTCGAAACTATTTCCTCAATGGGTTAGACAATACACTGTACAATGTGCATAGTGTGAAAAGCACAACAAAAAAACTGTGAGAATCTCTGGATCATAAGTATAAAATAGAGGACGCTGGTATAAAGAAATTTGTTGTCGGTCATTTTTTGGATTTTAAAATGATGGATTCCAAAACGGTTATTAGCCAAGTTCAAGATCTCCAATTAATTCTCCATGACATACATGAGGAAGGGATGGTTCTCAGTGAATCTTTCCAAGTAGCAGCAATCATTGAAAAATTGTCACCATCTTGGAAATAATTCAAGAATTATCTGAAGCATAAGCGCAAGTAGATGGAATTGAAGGAACTGATAGTGCGGCTCGGAATTGAGGAGGGCAATCGAGGTTCCGACAAGCAGTCAGGAAACCATATCATGCAGGCTAAAGCAAATGTTGTAGAACATGAACATAGGTCAAAGTTCAACAACAAGAAACGAAAGCATAATGGCAATGGTCCCAAACAAGGATCCACTAGTAAGATCAATAAAAAGATCAGCAACGGGTTCAACAAAAGGTTCAAAGGAAAGTGTTTTGTGTGTGGCAAATATGGACATCGTGCTAAGGATTGTCACGTTTGCAAGGACAGAGGGAGTTCAAGCAAAAAGCCAACACAAGCCAACATAGCTGAGGATTTTTATCTTTCTGATGGAGTGGCAGACATTAATCTTGCTGTAATAGTCTCTAAAGCAAATTTGGTGGGCAATCCCAAGGAATAGTGGGTGGATACTGGAGCAACCTGCCATATCTGTGCAGATAAGAAGATGTTCACAACCTACAAAATTGTGAAAAGTGGGGAACAACATTTTATGGGAAACTCCTCCACTTCAATTGTAGAAGGACAAGGAAAGATTATGCTGAAAATGACCTCGGGGAAAGAACTCACTCTTAACAATGTACTCCATATGCCAGAGATTCGCAAGAATTTGATTTCTTGGTTATTGTTGATCAAGAATGGGTTTAAATTAGTCTTTGAATCTGATAAAGTTGTACTCTCCGAGAGTGGAATGTATGTGGGGCGAGGTTACATGAGTGATGGGCATTTTAAGCTCAATGTAATAACTGTTATACCTAATTTGGTTTTTAATAATAAGAACACATCTTCTATTTATATTGCTGAGTCTTCTTTCTTATGGCATGGTAGATTAGGACATGTTAATTTTAATTCTTTGCGTAGACTTATTGCTTTAGAATGTTTACCTAACTTAGAATTTGATCCTAATCATAAATGTGAGATTTGTGTTGAGGAAAAACTCACTAAAGCATCATTTAATAAAGTTGAAAGAAGTACTGAATCTCTAAGTTTAATTCACACAGATATCTGTGATTTAAAATTTGTTCAAACTAGAGGAGGTAAGAAGTACTTTATTATTTTTATTGATGATTGCATTTGATATTGCTATGTTTACTTGTTGAGAAGTAAAGACGAAGCCGTAAAAGCTTTTAGGCAATATAAACTTGAGGTTGAAAATCAACTAAGCAAAACTATTAAGATAGTGATGAGTGACAGAGGTGGTGAATATGATGCACCATTTGAAGAATTTTGTTCTAAACATGGTATCATTCACCAAACCACTGCACCCTATTCTCCTCAGTCAAATGGAGTTGCTGAGAGAAAGAATCGAACCCTTAAAGAGATGATGAATGCCATGTTGATTAGTTTAGGGTTACCTCAGAACTTGTGGGGGGGAGGCGATTTTGTCTGCTAACTTTATCCTGAACAGGGTACCCCACAAGAAACTCAATCAAACACCTTATGAATTAAGGAAAGGTCGACGACCTACCTATAATTACCTTAAAGTGTGGGGGTGTTTGGCCAAGGTGGTAGTCCTTAGTCCCAAAACGACTAAGATAGGACCAAAGACCATTGATTTTCATAGATCTAAAAATCCGAATATGCATGTAAACACTATTATTGAATCAAGAAATGCATCATTTTTTGAACACATTTTTACTAGCAAGGAAATTGAAGAGAAAAGTTCGAATAAAAGAACTTTTGATACTGCTATGGGTAGCAGTGAAGACCACAATGATAATGAATCAGATGAACCTAGACGTAGCAAGAGGGCTAGGATCTCTAAATCATTTGGTCTAGATTTTCTGACATACTTGTTAGAAAATAAGCCTCAAAACTTCAAGGAAACAATGTCAAGTCCTGAAGCTCCATTGTGGAGAGAGGCTGTGAATAGTGAAATTGAATCAATACTGTAAAATCATACTTGGGAACTGGTGGATCTTCTCCCAGGATGTAAACCTCTTGGATATAAGTGGATATTCAAGAGAAAAATGAAAGCAGATGGTTCAATAGATAAATACAAGGCTAGGCTTGTTGTTAAGGGATACAGGCAGAAGAAAGGCCTTGATTATTTTGACACCTATTTACCAGTGACAAGAATAACATCCATTCACATGTTGATTGCGAATGCAGCTTTGTATAATCTAGAAATACATCAAATGGATGTTAAATCAGCTTTTTTGAATGGCGAGTTAGATGAGGAAATCTATATGGATCAACTATAAGGGTTTTAAGTTCCTGGCCAAGAGAAAAAGGTTTTTAAACTTGTCAAATCCCGTTATGGATTAAAACAAGCTCCGAAACAATGGCATGAAAAATTTGATCACGCTATGCTTTCTGTTGGTTTTAAGATAAACGAATGTGACAAATGCGTCTATGTTAAAAGCACAGACAAAGGCTATGTCATAGTTTGTCTTTATGTGGATGACATGCTCCTTATTGGAAGTAATAATGACATGATTAAATCCACAAAGAAAATATTGAACAAAAAATTTGACATGAAAGATCTGGGAGTAACAGATGTAATTCTAGGAATAAAAATTACTAGAACATCTGAAGGATATGCTTTGTCTCAGTCTCACTATGTTGAGAAGATTCTGGAGAAATTTGGAAAGCATGACAACCGTCCTGCTAAAACACCCGTTGGCATTAGTCTTCATTTGTTAAAAAATACAAGTGTGGGCATATCACAATTAGAGTACTCTCGAATAATCGGAAGCGTGATGTACTTAATGAATTGTACTAGGCCAGATTTAGCCTATACTGTAAGCAAATTGAGTAGGTACACAAGTAATCCAGGGTCCGATCGTTGGAAAGCGATAATTAGGATACTTAGGTATCTAAGACATACCCAGAATTATGGCTTACATTGTACCAAATATCCAGCAATACTCCAGGGGTACAGCGATGCAAATTGGATATCTGATACTAAAGACTCAAAATTCACTAGTGGATATGTCTTTACCCTGGGAGGTGCTATAGTCTCTCAGAAATCCTCCAAGCAGACATGTATAGCAAGGTCGACAATGGAATTTGAGTCTATCACATTAGATAAAACAGGAGAAGAAGTAGAATGGCTTCATAATTTCTTAGAAGACATTCCAATGTGGCCTAAACCTGTGCCAGCTATATGCATTCATTGTGATAGTGAAGCAACAATAGGACGGGCACAGAATCATATGTATAACGGTAAGTCTCGACACATTCGTCGAAGAAATAATACTGTTAGGCATTTGCTCTCACATGGAATAATTTCCATAGAATATGTAAAGTCAAAGGAGAATATTGCGGATCCATTGACTAAAGGGCTAGCCAGAGAGCAAGTGTACTATTTATCGAGGGGAATGAGATTAAAGCCTATTGCTTAAAAGTCACCATAATGGCAACCCAACCTAGTTGACTGGAGATCCCAAGATCTAGGTTCAAAGGGACAACTGAATTATAGATGACTTCACGAATCACTAAGGAGGTTTACTCCTACCCATTTCTATGATAAGAAGAGTGATACCTGCAGCGTTAATAGGATAAGCTTTGCTTTTAATGATTTTTATAGCTTGGACATCTAAGTGGGGTATATCAAGATACTCTTAATAAGAAATCACCTATATGAGTGTGAATTGGGCCGGTTCTGTGAGAATTGAGATGGCTAAATTCTCTAGAGCACTCATGAATTACCAGGCGTTGTTCAGGACCAAAATGAACACAACTGTAAGAACCAAACTGTATCTGTGGATACACTATGTGTAGTCTAGTGTCTTAGCTTACACAAATAGCTGAATAGTTCAAGGCATCGCGTCCACTGGTTAGCCAGTAAGTCTGATAAACTTTCATTAGAGGAGGTTCAAAGCCAAAAGCTACCTATCTCGATGTGGTATATCTTCTTAATGTACTCTTTGTTTGTCTGCATCTTGTTGCATGTTCGTTCCCGTGAATTCCATTCATGTGGGGGATTATTGGAAAATGGCTTTTGTGTTACCTTACTTTTTGCTAACTTTGAGCATTAATTAAGGTGGGACCCAAGCGTTATTTTTAACATTTCTAATTGGGTTCATGTTTAATGTCGCGTAGTGAATAAATTCATGTATTTGGTTGCTCAAAATCATTTCCGGATGAATGAGAATTCAACGCGCATTTTCGGGTTCGTAGAACTAGTTTTCTTTAGGTTTCTTACACATTTGTGAAATGTGCTTGTCCCACATTGGAAAGGCTTGAGGTTTTGAATGGGTTTATATACCCTAGCTTAGGATACTTGGGATGGGCCCCAAGGGACACCCAAGTTTGTGGAAGGGTGAGGTTATGGGTGAATTGAGCTAGACTCATTGGACCCAAAATTAAAATCACACGCGCGCGCCGCCACCGCCGTCCGACCGGCCGGGCGGGCTGGGCCTGGGCTTGGGCGTAGGTGCGTGGTGTGAGGTTGGGCTTGTCCGGCACAATACTTATTTTTTTGGGCCAAAAAATTTTGTAATTTATTTTTTATTTTTAATTTTGGTTTCAAAATTTAAAATAAATTGGTCCAAAATTATTTCTTCACCCAAACAGGTCCCTAACAGGTTCAACCCACCCGAACAGTTCAAAGGGTTCAAAACAGGCTCAACCTGAATTGAATTTGTTCCAAACAAATTCAAATCTATTGGTGCCTTTTCAATCTGTCCGAACAGGTTCTCTACCTGTTCGAACAGCCACCAAATTGCCTATAAAAAGCCAGCCTTCCAGCAATTCTGAATATACATTTTCCCTCAGATTTTTGTCTCTCTTCTCCCCTTTCCGTCTTTCTATTTTATGTATTTATTCAGCATTTAATTTTAGGAAAAGAAAAAAAGAGTTTCAGCAAAGTTTTGGTTCGCAAGACTTGAATTTGTAGTGCTGCAAATTTAAGTGTTAGTTGTTGCATCCTTGGAAGTAGACGCCAGTAAAACTCGAAGTACCGGAGCGAGGGCGAAATCTACTTTAAGGAGATTGTGTCCAACACAAACCTCGACATTAATTTCTGTAAGCATTTAATTCAGAAAATAATTTATAATTATTTTTTGAATTATTTTATTTTATTTTTTATTTAATTTATACATTTAATTTACACACATACACCTTTGTGGGTTCTAACTCTCTGTGTGTGTGTGTGTGTGTGTGTGTGTGTGTGTGTGTGTGTGTGTGTGTGTTGTACTCTAGATTTGGATTAGATTGGATGGATTGGGGTCTGTAATTTTATTTGAGAACCATCAATGGCTCTTTGATTGAATTAAGATGTTTGAACATCATTAAAAATTTGTATGCACAAAATTTTTGTATCACAACTATTTGATAAATTGCCTCAATGAAAGTGAATGCATATGTCGATATTTTAAAGCTTAGATTACTTATATATTTTTAAAATCTTTAAAATTGGGTTAAGAAAATTTCTGTCATACTGAGAAAGAACATATATAGTTTGTGATCTTTATTTTTATTTTTTTTATACACATTGTATACTACTATGATATAATTTTAAGATTTTTGTTGAGTAATCACTGCATAAAATTAATTTGCCCCATTGTCTACCACTGTTTAGTTGAAAGTGATCAAGTGTGAAATGTATTGTTGATTGTTCATGTCATTGAATGTAACTCTCAGAGAAAGGATGGATAAAGGTGAATTACTATGAGAACAAGTAGAAAAAATAAAGGTGAAGTGTGTTCAAGTTAAATAACAAATTGAGCCAAAACCAAATGTTTAGCATTTTATGTTTATATTTAATTAAGGCATTGAAACTTTTCTGTTGTCTGAAATCTCAGGCATATAAAGCTAATGTTGTTGATGTGCATAGACAAATGAAACTAAAGAGAAGATAAAATCCTCTCATGTCAAAGGGGCAAGAAATAGTCATCTCCAGCTTCTTCTTTTTTTTAGTTATAATTAAGTCATCATACCTTTGCCTATTATTTAATCTTCAACTCTACTTTTTGGTCTCTATTTTGTTTAAGTGGAATAGAAATGAAGTCGTGCTTTAAGATTTTAATCTTTCTCAGCATACCATTTTAGAGTATAACAATATGGATAAGCTATTGAGAGTGTGAAGTGTGGTGAATGTGCTAGTTTTCTAATAGATGCTTTGCTGCTATGGTGTGGAGTATCACTGATTTCCTACACAACTGTAGACACCCCATTTTTGACTGCCCTTAAGACTTGGGCGTTACTGATGGTTTGCTTGGTGAAGAAAGGTGTGCAGGGCACAGGTTCAGTTTCCTCGGCAATGAGAGAGACAAATCTCAACTTCACACCCCATTTTGGACCAAAATTATTTTGGATGGTTTTTAGACCTTAAAACCCTCTCTTTCAAAACATTTTTGAAATAAAATTCCCACGATGTTCCGACACTCGCATTTCGGTAAATGTTGCGCTTTTCGGTAAACCGAGCAAGGACAAAGTGGGGATGAATGAAAGAGAGATGAAATCTTTGAAAAATCTTTCAAAACACCTTACTTAGGGGGTTCGAAGTTGAGGAGAAGAGGAAAGGAGAGGAGAAAACTGGTCTGGGAGAAGTTCGGCATGAATCCGGGTAGGAGAGAATCGAGCAGCCCTCGCTGAATCGGGCTTATTCAATTGCATACTTGGAGTTAAGATATGAGGCCACCATCGTTGGAAAGAAGACTTCCGAGGCTTCACTTTGTACTCAAGAATCTCCCAAAGCCAAGTCCGGGTGGAGGAGATATGATTGGTTGAAGCTGGCCATCACCCCGTTTGGATCGAGTCTGCGCGGCTTCACCAAAAAGGGCATAACTTTCTGCACAGGAGGAATTTTGATGCAAGGTTTGCGCCATTGGAAAGATAACTTCCGGGGCTTCAATTTACATACCCACCGGCTGTTTTTTGACCTTGGAATCATCTATCGGCAATCTATTTTTCCGACCGGCAAAATATTATGCCGACCGGCACTTTATTTTGGCCGACGACCAAATTTTCTGGCCGATTTGCACCCTTTGCACCCTCCAAGCCTGGTGCATCCCATCTGTGCCAGTTGGAATGCACCAGCACACTCCCCCGTGCATATATGTTGCTATTTTGAGCCCTTGACCACCTTTGGACCCCTCTTTTGCACCCTTTGCTCAAGGCTTCTTGAGGAAGCCTTGACCCCTTGTCTTGGCTTCCTCAAGAAGTCTACCAGCTGTCCAAGCTTCTCCAATAAGCCTTGACCTCCCCTTAGACCCCTTTGACCCTTTGAAGCTTGTCTTAGAAGCTTAGCATTGCCTATATAAGAGAGGTCCCTTCTCCTTTGTTTGGGTTGGAGATTTTGGAGCAAAAAAACCAAAGGGAAGAGATATATATCTGATATACATACATACACCCTCTATATCTATCTTATCCAAGCCTCCAAACACCTTTGTTCTTGCACCATTTGCCCTACAACACCTAGCACAACACCTCCATCCTCCATTCCAACACTTGGGAGGACATTTGTAGAGGTTAGAAGCTTAGAAACTTAGACCAAGGGCTGCTGGTTTGCTGCTCTTCAAGGGTAAGCATCCATTTCCCTTAAACTTGCATTTTTTAACTTCATTGGTTAGACTTATTTACAAGTATTTTTGAGCTTCGATGTAAACTGTAAAGAGGCTTATTTTGAGCCCTTCTTCAACATTGAAGAAAGGCTCAACACTGTTGGGGACCTCCATGTATGACTTGCTTCATTACCCCTCTTTGGTCCCCATTTTTGCATGTTTGTTTAGCTTGTTTTTCTTCTGTTTTTCGGCCATGATCAGAACTGAGAGTGGCCATATTTTGACCCCCTTGACATGTTTCATTAAGAGTCTTTGGCTGTTTGATGCATTTTTTGTATACTTCATGTTATAGCCCTCTTGTGGCCTTAATCTTGCATTGCATTTTAAGGGTGTTTGTATATTGATTTGGGGGCTGTCATAAACTGTGAGTAGTCATATTTTTGGCCCCTCTTCAGTGTTGTCGAAGGGTCTTTTTCAGTTTGGGCTTTGCATCTACCACTTGCTTCATTACCTAGCTTAAGGGCCCGTTTTTGCAATCTGTTTTTGCCCTATCTATGCTCACTGTTTGGCCATGCTTTGAACTGAAAAAATGATTGTTTTGGGGCTGCCTTGCTTCTGTTTTCATGCTTCATGTCCAGATTATGCATGTTTGATATAGCTATAGGTCATTTCATGAGCCTAATCTTGCATTTCGGGTCCATTTCATGCACTTAGTGTCATTTCGCTATGTTTTGGGACCATTTGGCATCATGTTCCAGCACTGAAATTCACATTCTTGTATGCCATCTTGCATCCCTTGCCATGCTTTGGTAGAGTTGCATTTTCGTGCCTTAGGTTTGATTAATGCATTGTGCATGCATCCCATGTATTGTGTTGCCTCACTTGCCTCATTATGGCCACTGATTTTGGCATGCTTGCGAGCTATCCATGTTAGTTTAAGTCCATCGTTGTATGTTGTTGCATACCATGTTTGTTTACATGTTTAGGTTGCGCGCCTAGCATACATTGTTCATTTGCATGCCCATGTTGCATACTAGATCACATGCCTAGGTTGCATTACATTGGCATGCATGCCTTGCCTCTTGATCAGGTGATAGAGGTTGGGCTTTATGTGTTTGTTTGGTTTGCATGACATTTGAAATCAAAGTGCATACTTGGTTTCTTGGGCCATCACGCATCGAAATGCGCAATTGGTGGTCCGAAGATCAAGGAACATACCCCTTTGAGTCAAAATCATGATAAGGGATGTGTTGGTGCACACATTCGCTTGAAATTTCATGCCATGCACTGTCTGTCCTTTGTTGCTGTCAAAACTGTCTTCTGCAGGAAGTTTCTGCCGACCGGCAACATACAGTGCCGACCGGCCATTTGTGAATGGCCGATAGCTTCATCAGCAGCCGATGGACATTCCTCATGGCCGGTGGGAATTTCCTCCAGCCGATGGTATTCTACAGTGTGCAAGGAACGTGTCCCAGGACTTTGGCAGTCTTTGGAGAGGCAGGGCAGTGTAAACAGAGGCAGCAGTGGCATGGTGCGGGTTTTCCGGGCGAGTCGGATTCGAGCATGCATCATTCGCTCATCCCGAGGCAGGGGCTGTGGCCACCTTTCCTTTTTGCATTTAATTTGATAATTAGAATTCTGTAATAATTTATTCTGTATTCGGACTGTATTATTTGGGACTGTATATTCTTTTGGTCCCTCTGTGTGAGGGCATATTTGTAATAAGTGTGGGTGAGTGTGTGTATGTCTTCCAACCCCCATTTCTTTTTTCCCTTTTATTTACCTGCTTATGATGGTAGATTAGGGCATATTTAAAATTAGCATACCTTATGCAATGCATGCGTGCATCCATGCATTTGTTGACATGCATCGGGCTCAGTACATCATACAAACTGCATTGTATTTCAATTCCAAATTGAATAGGTGTTATTTGTAGCATCCCACATGCCATGTTTAGGATAGCCGAGCCTGCCTAGATTACATCTTTGCATGTGTTGCATTAGACATTTCAGTATGCTTAGGTCCATGCATGGATTTCTAATGAGCTTCTGTTTTGGCTTGGAGTACTAGGTGAGTTTTTATGCTTTAGCATCCTTGCACGTGTGTGAGTGTTGCCATAATAGCATGACTACCATGAGGCTAAGTGCTTATGTGATATAACTGTTTGAATGCCTGTGGATGGAGGTCAAATTACCTAGATTGGAATAATGCATTAAAACTGTGAGTTTTAAGCCCACCAGATAGTGGCAAAACTGTCTTTTCTAAAAGCCCACTTGAGGGTGGCAAAACCTGCATTTTAGCCTACTTGCGAGTAGCAAACCATTTTCAAAACAAACATGTAGTGTTTTGTTCCAATTTAGGCGATTTGGTCTATACTTGTTTGTTGTGCGCATAACATAGTAATTCTAGGCTAATAACCGGAATAAGAACACATAACGTTTTCAAAATTGGATATCACGGTTAGTAGAGGCCGGTCTTCGGACCGGGCGAGAGGGGGTGCTCATAGCTGACCTTCCCCGATCGTACCCAAGCTCCCGAGCCAAGACAACTTTGGTGATGACGGACACGTGGCCTTCGGCACCGAGTCAGGGTTTCCTAAATTTCCCATTTTAAAAATATTTAGATGGCGACTCTGTATCTGGCAAAGCAGTCCATGTTTGGCACTACTTTTCAAAAAATCTGTTTTTCTCAAAACGATTTGCCGGATTTGGACTCTTTGGTTCAAGATTTAGAACCGTAACACAAAAAGGGAGTCCGAACTGTTGTAGCGAGGTCCCCCGCGGGCTTGTTACAACAACCTAGAGGGCATTTTCTGGCTTGCTGGGAGTTGGCTGTGTTGGTGCCATACCAACACTTTCCAACCTTGTTTGCAGTTTTTGCTAGCATTTGATTGGATAGTTGCTTCCATATTAACTCTGTTGGGATGTTAGCTTAGCTAGCTATGATGCTTCCTTATATTAAGCTTTTGTTATGTAATTTTGTTTACATAATAAAATCTTCCTTTTGCCTTTCAAAAAAGAAAAATAATTCAAATTTTAGTAAACAATTATCAAAACACTCCTCCAAGCTCAACCCTTTACTCAAACTTATATCAACTTGAGTTTTACTCAAAGGGAGACTCAAATTCCTTACTCAAATTCATATCAAATTAAATTTTTGTAACAAAAAAAACTGTTAACTCCTATTATTTAATCCAACAGAAACTTAACACATGTGCCCTTTTCCCCAAATTTAAGTTAAGGGTTGGAGGTGGTCTTAGTAGGCTTCATTGAATTGATTTTATTTTATATGAAAGTGCTAACTTACTGTCTTGTTGGGATGGATTCAATCTGAAATTTTTCACTCTATCTTGAACGATGGATTCATTCAGATTTGATTCACTCTATCTTGTAGGATGGATTAAAGTGGAAACCCCTTCTTTACCAATTTTTACATGAGGGCTCCAACCTTGACAACCAATTCATGAAGTCTCAATATCTGAACCAAGTTAGCCAAGGTGCTGGCCAAGAATCTTAGTTTTCAACCAAAAAAGAATCTGCTACGAAAAAGTCACGCAATGGCAACTTTTCTAAAGAAGAAGTCAATTTGCTTATATCAGCTTGGCTTAATACTAGCTTGGATGTAGTGCATGGAAATGAGCAAAAAAGTAAGAAATTTTGGAGGAGAGTTGGGGAGTACTTCCACGAGCACAAAACATTTATTAGTGAACGTACTAATAATTCTTTGATGAACCAGTGGTTAATCATTCAACTTGGAACCAATAAGTTTTGTGGGTACTTTGCTCAAATTGAATCAATGCATGAAAGTAGTGTGAATATATTAAACATTTACCATTCAATATATTTTAAAATTTTGATATATATATATATTTTTTCCAGATTGGCAAGGCAAAACTCATGTACCAGGAGATTCATAAAACCTCATTTCAATTCGAACATTGTTGGAATGTGTTGAGGCATCAACCAAAATGGTTTGAGACGTACCAAACAAAAAATCCAAAAAGGAGTCGAAATTCCACATCTTCACGTTCAACAGAGTTAATCAATCTAGAGGAAGATGAGATCTCACGAGATACGCATATACAATTGGAAAGACCAATTGGCAAGAAGAAAGAAAAAGAAAGGCAGAAAAAAATTGAAAACCAAGATACTACAAGTTCTCCAATTGTAGACTTGCTAATTGACATGAAAGAAAAAAAAAAAAAAACTTGAAATGCTTGAGAAATCATATATTATTCACGTTGAAAAAGTTGAATTGGAGAAATTGAAGGAAGAATAGAGAATCATGATGATGGATACGAGTGGGATGTCTGCAATGCAACAAGAATACTATTATCAGCTCCAAATGGAAATCATTGAGAGTCGAAGAAAGAGCAACATTTCCGAGTAATTTATGAAATTGTTATGTTTTTTGTAACTTTTGACCATTAGTTTGGTACATTTTTTTTGGATGAAATAGTTAGATACTTTTGTGCTATCTGGTTTCATGATGTAGAAACAGGGGTTCTTTTTTGTCACTTTTGACTAAAGTAAGGTTTATGTATATTTTGTAACTTTTGACTATATAATATATTGGCATTTTTTAAGCTCTACTTGTTGGAGTTTGGTGCTACAAAGATTATTCTATTTCTCAATAAAAGACATACAGATATTAGATAAGTTGATTTGCATTAATATGAAAACATGACAAATTAAAAACTACAGGTCGATAGACTAGTTTCTTGCATATAACACATAGGAAATTAGAATGAAACTGAGCTGAACTGGGCTGATTTTGGCTAACCAATTGTCCCACCGGTCGTTCGCCTAGATGTCCACCCGGATGTCCAGCCAGTGTATTTTCAGCATCCTTTGTTCTACTGTTACTTGTGCTGTTTTGCTGCTGTTTCAAGGCTATTTTGCTGCTATTTTGGGGCTGCTTTGCGACTGTTTTCAATATGTCTAACAAATGACTTTCCCCGAAAATCAACTTACAAGCTACAGTAGTTCAAAAAAAAAAAAAACTTACAAGTTCCAACAAAGGTTATAATCCTGAGATGGATAATTAGTATTGAAAGCATTATAAAATGAACACATTAATCATATAAAGCTGTCAAATAGAAAATAGAACAATTTTTACATAGGTTATCTCACAAGTCAAAAACAAGATCCATGTTACATTGCTATACAATATACATAATCCAGAAAACATCAATGTGAAAAACATACGTAAATATCTTCCTACAATCTCTTATATATCTACTAGTAAATATTTCACAGAAGTATTGACTTGGAAAAAAATTGCCTATTCCAACCCAAGAACAGAACCAACCTAGTGTTTAGTTCCATTCTCATTAATTCCAGATTGGCTATAGATTTGCCTATTCCAGCCTAAGATTGGCTATAGATTTGCCACAAGTGCTTAACCAAATTCGATTGGAGTCAAGAATGAGTTTCTCTATCTCTTATGCGACGATGTTGTTGAATAAATTCCATGATATCAGGTGTACATTCAAGTGACACTTGTGCATGAGGGATTTTATCGATTTGCTCATAATCAATGTTTTGCTCTCCTCCGTCATCTCTTTCATCCTCAATGATCATGTTGTGTAGTATTATACAAGCCTTCATAATATCTTTAAGAGTCTGAAGATCCCATGGTCGCGCAGGTCCACGCACAATTGCAAAACGTGCTTGAAGCACTCTAAATGCACACTCTACATCCATTCTATACGCCTCTTGGGCCTCAGCAAAATGTTTATGCTTTTTTCTGTTTGGACAAGGAATTGTTTTAACAAAAGTTGCCCATTGTGGATATATACCATTAGCAAGGTAGTATCCCATGGTATATTCATTTCATTGATGATTTAATCAACTCGAGGAGCACACCCTTAAGCAAGCTCGGTAAATACAAAAGACCGTTCTAAAACATTAATATCATTATTAGACCCAAGTAACCCAAAAAATGCATACCATATCCAAAGATCATATGATGCTACTGCTTCCAAAATAATTGTTGGCTCATATACATGGCCAGTATACATACCTTTCCATGCAGTTGGACAATTCTTCCAAGTCCAGTGCATATAATCAATGCTCCCTAACATCCCAAGAAAACCGCGACTTTCGCCAACAGTTAGAAGTCTAGCAATGTCGTTGTTGTTTGGTGACCTCAAGTACTCATCAGAAAAAATTGCAACCACTGCTTTGACAAATTTCTTTAGGTTTTTCACTACAGTACTTTCTCCAATTCTCAAGTATTCATCCATAAAATCAGCTGCTACTCCATAAGCAAGCATTCTAAGAGCCACAATTATTTTTTGAAGAGAAGGCAAACCGAGCACTCCAGTACCATTTCTTTTCTGGACAAAATATGGTTCATAAGCTTCTACTTCAGATTGAATGCGGAGAAAAAGAGAATGATTCATTCGAAACCTTCTCCAAAATAATTTGGGAGGATATACTGGTGGATCAGCAAAATAGTCGAGAAAAAGCCTTTGATGGCCTTGCAAAGGATTACGCCGAACTCACATCTTTTACAAGTAGCATGTTGTGACTCTGATGAACTCTTGGCTTCCATAGAAGCTATTGTAACTATCTCCAACTCATCATCGGAGTTGAAGTCATAAAAATCATGTCTAGAAAATAAAGATCCATATATAAAAACCTAATGAGGATAGAATGAAAGAAAAATATTTCATTTAGATTGTGAGAATTAGAGAACATATGTTATTGTTTATAGTAGAAGAATATGACCGTTTAAAAAATTATGATCGTTGATAAATATAGCCATTGGAATGCATAGCAGAATGATTGAAGAATATGGTCTAGTTTTGGATTTGGGGTCTTTATGTTTTGCCCGAAACACACCAGTTGGCCACTGTGTCGGTGACTTTCTAATGATCTGATCCGTTCATATTTTAGAATTGATTGAGTAGATCAACCACAAAAATTTTCAACTCAATTGAAGATCAGCACAATGGCTGCCCGAGCCGAACCACAAGCCCCTGTTTCCTCCAATTTTACCTTTACAAAGGAACATAGGAATTGTTTGGCTAGAAATGCCTACTTGATCAAGCCAGCTCATCAATTTAATAAAAAAAGAAAGAATAACAAATATAATAAAAAAATAATATTTTAATAGGATTGAGTTAGAATAAAGAGTTTGACGAAGTGGGTACTAAAAAGATAACTAGCTAAAACAACAAAATAGCTTTTTAATTGACTAAAAATTTGAAGAGATTTGCGTGGATGCTCTGGGTGAATAGTTCATGGTCATGCTAAAGATACAACTTTGTATAAGGCTGAGCATAAAAATTTTAAAAATCATAAATTGCTCTAGTTCAAACCAAATTACATAGTTTGGTTTAAATAGATGAACGCAATTTGATTCATGATTTTATAATTACAAATTCCATTGAAATCGAATCAGATCGTATAAATTATATATGTAATTTGTTATCGAATATATATACTGCAATATCAAATATATATAAATTGTAACTCTTTACTATTATCGAATATAAGTATATTTTTGTACAATGATAGAATTAGTTTTAGACAATCATGTACATAATTATCAAGTTGTGAATAATATTTTGTGATCATATTGTAAATAATAATAATATTTTTAAAATTTGCGGTTCCAAACTGAACCTAACTGTGGTTTAGTGGTTTGGTTTGAATTGGATTGATTCCAAGATTATCATGGATTTGTTCGGTTTCAAATTTGATGAAACCATAAGTAATGGATTGATATTAATTTATGATTAAACAAAACTAATCTGAATCATGTTCATCCCAACTTTAGTATGCTTTTTTGAGAATGAGTATTTTAGACTTTTAAAAAAGTATTATTGATGATAGTTCTAAAGACTATTAGGCCATCTACCGTCCATCAAATTAAAACACTTTAAAATTCAGCTTCGATCATTTTATCAAAATGATATTAAATGAAGGGAAAATTAATTTTTTTTATCAAATCAAGAGAGATTTATCCTTCCATCAAATTTTGTAGGTGGTTGTTGGGCCGGACATCCTCCCAGACAACCGGACTTTCTTTATATGAACGTCAATTTTTACTTATGGCAGAATGTCTTCCTAGACATCCTCTTGGATAACCGGGCTTGTAACAAGATTTGATGAAAATTTTAAATTTATCATTAGGTACATCATATTAGATAAAACTTTTCGTCAAATTTGATAAAGCATTGTAGATGTTCTTAATGAGAATTATTAAATTTTTAAAAAAATTATAATTTCAATATATTTTTTAGCATTATTTTTTATTTTTTATTTTTTGAAAAAGAATATATATCTAATGTTACTTCAATGAAAGTAAAATTTGATAAATATTTTGATCATTTTCCTCATCTATTAGGTTTAGCCATAATAATTTATCCTAAGTATAAAGAAATTGGTTTACAAGAATTTTTAGAGCGTCTTTTCATTGATCAAACACAGTTTGCCTCTATTATGCAAATATGCAACAGATTATTTGAAGAATACAAGATAGCTGTATCTGTAAATACACTTACACACACTACACTAGCAGTCTCATCTCGAGGCAGGAGATTAAGTGTTTTTTCAGCAATAAAAAGTAGAAGAATATCTCAACATACAACTATAAGCAATTTTGAACTACAATGTTATTTGAAAAGCCCGTCAGTGGATGATTCTAATGATTTTGACATTTGGAATGGTGGAAACAAAATGAAATTATGTGGCCTGTGGTTTCACAGATGACCGATGATATACTAACCGTTCCTATTTCTACAGTTGCTTCAGAAACAGCTTTTAGTGCAGGTGGACAGGTACAAAGCGATTATCGGAGCAGGCTTTCACTCCAAATGGTTGAGGCATTGATGATATCCAGAGATCATATACATGCGCTTACAAGAAGACAAAATTATAGTGAAAAAAAAACAAATTCAAAATGATTCGGATAACATATCCTCGGGCAACGCGACTGAAATGTCTGTCTCCTCCGATGATTGATCAACAATTTATTTTTTACTATTTCATTTCATTTCATTTTTTTTTTAATTTTTAATATTAGATTATTGAGGTGGAGTATAATGCAAATGATTGGTAGGCTAGTAGGTGCCAACTTAGTTGAGATGTACTTGACCTATAGTGATGTAATTGCTCAATAATCTATACCTATTTTATTTAATAATATCAATTTTTGTAATATTTTATTTCATTTTCAAATAAAAATTATTCATTCAATAAATGTTATATAAATAATTTAATATTGTAATATTGAAAGTTTCATTTTTATATATATAAAATTATTCATTTCGAAAAAAAAAATTACATAATTGCATACTTTTTTAGTTATAAGTTCATAATTAAAAAAAACATAAGTCATTCATAATTAAATTTAAATATCATCATGAAACATAACCAAACAAAATATCTCATTAATTTTAACTAAAATATTTTAGTATAATTTTTTTTTTTTATTCCTAATAAAAAAAAAATAAGGCCTGACCCAGCCCTAGGCCTTATTATGAGTGGACTTGGGCTTGAATTTTTGGCCCATGGTTTGGCTCACTAAAAAGGAGAGAGCCCACGAGGCCTACTTGGGTCGGCTCGGTCCGGCTCATTTTGGCGCAGGCCGGGCCATTATTACATCCCTAATTAGAGTGGTGTTCTGGGAACAAGCTAAAAAGCTAGTTTTTTTAGTTTTTTTTATACAAAAAAGTCAATTTTTTTACACAAAAAAATTATAAAAAGTCAATTTTTAACTAACTTTCCAAAACATCGCAGAGTAATATTATTATGTTGAAAGCTAAATGGGAATGTATTAATTTTTTTAACTTTAGAATTAATTTTTTCTGAGATATGATATGAGAGATGGGATGGTATGTTAAAGTAATTATTTGATGGTTTTTTTTTAAATTAAAAAGTTGCTAAAAATTATGTGACATTTAATTTTTTCAGTCAAAAGTTAGGTTTTTTTTTTTTTTTTTTTTTTGGGCGGGTGGGGGTAAGATTCTTAAGATTTGAAAAATAAAAATACAATAAATTTTATAATTTTGATATAATTACACTTACCTCTATTTAGTAAAACCTAAATGACTCAAACTAATGAAGCAAACAATATGAAGACATAAGATGTACAAGAAAAAAATATGCTATTTACTATTAAAATATATACCAATTTTATTTTTTAAATAATATGACTAATTGTTGACAAATAGATATTCACACATTTTTTTTTTTTAATTTTTTAATTTTTTCCTAAATTCTCCAATCAAACAGTGTAAATATCTATTTAACAAAAAGAGATGAATAGATATTGAGAGGGGGTTTTTATGAAGCATTAGGGCCGAGCTAAGCCCAAACGCAATATTGGGTCGTTCTGTGGGCTAAGGTAAAAAGAGCTTAGTAGAATGGACAGTGTTAGCTCAGTCTAAGAGGTTACAGTCACCACGGTCGCGATGTGGTAATTATCTCGGTCAGAGTTTGGAGTCGATATATTTGGGCTTGTGGTGAACCTTGCTCTTAATAGCTCGGTCGAGGCGTGGTATAAGTTAGCTCGGTCTCAACTCGCCAAAACCGAGGTGCAAGTGAAAAGAGAGCCGAGCTATGTGTTGCATATGAAGACATTGGATTAAGTATGGCAAAGAGATAGTGTTAGCTCGGTCATGTTGTCATCCAACCGAGGTAAAACCATCTCACTTGGTTTAAGCAGTGAGGGGGGTGTTGAAGGATAAGCATTATCTTTCAAGAATGTGATTCCTAGGAGGACGCTAAATGGAAGAATAAGAGTCCTACTAGGATTGTGCCACGCGAAACCAATAAAAGCTCACAACAGAACCTATGTAGAGGTAACACAACTTTGATTCCCTAATACACAGAACTTTTGTCTATTTGTCTATTGTGCTGACTTAGGCATCGGAGAGGTATCCGACACACACTCGCCGGCTAGCTCACGATTGTGTTTTCAGAAAGTAAAAGCGACGACGTTTGGAGGAGCGCAAACTTGATCAACAGGATCATACGAGAACATTATTTCGTGCTCGTACAATTGGCGCCGTCTGTGGGAATTCCAGAAAGAACAAAACCTCTTGATCAAGTTTTCCTCGCTAGTTGGAAGCAATGGCGCACAATGAAGACTTGCCGCAATCAGCTATTGCCAGGCAAACCCCGGAGGGGGGTGGAAGGCGCGAAGGCTTGCCTTCTATCCCTTCCATGGCGGATTTAGAACCCCAACGACAGAACCCCCGGAGGGATGCAAGAAGGAGGCGGGCTAACAGCCCCCATCGCTCTCAAAGTCCTGATAGACAGAGGCAGAGAATAGACTCTCAAGTTCTGGAAGATCGCGTGAAGGAGCAGGACGAGTTGATACGAAGGATGGCGGCGGACATGGAGTCAATGAAGCGCCAGATAAAAGGAAAATGGGTGGCGACAAGAGAATGGCGCAAAAGCAACACGCCCCCTCGCCACTCGGAAGATCATGGTAGGCATACCACACCGTCACAAGCAGAGAGTAGGAGCCTGAGAACAGGCGACACTCAATCAAGGACTTCCAGGACTCGTTACTCCAGGTCTAAGAGAACGAGAACAGAGAGGTCATATACTGAGGGAAGCACCTATCGGCCCTCGCACACGCACCAAACGTCATCTAGGCACATGGAGTTGCCTAGATCATCTGACTTACGGATTGTGCTTGAAGAAAGGGCACGATGAAAGAAGGATATCAAGGCGCCCAACCCGCATAGAGTTTCAGCCCTTCAGCGGTTGGCCCCTTGGACGCATGGGAGCGTTGAGGTAGGAATGCCAATACCACGCCTTGCTTACGAACCAACAGACAAAGCATTAGCAAGGTTACAGAGCTCGCCATTCATTCCGGCAATTGAGAACGCGCCCCTACCTTCAGGCTTCCACCAGCCCAAATTCACCACTTATGAGGAGAAGGCAGACCCCTACATGCACTTAAGCCACTTTCGCCAGGTTATGGCAGTATACCGGCGAAACAAGGCTTTAATGTGCATCCTATTTCCATCCAGCCTTGGCGACCTAGGTTTAACCTAGTTCGAAAGGCTACCAGAAGGCAGCATCGCCTCTTAGGCTCAATTGGCAGAAGCGTTCATGACTAGGTTCAGAACAAACACCAAAACACCAGTGGAGATTGACCAGCTTCTCACCATAGACATGGGCGAGAAAGAAATGTTGAGATCCTACAACAGTCGTTACTGGGAGACTTTCAACCAGATAGGAGATTGCCCCACAAATCTCGCCATCGCGCAATACAAAAGGGGTCTACCAGTTGGAAACAAGTTGAGGGACTCAATTACTATGACGCCACCTCTCACGATGGAGGCCTTAATGGAGAGAGTGCATCAACATATTCGCGTGGAGGAAGATAGCGCCTGTGCTAAGACAAAACCTGGCACAACAGCAATGCCAGATAAAAAGACTACAGCAAAGGTCAACACGGTAGAACGATCAAGCAAAAATGGGCGAGGCAGGCGGGCCAACAGAGAGGACCCAGACAAAAGGTGGTCAAGAGTTCTCACTGCCATTACCACGGTGTTCAAAAAACCAATCTACCGAATTCTCAGTGAAATACGCAATGAACCTTTCGTCAGATGGCTAGCAAAATTGGGAGAGGCACAAAAAGACTATGACAAGAGGTCCCGGTGCACCTTCCATGATGAAAAGGGGCACCGCACTGAAAATTGCACGCCGTTGAGGCAGCATTTGGAGGAGTTAGTGGCAACTGGGCACCTAGACTAGTACATAGAAGGAAGAACACAGCCAGGCCCCCAGAACCACAACAACCCAAACGGAATGCCGATCGACGCCCCACCTCAAGGTGTAATTAACGTAATATATGGGGTATTCGAACCTGAGCGGGTATGTGAGCTCAGGGGAATGATCAAAAAGGCTGAGCACTTGAGAGAGGTATTAAGTGCACAACCTGCCATCAAAAAGGGGAGAACAGAGGCCACAAATATCATCTCTTTTTCAGACAAAGATTTAGCAAGGATATACTGCCCTCACAATGACGCACTAGTTGTCACTTTACGCATCAAGAATTATGACATCAAGCGGATTTTGAATGACCAAGGGAGCTCATGTGAGATAATATATTACGAAACCTTCAAACAACTAAAACTGGAGGACAAAGACTTGGCACCTGCAATATCTCCCCTGATCGAATTCAACTCAATGCTAGAATGGCCAGTGGGCAAGATAATCCTCCCAGCCAGGACAGGAAGCATGACGAAACAGGTGGAATTCTGGGTATTGATAGTCCCTTCCACTTACAACATAATCTTGGGAAGGACATGGTTGCATGCCATGCGATCGGTAGCGTCAACCTACCACCAAGTATTACGGTTCCCCAATGAAGCCGGAGTAATTGAAGAGGTCTTTGGAGACCAAATTATGTCCAAACAGTGCTTCGTCACAGTAAATGGCAGCCGCGCTGCCAAAAGGTATGTACAGATGGTAGAAGAGCCCGAGAGCAATGAACTATTTGCGGATGTTGGCAAGGCAGCTGAACAGAAGGCGGTAGAAGACTTGGTACAGGTAAGGATAGATGAAAAAGACCCAAAAAAGTTCTTTTTGCCCGGCTCGTCTTTGTCCAGCACTGAGAGAATAGAGGTCATAGAATTCTTAACCTCTAACATCGAAGTGTTTGCCTGGACACCGTATGACATGCCTGGCATTGACCAAAACTTCATCTGTCACCAACTTAATGTCCACCCAACTGCTAGACCAATTATACAGCGCACTCGCAGATCGGCACTCCACCACGCCAAGATAGTGGCAAAAGAAGTAGGAAACGATCTAAGAATTCCCAGAATATCCGGTTCATCAAATCCATAAACACTGCCGGTGCGTTGGTGAGCCCAAAAGGCATCACCAGAAACTCATAGTGGCCATACCGCGTACGGAATGTCGTCTTCGGAATATCTTCCTCCCTTACCCTCAACTGATGGTAACCCGATCTCAAGTCTATCTTAGAGAAACAACGGGAACCCTTCAACTGGTCAAACAAGTCATCTATACGAGGCATAGGGTATTTATTCTTAACCGTAGCCCGATTCAACTTCCGATAATCGATACAAAGTCTCAAAGCCCCGTCTTTCTTTTTAACAAAGAGGGCCGGTGCTCCCCACGGTGAAACACTAGGGCGGATAAAGCCCTTATCTAGCAATTCCTGGAGTTGAATCTTCAACTCACTCAACTCGGCTGGGGCAAAACGGTAAGGTGCCATAGAAATCGGCGTCGTGCCGGGCACTAAATCAATAGAGAACTCAATCTCCCGATGAGGTGGTAAGCTAACAAGATCCTCGGAAAAAACATCTGAATACTCACAAACCACTCTCGGCAATACAGTCTGGGTCTTATCACACTCACTACTCATAAAGCTAGCGAGAAGACCACTAAGCTCACTCCACCCTCGCGGATCATACACCGGTGGCAAAACACTACTAACCCGATCCCCCAAGAAATGGAAACAATCCCCGCTCAAGGTGCATACAGTGACCCTCTGGCGGTAACAGTCAATAACAGCCCGGTATGACGATAGCCAGTCCATATCCAAAATCACATCAAAACCCGACATAGCCATAACTACAAAGGAAAATGGAAGCCAGCGGTCGACGACCTCTATATCACAGCCCCGACACCCTTGTTTCAAGACCAACTCACCCCCAACAGGTGACACAACACAAATAGGAGAAGCTAACTACGCCAACTCCAACCCCAAAACAGATGCAAATGCAGCAGATAAAAAGGAATGGGATGCACCCGTATCAATCAACACATTGGCAACCGAGTTGCAAAACAAAAAGGTACCTCTCACAACAGATGGAGCAGGTACTAGATCCTGCGCGGTAACAGCATACACGCGCCCTGAAGGTCTCTGATTAACTTTCTCACCTCTAAGAGCAAAAGACTGCTGCACAGACTGGGACGATGAAGCCCCCTGATTGGCCCTCGAGGCCTGAACTGACTGTGCTGGCTAAAAACTCTACGTCTGCCTAGAACTAGACGCTCCCGATGTAGCACTCAACTGCGGGCAAAACTTCTTCAGGTGCCCCGCCTGACCACATTGGTAGCAAGATAGTGGCTGACCCCTGCCTTGACTCTGGCTCTGAGGTCGAGCCGAAGATGAAGCTGCTCTCTGCCCTCCTCCCTTCTGCGGGCAAGCTGGAGACTTGTGGCCCAGCTGACCACATTTGTAACAGGTAATGTCTCCCTGACTGCCTCTCCCAGAACCTACACTCGGCACTAGAAAGGTGGATCTCACAAAAGCACCCTGAGGCTGCTGAGGGTTAGGACCCATCTGCCTCCTACCATCGCCCTGGCCATCTTGACTTCTCTTGGAGCCCCTCATCCTCTCCTCCTCCTCCTGCATCATAGTCTCCATATGGGCCGCAGCATCCACAAGGCGCCCAAAGTCTCGGGTCATAGACCCCCCAACTCTAGTCTTGAGCCCAAGCCTCAACTTCCTCTCAAACTCGAGACAACGGCGTTCCTCGGACGCCACAAGCTCAGGTGCAAACCTGGATAAACTAGTGAATGCGGCCTCAAACTTGGCCACTGGCATACTCAGCTGCTTGAGCTGACAAAACTGGTCCCTCAGCTTCTCCCTGACAGCTAAAGATAAGAACTTCTCCTGGAAAGCATCTACAAAAGCCTCCCATGTACCACCAATCCAACCCCTCATGAACTTCCACCACTGACCCGCGTCTCCCTTCAGCTGGAAGGACGCCAAGGTCACCTTCAATGCCCCGTCTTCGATGCCAAGTGTAGACACCCCATTTTTGACCGTCCTCAAGACTCGGACGTCACCGTTTGAACACTCGGTGATCATCCATGTGTGTGTTCGTTTGGAGTTCCCGGAGTTCTCGGCTCGCGCGCCTTGCCTCAGGACCTCCGAACTTGACCGTTTTGTGTCCGGTTTTGCACCAGACACCTGTGTTTTGCCTTAGAGGGGCAGGGAATGCTTTGTGAGGCATTCCCACATACCACCGGCTGTGGCTAGAGGCCACCGGCTGGCTGTAGTTGCCACCGGCACTATATTGTGCCGGTCGGCACTATTTTGTGCCGGTCGGCACTTGTTTTGGAAAAATGACCATTTTGCCCTGCCGACCACTGTGCACTTGCTTTCTGAGATATTTTCAGACAGCTTTTGAGCCTTTTCTTCCCCTCCATACACGTGGATGGAGGGATGAGCTTGTTTGGTAACTTAACTTGTAAGTTTGGTTGCCTATACAAGAGAACTCTCTTCTCTTGGCTTAGGGTTGGGACTTCTTGAGAGATTTCAGCCATTTTTAGAGAGAGTAAGCTCTGGTCTAGGTTAGAATTGTTATATCTATCCTATCTCTCTCTTTTCTTGCTTGTTTACTACACTAGGTGCTTTAGTTCACACTATTGCACACAAGCACCTAGTGTTACACCTTCTTCTTGGAACTGAGGCTCCAGCAGGTGGTTCTTGAAGTTTTTGGTGGTTTTTGAGCTCAAGGGACCAAGCACAACAACCTTTGTGAAGATAGTCATCAAGGGTAAGAAACTAGTCATTTTTACCCCATTTTTGCATTCCATTTTTACCTAGTTTAAAATAGTTTTTGAGCTTAGTGTTTGGCACAAAAAAGTTCTGATTTTGAACCCTCTTGGTTGTATATTAAGAGTGTTTTGTGGTTTGGGGAGGTTTGACCCTCTTTAGACCTTGAAAAGGGTCACTTTTTGTGCTATTTTGGAGAGATCCGAGATTTTGGTGATGGGATCTCTTCACCACTGAAATCTTGAGGGATTTCAGTGGTGAAGAGCATGCCTTAAAGTCTCAAGAAGGAGGGGGCCACCCCCTCTCCTTGATGTCCTTGAAAAGGGCAAGTTTTGCTTCCTTATGGAGCTTCATGCTTGAGTGTGTGTTGAGCATGTTTGACTTGTTTTCCATGCTTATATTGCCATGTTATAACATGATTTCAAGTTGGTTTTGGTCACCTATGCATGTTTAGCATAGATATCATGTAATGCCTATTTGATGCCTTAATATGTCTAGGAAGTATGCCTTCATTTCTAGCATGTTTTAGGCCTAGAACCATGAAGCTTGTATGTTCATTTTGCCATGATTTAGCTCTGTCCATACTTGTTTTGGTCAATCTCATCATGCATTACATAGCTCCTTTGTATTTGGCTTGTTGGCCTTGAGAGTATGTGAATGTAGCATGCCTTACTTGCTTCATTTTTGATGGTTTGGAACCACCTAACATGTCATTTCAGTCTCTTAGAGGTGCTTGTATGTTTACATTGCATGCCTCTTTGTTGCTTCCTAAGCTTGTGTTGCATGCTCCATGTTTAGGCCTTGTTGCATGCTTTTGAATTCATGTCTCTTAGACGCCATCTAAGTGGTCCCTTGGGCCTAATTTGACATGCTAAAACTCTGTTTTAAGTTGTTAAGTGCATGCCATATTTGCCTTGTATAAGCATGGTTTAATGCCTTATTGACTTGCTTTGAAGCTTAGGCCATTTGCATGCTTTGTTTGGCATACCTCATTGCATGATTTGGCATCATGTTTGACATGAATTTTAGAGCTTTCAATGCATGCTAGTTGGCTATGTTTGGTCTCTTCAAGTGTGCTTAAGAGTTGCCATGATTCATGCCTTAGTGTTGATGCTTTAACATGTGCATGTGTGTGTGTGTCTAATCTCCATTTGTAGGCATTTTGGCCATGGATTTTAAGCCTTTTGAGTTGCCTAAGTCCACCATTTCATTGGTTTGCATGTTAGACTTGCATGCTTGTTTGAACTCTTTGCATAAGTGCATCACATTATCCATGTTGCATGCTAGACAATATGCTTAGGGTTTCATCACATTGGCATGCATACCAAGCCTCTTGAAGTGAGTTTGATAGAGGTTTGGCACCCTTTTGTGCTTGTTTGCATGGCATGCATTTGAAAGCAAAGTTGCGTTCTTGGTTCTTAGGGCCATCACGCATGGAAATGCGCGATTGGTGGTCCGGGAATCAAGGCACATGCCCCCTTGAGCCAATAACATGATAAGGGGTGTGTGTGGTGCATAAATACCTTGAATCACATTGCCATGCATTTTGTTGTCCTCTGCTGCTGTGGTCTGCAGGTTCTGCAGGAATTTTGTGCCGACCGGCACTGTTTAGTGCCGACCGGCAGTAATTTGGCAGCCGATAGCTTTATTGAGTGCCGGTGGCCACATACTTCAGCCGGTGATGCTCTGCCTCAGCCGGTGGTACTCCCCAGTGCCCTGAGAGGCACTCCTGGGACTTTGGCAATTTTCAGAGGAGGATAGCAGGGGAAACAGAGGCAATCCGTGCATGGCAGTGCGATTCCGGGCCAATTCCGAGCGTGCGCTGCATTTGAGCCCTCTTCCCGAGGCGTTTACTGCTTTAATTAATTTAGTTAATTTGTTAATTAATTTAGTTAATTTGTAATAATTAATTAGCTTGCGTAGTCAATTAATTTGTATTATTATTTTGGTCCCTCCGTGTGAGGGCATATCTGTAATAAGTGTGGGTGAGTGGCATGTATGTCTTCCAACCCCCATTTCTTTCTCCCTTTTATTTACCTGCTTATGATGGTAGATTAGGGCATATTTACTTTAGCATACCTTATGCAATGCATGCGTGCATCCATGCATTTGTTGACATGCATCGGGCTCGGCACATCATACAAACTGCATCGTACTTTCAATTCCAAATTGAATACGTGTTATTTGTAGCATTTCACATGCCATGCTTAGGATAGCCGAGCCTGTCTAGATTGCATCTTTGCCTGTGTTGCATTAGCCATTTAACATGAACTAGGTCATGCATGTTTGCTAACTAGTTTCTGTTTTGGCACGGAGTACTATGTAAGTCTTTATGCTTTAGCATCTCGCATGCGTGTGAATGTTGACATGACAAGTATGCTTACCATGCGGCTAAGTGCTTATATGAGATAAACTGTTTGAATGCCTGTGGGTGGAGGTTGGATTGCTTGAGTTGGAAAACTCGTTGAAATCCGTATTTTAGCCTACTTGCGGGTAGCAAATCCAAATTGTTTTCAAAACAAACGGATATGCAATGTTTATTTCCAAATTAGGCAATCTAGTCTATACTTGTTTGCTGTGCGCATAACATAGTAATTCTAGGTTAATAATTGGAATAAGGGCATGTAATGTTTTCAAAATCGGATATCACGGTTAGTAGAGGCCGGTCTTCGGACCGGGCGAAAGGGGGTGCTCATAGCTGACCTTCCCTGATCGTACCCAAGCTCCCGAGCCAAGTCAACTTTGGTTATGACGGACACGTGGCCTTTGGCACCGAGTCAGGGTTTCCTAAATTTCTCCTTTTTAAATATTTAGGTGGCGACTCTGTATCTGGCAAAGCAGTCCATGTTTGGCACTACTTTTCAAAAAATCTGTTTTCTCAAACGATTTGCCGGATTTGGACTCTTTGGTTCAGATTTAGAACCGACACACAACAAAAGAGAGTCCGAACTGTAGAGTGAAGCCCACGGGTCCTTTGAACTGTAGTGAACCCAATGTGAACAGAACGGGAGTCATCCTCCCGGGGCGTTCGGGGACGTCTACACCAAGCATCTCAAACGTTTTAGTCATCTGTTCCAGCCACTCATCAGCCTTAAGTGGCTCTTTCGGATCACCCACAAACTCATCCGGATTAGACCGGAAGAACTCCCTCTTCAGAAAAGAAGGCCCTGCATCAACAACTTGGGCCTGAACTTGATTCTCAGCTCTGAGAATGTTCAAGGATTCCCTCAATGCTCCTGCCATCTCGCGGGCTAAGGCACCCATGGCCTGCTAACCTACTGGCTCGGCCATATTGGCCTGACCAACCCCCTCCTGCTGTTCCGGAATCTCATCCGGTATAGGCATCTTCTGCCTCCTAGGCCTACCACGCCTACCTCCACATCCTTGTCCTGACATCCTAATAAAGGTAACAAAGACGTTAGCACATTCACAAATGTGCCGAAGCTATAACACTCGTGTCCTAATGCAATGGACAACAGTAATTCATTCCACGTAAGCACATAATCACATAAGCACCTACGAATTTCATTTCCAGATAATGACAGTCCCGAGGCGTTACTAGAGTTCCAATTGGAAACAGCATTGATCAAGTGCTTTTCCAACAAGACTCCCAGAAACCTAAGGATCCAATCAACATCCTAGAAACTAAATCCCATACCCATATAGTCACACAAACATGTTGTCAAATAAACATATAATATCATGCATAAGTCTCTAACAAGCGAGACAAACCCATTGTGATACTAGTCACTTCCCACATACCCAAAGTATTCAAATCCGGTACGCTCTGATACCAAGTTGTAACGCCCTCAAAATAATACATACAGCCCAACATTCTTAACATGCATAGGTATACGAGAAAATAACATCTTTCCATTCATCAGAGTAGTTACGTACAAAAGTATTACATGTTGACAACAAAAGTAAATGCCCTATGGGTTTACAACTTTCCAAGCCAACACTTGGTCACAAAAGAGAGCACTAACTCGAATACACTTTAAGCCCTTGACTTGAATTTACATGTAATACAACAAAAGAAAACAAAACAACAAAAGAGTCTTCAACTCCCAGAACCTCCCAAGCTATGTCCTTGGAGGTGGCATATCACCTGGACCTAAAAATGATGTCCCATATAGGGTGAACCACAGCCCAGTAGAGATATACTAAACCAAATATAAGCAATGACTAAAACAATAGCATTTGATAGATGGTTAACACTTATAAACCAGTTATATCACAATACAGTTCCATGACAATTATGTCCATGTTACATTTCACTTTTCTTTACTTATCCACATCATTTCATTTATATGGCTCAGAACCTGGCCAAACAATTCAATGAGACTATAACTCATATATCAACACTTCCATATTTCTCAATAGATGCACATATTTGATGCATCATTAACATATTAAAACACTTCCATACTTCACAAATGATACATAGATTTGTTGTATCAATACTTCAATTTAATACACATATTTGTTGTATTAATGGAGATCATCCCCTATCTCCTCCCAAACAGGTTTGAGAGTCCATCCCCTATCTCCCCTCAAACCATAGAGTACATCCCCTATCTCCTCCCACACAATACACATATTCCAAGTATATAAACAATTATCATATACAAGGATCAATCAATACACATATTTGATGTATTATACCAACTGTCATATTCGATGACATATTCAATGTGATTAGTTTCAGTTTTCCCTAATCAACATACAGTGTCTACAACAAACAAGACTATCCTCCACCGATAGCCCAAAGCAGTTATTTCTAAACAGAAAATAAATGCATCAAACAGATATAATATCCACATTTTCCATAGGTGAGTGATTAATTTATCCAACTACACCATTTAATCCCATATCTTCCCAATTTCATGGATTGCAACTCAATTCCATATTTTCCCAAATTAATTATACCAATTAATTTATTTCAATAATTAGGGCATTTTTCCCAATTACTCAATATTAGCCCTAAGGCTCATTTCCATCATCTCAACAACAATAATTCCATTTCTCATACATTCACATACATATAGTGTTTAATAATTAAAAACCCCCAATTTATAATCTCAAATCAAACCCTAACCTTTCCCAAAATTACCCAACATCACCAACTAATCAAAATGACCAAAATTAAAGACAAAACTCATAAAATGGAGTAGGGTATCCCTACCTCGAAATTAGAAGCCCAAAGGAGAAGATGATGAAAACTCAAAGTGCTCCAAATCCACAAATTTTCATATTAAAAGGAAGCTCAAGTCACCCTCTATCTTTCTTACAAAGAGTTTAGGGTAGAAGATCACTAAAGGTAGATCAATCCCTAGAGAGAAGGTAAGTATAGAGAGAGAGAGAGAGAGAGAGAGACGAATTCTAGGGTTTTGAAATCAAAAGAGGATAAAAAGTAAAGTGTAACTCGTAGTTGCTAACTGATATAACATAGGCTCGCTCGAGCGAAGGAGTGGTCGCTCGAGCGACCAGAGACAAAGAACCCTCACTTCAGCGTAGAAAGCCTCGCTCGAGCCAACAAATTGAAGCTTCAGGTCTACTACCCAGAAGCACGCTCGAGCGAAGAAAAGCTCGTTCAAGCGAAGAACTCCAAAACATAGTCCTCGCTCGCTCGAGCGAAGGAAAGCTCGCTTGAGCCAAGAATTGCAACTCTCAGGTCCAGAACCAGACGCAGACGCAAGCTCGAGCGAATAACTTCTCGCTCAAGCCACCAGACACAAAACTCAACTCTCGCTCGAGCGAAGGAAACCTGGCTCGAGCGAAGGATCTAAAACACAGAGCTCGCTCGAGCGACAAAAGCCTCGCTCGAGCGAAGAACCAAAATTCTGGACAGCAACCATTTGCTCCCAATCACACCCAACCTGTAACAAACCTGCCCAAAGCATCCTATAACTCAAAAACAAAGTATTGAAGGATGGAAAACAAGATATATACCACAACCAACATCCACAGAACCAAGTCCGGATTACACTAATCAATGGAAGGAAAACCAAGGTCGCTATATCTAGAGAGGCCCAACACAGTAAAAGAAGTGCAACATCTCACTGGCCTGGCAACTGCACTCAACCGATTCATAAGCCGATCGTCAGACAAATGTCGACCATTTTTTCAAGCATTAAAGGCCAAGTTTGAGTGGGATGAAGAATGCAATCACGCCCTAAAAAGCCTGAAAGAATACATGTCTTCTCCACCGTTGCTAGTAACCCCAATACCTGGAGAAGAGCTCTTCTTGTACCTGGCAGTTTCACAGCACGCAGTCAACACAGTGTTGATCCGAGCGAAAGGAATCCAACACCTGCCCATCTTTTATGTCAGCAAGACCTTACTGGACGCAAAAACCAGGTACTTACCATTGGAAAAACTGGCCTTAGCCTTGATGATGGCCTCAAGGAAGCTGTCACATTACTTCCACGCCCACACCATAATCGTCCTAATAGCTTTTCCATTAAAAGCTTTGTTTGAGAGGGCGAACTTTTCTGGGCGAATCTTGAAGTGGGCGGTGGAATTGGGACAGTTTGATATCAAGTTTCAACCCAGAATCGCAATAAAAGCCCAAACTTTAGCAAACTTTGTGGCAGAATTCACACCAGGAAGTCATCACATCTGCCCAGTTGACTTGACTGGTACAACCAAAATGGGGATGGAAAGTGTCGCAGTAAATGCGCAACCCCTAATACAAGATACTCAGCCACATTACGAACCACACAGGCCTGAAGATAAGCAAACAGGGATAGACCATGCTACACCAGGCCCCAAAGACTCATCAACAAACAAGAACTTGGTACAATCAAATAGTGAGGGGCAAACAGTAGGTGTGGACTTTGAAGAAGACATCAGCAACACACATGACCCCAAGACATCATCCGACCCCTCTACTTGCTGGAAGTTATTCGTTGGAGAGATGTGGAAGCTCTTTGTGGATGGAGCATCCAACAGGCACGGTGTAGGACTTGGCATAGTTCTCATCTCACCAGATGGCCTAATGGTGGAACAAGCAGTCAACCTTGGCTTCCCAGCATCAAACAATGAGGCGGAGTATGAAGCACTCTTAGCAGGCCTAAAATCAGCACTCTCCATGTAGGCCACCGAGCTAATGGTTTACAGTGACTCCCAGCTAGTTGTAAACCAAATTTCAAGCGACTACGAGACAAAAGATGAGAGGATGGCTAAGTATTAAGAGTTAGTCAGAAAGGAAATCGTGAATTTTGAGGTAGTGCGGATAGAGCAGATCAGCCGAGAAGAAAACAACAGAGCAGACGAACTAGCAGGCTTCTCTTTGATAGTAGATACATCCATCCCACATCCATTACTGATCGACTTCCTACCAAGACCAAGCATTGAAGAACCCGAAGTAGCAGAGGTATGTTGTGCCGAACTAGGCCCTTCATGGATGGATCCCATTATAGTTTCTTAAAAGACAGCATCTTACCTGAAGAGAAGAAAGAGGCTAACAAAATAAGAGCAAAGTCACAGCGATTTTGGCTCTCCCCATCAATGGCCTTGTACAAAAAATCCTTCACAGGCCCTTACCTAAAATGTGTTCATCCCAGCAAGGTCAAAGCATTCATGTTTGAGATACACGAAGGCATATGCGGAAGCCACCAAGGAGGAAGATCTTTAGCCTACAGAGCAATTTCACAAGGATAGTGGTGGCCTTACATGCCAGCAAATTCGGAGAAGTATGTCAAAAAGTGCGAGAAATGTCAGAAGTTCGCACACCAAATACATCAACCAGCCAAAGGGCTTCTACCATTAACTAGCCCATGGCCCTTCACAATGTGAGGCTTGGACATAGTAGGACCACTTTCAACGGCGCCCGGCAACAGAAAGTTCTTTCTCGCAGCAACAGACTACTTTACAAAATGGGTGGAAGCAGAAGCACTCGCATCAATAAAGGAGAAAGATGTGAAGAAGTTCATCTGGTAGAATATCATCACTCGGTTCGGCATACCCAAGGCTCTAATATCAAACAACGGCACTCAATTCGATGACAAAATTTTTAGAGGCTTTTGTGAGGAGTACAAGATAGAATTCTACAACTCTACACCAGCATACCCCCAAGCAAATGGCCAGGCAGAAGCATCAAACAAAGTCGTCTTAGATGGATTAAAGAAAAGACTGGAGAAAGCAAAAGACAAGTGGGCTGAGGAGCTCCCTCATGTTTTATGGGCTTACCGTACCACACCTCAACGGTCAACTGGAGAAATACCTTTTTCCTTGACCTATGGCACGGAAGCAGTAATCCCACTAGAAGTTGGCCTTCACACTATTATAAGTGAAAATTTTGACCCAGATTTAAATGGAAAAGCCATAGCCTTGGAACTCGACCTTGCGGAAGAAAGAAGAGAAAGAGCACTGGTTCACATCGCCTCATACCAGCAAGAGTTATCCAGAAAATATAACAAGATAGTACATCCAAGGCAATTCAAGATTGGAGATTGGGTGCTACGCAAAGTAATGGGAAATACTCTAGTACCCGGAGATGGCAAGTTAGGGCCTAATTGGGAAGGACCATACAAAGTGGTTGGATTAGTAGGAAAATGGGCATACCACTTGGAGGATGGAGACGGCAAGGCCATTCCCAAGCCGTGGAACACTGCCAATCTCAAACTATTTTATTTTTAGCTTTTCTTTAAAGTACTTGTAATTTTTCTTTTCTCAATAAAGCAAGTAGTTTCCTTTTCAGCATAATTGTTTTCCTCTGTAAAAATTGTTTTAGTGAGCTAGGGGCAATAAAAGCAGTGTTGGCCGGAATAACCAACACTAGGCTCTAGGTTGGCAGGAATAACCAACTTTGAGCTCTCTTCAGCTAAGATCAGGATCTAGGCTGAAGAGGTTGGCTGGAAAAACCAACACTTACTTTTCCTAAGCCGAGATAAGGATCTGGGGTGCAGGAAGTTTGGCAGGAATAACCAAACACTTCACTCTAGGTTGGTAGGAATAACCAACTTTGAGCTCTCTTCAGCCAAGATCAGGATCTAGGCTGAAGAGGTTGGCTGGAAAAACCAACACTTACTTTTCCTAAGCCGAGATAAGGATCTAGGCTGTAGGAAGTTGGCAGGTATGACCAACACTTTCTTCTCTGTAGCCGAGATAAGGATCTAGGCTGAAGAGTGGTTGACTGGAAAAACCAACTTTAAGTACTCTTCAGCTGAGATAAGGATCTAAGCTGAAGAGTGGTTAGCTGGAATAACCAACCTAGCCGAGATAAGGCTGAAAAGTGGTTGGCTGGAATAACCAACTCTGAGTACTCTTCAGCCGAGATAAGGATCTATGCTGAAGAGAATTGACAGGAATAACCAAACAGATTACAAGGTCAACACCGGGATAAGTATCTCGGTCAGAAAATGTTCCAACTACGTATCAACCGAAGTAGAAACTTCATACAAATCATAGTTGAAAAGTAAATGCAGGAATAGAATAAACTGAGCAAAAAGAAAAAAGATTTCATTCAAGATGCAAAAGAGTTACAAAGGAGTGGGACTTCAGCCCGGTTACACATTCTTTCTAGAAGTAAAAAGAAGAAAGTACATGGTCAAGCAAAGAGGTCATCTAAATCAGCATCCAAGTCAACTCGAGCCTCACCAATTGGTAGCCCGGCATTGGCGGGTAGGTCGGTCTCCACCCCGTCATCAACCACAATGGGCACCGATGGTTCCAAACGAGCTGACTGGACAGCGGGAAGACCGGGATCAGTGATAGCGGCAAGGGTAACGCTGGGCTCTGGAGTTGCTTCTTCCTCTCCCTCAACTTGAAGAAATTTTTGTTGAATGGCGTTGGCATACTCCGCCATATAGCTCGGTATGAAATGTGGAGGAGGGTTCAGGAAGACCTCGGTCTCTGGGCCATGACTGAGCTGCGCCACAGCTGTCTTCCAGCCACATTTGAAAAATATATCCTTAGCAGTTTCGCACTATAGGATATAGATGGCTTCACCTTCTTTGTAACCGCGGTCTTCCACGTCTTCCACCTTCTTCTCCAGCTCGGTTATCTCAGCGTTCTTCTTCTTCTCGACTTTAGCAAGCTCACACAGATAACGGTCCTTCAGCTCGATCAAGGCTTTTTGTTTGTCCGCCTCCGCTGAATCCATTAGCCCGGTGAGTCGGGCGATTTCTGATTAAAGCTCGGCCATTTTTTGTCTGGCTTCGTTTAGCTCAGCCGTCTTGCTATCAGCCTCAGCCACGGTAAGCCTTGTCGTCTTGCGCAGCTCCAGCACACGCTTATGTGCAATATGGTTTTTCTACATGGCCTGCATGAGGGTGGTAAGCAATTGAGTGAAAACCGAGCTAACAGACGCACAAAATGAGAAAACAAAGAAAAGAGTACTCACCAGCACCATCGATTTGGTGGCCGAGCGGATGGCTTTAAGCTCGGTGAGATGGTCATGGTGTTCCATGTCAGGGGTAAGCACACGCTTTTAGCCAGGTTGAAGGCGAGCGTGTGGTCTTTGTCTGCCACCACTGAGTCTGTGTCTCCAATGGCTCGGTTCCAGTATGATAATTTCGGTGCCCACTCAGAGGAACTAGCCCAGTCAGAACGCTCAGGCTGGGGGCTCGGTGACGTGGTCTGGGGAAGCCCGGTTTCATCCTCGTCAACAAGGCGTGGCTCGGTTGTGGAAGTCCAAGCACGCTTGCTTGGCCGAGATGATAAAGGCTAAGCGGTTAGAAGGGCTACCACGGCCTCTTGTGTTTGGCCGGCTTGTGGTACCTCGGCTTGGTTTGTTTCGGTGATGAGGGCCCTTATTGCTCTTTTCTTGGCCATTTCTTGTTCTGCAGTTAATGGGATCAAATTGATTTGAGGTAGTGTTGGATCTGGCTCTAGAGAGGGTTCCAGAAGGAAATCTGTCACCCTGGTCTTCCTTCTGCTACTGTATCTGTATGTCGGTTCAAAGTTGAGTAGCTCGGCCCAACCTCGATCGTGATATCTTAGTGCGGCGCGGAGTGCGTCAAGATTAGGGTAACTATATTGGGTCTTTAGACGATTCAAGTCTGCATAAAGGAAAAAGACAACGGTTAGTACAGTTGAAAATGAGACCAACGAAGTAAAGAAAGCACAAAACTGAGCCGAGGTATTTATACCGGCTACTCCTTTATTCCAGTTAATTCGGTCTCCTGGGATTTGGGCTTCTTGGTCTTTGAAGTTGCCCGAGACCCAGAAAAAATCGTTGTTATTTACATCTTTGTCTGGGGTGTTCTTTATTATCTTTTCTCAACGGCGTCTTATTCTTAGGTAATATACCCAGCCATCTTCATTCTGGCCAAGGGAGTATTGGTGGAATAGTTTGGCTAAACTGAGGTTAAGGCCAAGCCGACGGTTTAGCTCGGCGATGCCGTTTATTATTCTGTACGAATTTGTAGAAAGCTGGGTAGGGCAAAGTTTGGTTTGTCTAAGGAATTCACAAAGAAGAGGCTGTACAGGGAATCAGAGCCCGGTTTCTACAATAGAAAGGAGGGTGAAAGGAACGAAGCCCAATTTTCCCCAGGGAGTAGTGTCTAGTTCGGCTAAACTAAGATGAACATCGTCAGGGATGTTGTAGTCCCTTCGGAACTCGGCCATAGCCCCTGAAGAGTTCACTAAAAACCTATATTTACCCATGTGGTCTTAAATTATGTATAATTTAGCTAGAGTGCTGGCTCGGTGGTGAGATGACGATGAGTATCTCGGTTGAGCGTTCAAGGGAGTGCCTGGCCAACCTAAATCTGCAAAGTGAAAAAGAAAGGTGTTAGGCACAGATCGTTAGACCGTGCTAAAAGAAACAAAGGCGAAATAAATGGAGTCCTAGCTTGGCTAACTGGAACGAGGGGTTCGTAGCCCGGTTGAAGCTTAGCGTGCAGCATTCTTGGTTCGGTTTTGGCTAAGTCAGAGAGCTGATTTGGCCCCAAGTTATAGCTCGGTCGTTAGTTAAGGCTTTCTAGTCCGGTAGTACGCACACCTAATACAGTTTCCTAGCTCGGCTAAATGAAACAGAAAGTTCTTAGACCGATTGAAACTTATCTAGTTCGGCTGGGCACGCACCTTAAGTACAAACAGGTTGCTAGTTCGGTTGAAATATTATTTTGGATCAAAAGCATCATTTCTCAGATTGGTTGTGAATTCATTGGGCTTACTACATGTTTTTTGGAGTAAAATGATTATTTCCCATGAAAACTACAAGAAAGTGATTTTGGGAAACATATATATTATCCTATGTATTGCAATACATTACGAAATGAACAAAAAAGAAAAAGATTGGAGCCACGTACCAGTTCAGAATGATGAAATCGAAGGTGAACACAGTACCAGCAGAGAGCACGAGCTTTGCAGATGCAATATTGAAGAAAAATGGAGGCTCAGAAAGTAGAGAGAGAAGAAGGTGAATAGTGGAAATGGTTGGTTCAAAACATAGGGTTTTTGTATAAAGTGAAGGAAAAAGGCGGGACTGTTCAAATTTTTCGGAATACAAAGATGGCGGTGACAGCTACGCTGTGCCGATGAGAGCTAGCTACGTGTCCATGGAATAGAAAGCGATTCAGTTTTACAGTGACTGAAAGGACGTTTTGATCGGACAGATTAGTAGCCCAGCATAAATTTAGCTCGATTGAAAGCCACTTTTTAGCTCGGCAGGTAGAAAGGTAATCCCAAATCATGCTTGGCAGATGGAATTAAGGGACAATTGAGAGGGGGTTTTTATGAAGCATTAGGGTCGAGCTAAGCCCAAATGCAGTATTGGGTCGTTCTGTGGGCCGAGGTAAAAAGGGCTTAGTCGAATGGACAGTGTTAGCTCGGTCTAAGAGGTTACAGTCACCACGGTCGCGATGTGGTAATTATCTCGGTCAGAGTTTGGAGTCGAGATATTTGGGCTTGTGGTGAACCTTGCTCTTAATAGCTCGGTCGAGGCGTGGTATAAGTTAGCTCAGTCTCAACTCGCCAAAACCGAGGTGCAAGTGAAAGGAGAGCCAAGCTATGTGTTGTATATGAAGACATTGGATTAAGTATATGGCAAAGAGATAGTGTTAGCTCGGTCATGTTGTCATCCAACCGAGGTAAGACTATCTCACTTGGTTTAAGCAGTGAGGGGGGTATTGAAGGATAAGCATTATCTTTCAGGAATGTGATTCCTATGAGGGCTCTAAATGGAGGAATAAGAGTCCTACTAGAATTGTGCCACACAGAACCTATAAAAGCTCACAACAGAACCTATGTATAGGTAATACAACTTTGATTCCCTAATACGCAGAACTTTTGTCTATTTGTCTATTGTTCTGACTTAGGCATCGGAGAGGTATTCGGCACACACCTGTCGGCTAGCTCACGTTTGTGTTTCAGGGAGTAAAAGCGACGACGTTTGGAGGAGCGCAGACTTGATCAACAGGATCATACGAGAACATTATTTCGTGCTCGTACAGATATGACAGAGCTAGCTGAGAGAAGAGGGCTAACATAGTAAGGTGTCATGTCAAGTTTTACGAAATTATCATAAAATACAATAACCAATTGGAGAGAAAACTTCCGAAATCTTATCAAATTTTAGGTATAATCACATGTTGACTTGTTGCTTATCAAATGATGTGGTGGGTGTTTGGAAAATGACTTTTTTTAAGTTTTTTAATTTTTTTTGACTATTTTAATAGGTTATTTTAATTTTTGTGTTTGGAAAATTGAGTTAAATTTTTGAGTTGATTGTTATATTAAAAAATGTGTTTGAAATGATGTTTAAGATTGAAATGACAAATTTACCCCTAATCTTATTTTTTCCAAAATTGATCTATAAGAATAAAATGGTCATTTAACTGTCTGAAGCCTACACTGTGTTGGTGACAGTGTAGGCTGTCTGCTGCTGACAGCTGTTGCTTTTCAATATATATATATATATATATTTTTTTTTTTTTTTTGGGAAATCAATGGATTAGGTGAGACTAAAAGGCTTTTTTTGCCATTCGAGGCTAAAATAGTTTGTCTCAAAGGTTCCCACCAATATCTTCAATTACTGTGCTAAAATGATAATATCAAAGTGTAAATTTGGTATGTTCAATCAATCATCCTGGTCAGGTTGAATTCAATCCTAAATTGTCGAGACATCTAATTCCTTACATGATTTGCACGATGTTAATTTCATGCAAATTTCATTTTCTTGATTTGCACGATGTTAATTTCATGCAAATTTCTTTCCCAGTTCCATTTCGTACTTAAATTTCATTCAGTGCCATTTGTCTGACGATATATTCCGTGAACTGGATTTTCATTTCAAATGATTAATTGTTAGCAAATCTCCAAAAAAAGAAAAAAAAAAAAAAAAAAAGAAGAAAGGAAAGATGTGAGAGTGAAGCCACAAGTAGTTGGAAATTTCTCTATCAAAATAATGAACTTGGTCTTCAAGCATAGAAATTTCTGTGTCTCACCAACATATTATTTCTTGTAATACCGAACTGCACAGGCAAAATGATAATAATAATAATAAGAATTGGTATAAAAAAAAAATTGTGCATAAATTAGGTAAATACGAAAACAAATAAAGGACAAATAAAACTTGTTGCTTTTGGCTGTATATGGCATCCAAAAACTATCTTATGTGAATTCAAAGTTCCCAGTCTTTGCCAAAACAACCTACAAATATATAATCCAAGTCATTTTATTTTTATTTTTTAATATGTTAACTCAAAATCCAAAGATGTACTAATCAATGAAGACAAAGTACAATTAATAGTCCACTATTGAACAATTTTACCCTTTGCAAATCAATAATTCATCTTTATCTTTGATCATAACAACCAACAAATATATTTAATACTCCCTCCGTCCCAAAATATTAACCCCTTATTCCATTTTTTATTGTCCCAAAATATTAGTCCCTCTTCAAAAATCAAGTACAAAAATAATATAAATTTCCTATTTTGCCCTTCTTTTAAATTAATAAACAATTAAAAAATACAATTATGACATTGATATTTCCAAAAAATGTACTATCAAAAGGATAATTTTGGAAAATCAACTTTTTTCAAATGCAATAATTGTACTACCAAAAAAAGTTAGATTCTCCAAAAGGGACCATTATTTTGGGACGGAGGGAGTATTATTTTTTTGATAGGAAAATTAATTTAATACCCAAAACAAAAATTTACAATGAAACTCGAAACGTGTAGGTAGCATCCCTTTATAGGAAAACATCTATGACCTTCCATATGAGAAATTTCTCTAAAGCGAAAACAGGCCTAGTCCAGAAAACAAAAGATATATAAATTATGAACTCATAGACTAACACAAAACACACAACCAAAATGTTTTTCTGTGTTTTATAGAGCAAGATGGCCCTTGCTTTCATAAACTCAAGCATAACACTAGTTATAACTTAATAGATAGATAAACAAACAAGGTTTATAACCAAGTGCTAAAATTTTAGAGAAGGGTGACAAACCATAGCTTCCTTAAAGCCTGAAAGAGTGTTGCGGTCCGAGCCTTCTCTTTCGGAGCCTCTCCGCAATAATGAAGGCAAGCTCTAGAGATTGAGAAGAGTTGAGCCTTGGGTCACAGTGCGTGTGATAGCGTGAGGTCAGATCATTGTAAGTAATGGTTCGCGAACCTCCAACACATTCAGTCACATTCTGCCCCGTCATCTCCAGATGCACCCCTCCTGGGTAGCTTCCTTCTTGATCGTGCACATCAAAGAATGCCCTTACCTCAGCCTGTCAAAGCAAAGTACTATCGTTATCGATGTTACTATCATTCTCCTCTTTTGAGAACCACGAAAACCAGAGAGAGAGGGGGAGGGCCACCAATCCTCCAGTTGGTTAATAAATTAAGCTTAAAAAAAATATGTTATTAGCAGACAAATGTGCAATCAATTAGGACCCTGAAAATCACGATGATCAAGAGAAGCAAAGATCCCAAATTGAAAAATAAACATCATTGTCATTAAGAATTGCAAATAATTTTAAGCACCAAGTTTCCTCGAAGTTTATATTTGAGCTGCAGTCGTTTTTGGACTAATATGTTCACACACACACGGAGACAGACCTGAGACAGCCACTAGAGAAGCAAAGATCCCAAATTGAAAAAACCACATACACAACAAATAAAAAAAAATGGAGAAGAGAAGACTAGCTTCTTGTTACTAATGAAATTCCAGCCTTGCAGGCTATGAAATGTGACTATCGTGATAACCAAAGAAATGCCTGGCTTACATGCAAGCCAAAGCAATCTCATCAATTGACTTTCACTTGAGCTAATTTTTCAACAGCAGTTCCAGTCCTACCCACAAAACATATTTCAATCTCCCATCCCAAATTAAGGAAAAAGAAGGGGAATGGGGGAGGGAACCGAGTTCATTAGACTCCACTCAACACTGTTGAGTTATGAAATATCATAGCCAAAAGCAACCTAATTAGGACCATAAGACAATACCTATAGCAAGAGAAGGAAAGATTTCAAAACAAAAAAAAAAACTACAAATTACTTTCAAATCACTAAGGTTAGGTTGCGGAACTAAATCAGAGATTTTTAAACAGTTCTATTGTAAAGACAATGACATGTATCAAAAGGCTGTGAACAATGAAGTAGAATATAACATATAGATCCTACACACAGAAGAAAGGTACAAACTAAGATAAAAGATATTAGTAACCATACCCTGATTGCATCAAAGGAACGAGTTTTGAGGCCACAAGGAGCTTTTATAGTATTTCCATGCATGGGATCACTAACCCATGTGACAATTTGGCCTGCTCTGCAAACAGCCCTAATCAAATGGGGAAGCTTTACTCTCATGTTCTCAGCTCCCATTCTTGTGATTATTGTTATTCTTCCAGGCTTGTTATGAGGATTCAGTATGTCTATGAGCCTAACTAACTCATTTGGATCCATCTTATCGCTCACCTGCATTGCAAACCCTTTGCGTTAGACAATCAAATTTTACTCTTTACACAGAAAGCTGATTTCACTTCTTCAGATAAATACTAAATAAATTTATTTTTTCAAATTTAGATGCTAATCGTTGTACATTAGTACAAGAGAACCCCAAAGCCAAGGAATCAAGGCAAACTAAGGAGAAGACTAAAGAACTAAAACAGTAATTTCTAAGATTTAAATGAAAAATTAGAGTAAAAAACATACCTTGATGCCAAGTGGGTTGGAAACTCCTCGTAGGAACTCAACATGTGCACCATCAAGTTGTCGCGTGCGCTCCCCAACCCAAATCATGTGAGCAGAGCAATCGTAATAAAGGCCAGTAGTTGAATCCTCCCTAGTAAGTGCCTGCTCGTATGGCAGAAGAAGACACTCATGAGATGTCCAAAACTCCGTTGTTGTCATAATTGGGTGGCCAACCGTGAGGCCAGCAGCAGCCATGAACCCTAAGGCTTCATCAACCCTATGAGCCAATTCACGGTACCTGTTGGAAAAGACAAATAGCAAAAAATCATTCAAATCGACAGAAATAAACTTGAATTAAATTGAAGACGCTAGTTTCAAACTCTGTATATGAAGTTTAACTTAAATTGAAGGAGCTAACACCATACCTATCCCCTTGCTCACTGTGCTCACTGAAATCGAGATTCCATTGGTTAACCCTTTGCATGGCAGCATACCCTCCTGTAGCAAAAGCCCTAAGGAGGTTCAATGTTGCCACAGATTGTGTGTAAGCTCTGATCATCCTATTAGGGTCTGGAATCCTTGATTTCTCATCAAATGCATCTCCATTCACGTTGTCACCCCGATAACTAGGCAGCTTCACTCCATCCTTCTCTTCAAACGGATCTGACCTTGGCTTCGCAAATTGACCAGCCATTCTTCCAACCTAAAACAACTTCCTCGTAATTTTTAGTCACTTAATCCAAAAGCCATCATCTATATTGTCTGATATAAATATATAGTCCAAATAGAACATAAATGTATTCTGAAAAATTGGGATTCATAAGATATTTGCTACTCGATGTGGTCATATGTATGTCAAATCTTATCAAATACACAAATCACCTTTGCACTAGACCGAAACATTCAATTGAAAGGCATTCCATGAAATTGAAGAAATCATGACACAAGGAACGATCAATTGACACAAATAAGAGTAGTTCCAATCCTAGCTTCACATGTTGATTTGCATTTCTTCCTACCCGAACTATCATAATTCATATCGACAACTTCTAATCACCCAGTTCAATATCATCCAAAAGACTTTTTTTTTGTTTTGGTAAATAAACAAACTTTATCGAAAAAGCATCAAGGCTATGCAAAAAATACACAAAAAGAGCAAACTCTCTAAAAACTCAATATGTAACTAATCAAATCATCCACAATCATAATGAAAGTTAAAAAAATGAATAAAAAGATTCCTGATCTGAGCCCAAAACTTGGAGACAGATAGACAGAGGCACACAAAAACATCTGCTTCATAAACAATTCAAAAAAAATAAAAAATTAACTATCATTCAAAGAGAGAACAAAGAAAGATTCTGTAGACCCGAACTTCAAACCACCAAATTAATCATACCCACAACTCCTTTTCATCACATACATGCATACATATATACATATATATATATATGAATTGAAAGGAAACATAAAAAAGGAGGAGAGAAAAAAGATTGGTACCTTGATGACAGGCATCTGACCACCGAACGTAAGAACAACACCCATCTGCAGAAGCACCCGAAACGTATCCCTAATGTTGTTGGCATTGAATTCCTTGAAACTCTCGGCACAATCACCTCCCTGCAAGAGAAAAGCGTTCCCGAGAGCGGCCTGGCCGAGCCGATCTTCAAGGCTCCGAGCCTCGCCGGCGAAGACGATCGGAGGGAACGATTCGAGGGTTTTGAGGACCGAATCGAGCTCTACTTTGTCCGGGTATTCGGGAAGCTGAGAGGCTTGTTTGGAAGTCCAACTATCGAGGGTCCATTTGGGGGGGAATTGGGTGGTTGTGTAGGTGGAATTGGAGGGTTTTTTGGCTGAGTGGACGGCGGAGATGGGTCGGGGCTTGGAGATGGGGAGGAGATGAGAGAGTGAAGGGGTGGTGGGTTTTGAGGAAGGAGGTGAGAGGAGATGGGTTTTGTTGTTGGTGAGGAGTGAATTGGAGGACAGAGCCATGTTCTTATTCTCTTCTGAGCTTGTTTTCTGAGAGAGAAAATAGATCTATGGAGAGAGAGAAGAGAAACTGTGAATTGGGGATTTATATAGAGAAATTGAGGTGAGGTGAGGAAGAGAATTGGAGTGATTGATTGATAGAGAGGAGATGGGTATGTGATCTTTCTTGGGTGTTTGGGTACTGAGAAAGAGAGTGGTGATGAGAGAGAATGATAAATAGATAGACGAGCATGTGAAGGAGGGTGTTGATTTGTTGATTGAGCCAGCATGCATGCATTGGACGGATCTGGGGATGCTAATCACAGCAGATTGCTGTGAGTCTATGAAGGTTTTTTTCGAATTTTTTTTAATAATTTAAACCATTTATATTATAAAATTTGTTAAATAAATTATTTATGTAAAAAATTTAATTGATTAAAAATTTATAACTTTATAACAAGAGTATATTTGTTTTTAAAAAAATAAACGATTGACATTATCTAGATAATTTTTATAAATTAATTTGAATCTGATCATGAGGTTACAGATTTTTGATTAATTTGATTTTTTATATAGATGATATACTCGACGAATTCTACAATATAAACGATTTAGATTATTGAAAAAGACTCGAAAAAAATCTCCACTGACTCACAATAGATCACTGTTATGACTTGGGTTATTTAGGAAGTACCAAATTAGTATACTTTTTTAACTTTTTACCCAAAAAAAAAAAATGAAATATGAATTGAATTTGAAGTGATATAATAAAAAGATAATGTGAATTAAATAAATAAATAAAAAATAGTCTAAAATCCCTCTCCCATTTTTAGTAATGGAAGAGATCCATAATATTATTTTTTGATGTCTAAGGTCCCTCCCATCTATCACAGAAAATTTGATATATATCTCACGCTTTGTGTGTGTCTCTCTCGCTGCTCTCTTTCACTCCTCCAAATCCCCAAACTCAACCTTCTTCTTCGATATCACTTTATCCTCCAATTCAGTCCTGTTCATTGTTGTTTCTCTTCTCAAGCTTATTTGCCTTTGTTATTTCAATCCCACCACTATCTCTCTCTCTGATCTCATCACTTCATCTCTACCGTAACCATCGGCACTGCTGCCAGCGCCTCTCCATTCAGATCAATTTCATGATGGATCTACCCCGTCATTACCAAATCAAACTTTCACCGGGCACACAGTTCTGTCGATGGTTCATTTACGCTCAAGTTCGCCTCCGCCACCCTCCATCGCCAAAATAGTTAGGCATATATATATATGTGTGTGTGTGTGGATCTGGTTTGAGTAAAAGTGGATTATATTGCTTAATGTTGTTTTTGCCTCTCTCCCTTGCCTCTCTATCATGCATTTTTAGATTAATTTACACATACGACATAAATTATATTGGATGAATTTATCATAAAGCAGTTTTTGTTGCTTGTTTGAACTTTGAAAAATGATGGAAGAACAATCCTCAAGATTTTTTGTTCTTTGTTTAGTATTACATGATATAAATCTCTAGTGTTCTGATAAATCCAAAAATTCTGCTCATCTATATTTGTCTCATGGTGGACTCCCAGTCTGGTTGTTTAAGATTTTCTTGGGATTTTCTCTGGATTTCAGTGAATTTCTCTGGGTTGGAGGGCTATTTTCTCTGAGTTTGAGTAAATTTCTCTGGGATGGACTAAATTTCTCTGGTTTGTATCTGTGATTATTGTGTAAATAGAAGGGGGCATTTCTCTGGAGAGAGGGAAGGCCAAAGAAATTTTCAAAATTTCTCTGGAGAGTGAGACCGTTAGGGGAGGGTCAGAGAAATTTGCAAAATTTCTCTAAAAAATCTCTGTTAAGATTTTCTCTATGACAAAATAGGTAGAGTTGAATTTGCTGTTCTATTGATTTGATAAACTGCCCCCGAGAAATTACCTTCCAACCCAGATAAATTCACAAAAAGTCAGTGAAAATTCCCTTCTAGTATAGAGAAATTCACAAAAACTTAGAGAAATTTGAAATTTTCTCTGTAATATGTCCAGAGAAATTCTCTGGATCGAATTTTCTCTAGATTAATGTTGAGGGACCTTAGATATTATGAAAAAATTGAGTGTCCTTTATGCTATAAAATCATAATACCAGAGACCTTAAAAAAAAAAAAAAATGATTACAACCTAAATAAGATAGTGTACTAAAATAATATGCATTATTTTAACACGGGTCTCAGAGCACTATCCCCGATCCGCATCGGACTGTGTCATACCACAATTTTTATTTATTTATTTATTTATAATTTCTGACTTTTAATGTGGCAATGACATATTAATTTTATTATTTTTAAATATTATAATAGGCTTCACATATATAATTATTTTTTTAATTAATTTTTTGTATAATTTTTTTTATCATAATATTATTTTATTTATTATTTTATATGTCAATATTATATTAATATTATAGATTACACCACAATACAAATCTTATCACATATTATGATAAACAAAAACTGATAAAAAATGTGATCATTCATTAGGACATTGTGAATCTTCGTTGAAGTTTATTACATATTTTACTCTAGTAATTTGACTTATTTATTTTATACGTTTTTGTATAAATCATTTATGAAGAAAAAATTATTAATCTGATAATCATAGTCGTTTTGTCAAATTTGTCTTAAAAAACACAAACAACTAGAATGATTTTGAAAGAGATTATTTATTTTTTGATGTCAAATAAGATGAAGTCATATGAATTTGATTATTAGATCATTCAATTTTTTTGGTATAATTTACATGTAGGGACTAACAAAATGAACAAGATATTCCCAAGGTAATACCCGTAATGGGCTCTATAGCTTAACTAGACTGGATTGAACTTTTCTCAAAATGAAATAGGGAAAATTCCACTTCAGTGGACATTTAAAAAAAAAAAATTCAAATAAGTGGTAAACTTTATACACATTAATGATTAAAATTTAAAAAAAAAATTATGAAACTGTAATAATTTTTTAATTGTACCACTAATTTGTAATTTTTCCAATCCACATACGACTTCTAATTAATTCATTAAAAATCTCATTTGAGATTGATTCAATTTTTGTTTGGATTATTAAAAATTTCATTTATAAATAAATTAGATTAAAAATATTTTAAAACTCATTTAATTTTATGAACTCGGATCAAATTCAACTTAATTAATTTATATATATTATAAAAAAAATAAAACTTGAGTTTGATTAAATTAAAACTTACATAAAATTAATTTGAAAAAATAAATAAATCAAAATGAATTATAATTTAAAAAGTGAGAATTACTGTTAAGTGGGATACAATAAAAAAAATTAATAATAAATTCTATATACTTTAATAATTAAAATATTATATTTTTTTATACTTTTGTAATTTTTTTTCACTGTACAATAGCTTAATTGGTTCCATTTTTTCAAAAACATTTTTCAGAAAATTCTACTTTCTTATTTTTCGTGTTTTTTTTGTTTTTACTGAATTTTTTTAATATTCAAAGCAATTTTTTTACTTTTTAGACACACCTAACATAAATACATCTAAAAAGTAAAAAAATTAAAAAAAAATCTTTTAAAAATTCACTAAATACCAAAAATATAAATAAAAAAATACAAGAATTCAGTACATTTTTTATATTTTTACGTATTTATTAATTTTTTAAAATATTTTTTCATAAATTTTTTACTTTTTTAGATACATTTTACTAAAGTAAAAAAAATATTTAAAATTTTAAAAATATTCACTAAAAATCAAAAAACACAAAAATCAAAAAACTCAATTTTTAAAAAATTTAATTCAGAAAACTCAAACCAAACACACTGATTATTTTTCTAATTTTAAAACTTGTCAAGGTTCATAAACATAGAGTTGTTTTGGAAAATATGTTAAAAATTGATTTTTAAATTTTTAATTTTTAAAAAAAAATACGTAAAAAATTAAAAAAAATTGATCCAAAAAAGTTTAAATTTTTTTTAAAAAGTTAAAAAATAAATAAATAAATCAGAGTTGCTATAGTCAACTCCACTGATTGATTAGCAAATCAAAGGTTAGCTAGAGATAGTGATGGGAGGGGAGAGGGGGGGAGAGATAGAGAGAGAGAGAGAGAGAGAGAGAAGTTATATTGTGAGTGCACGTGTTACATGTGTTTTTGTATTCCACCTGACGGTCGACCGCACGTACGGCCAACAAACCGTCTGCCGCCAATAGCGTATCTCTCTCGCTCCGAAGAAAGTTTGGTTTGCTAATAAGATCAATGTCACGTAATACCTTATATTATTATGATCAAAGATCTATTATATTAATATTGAGTATTTAAAGAACAGTAAGAAATATATTTCTTTTATTTTAAAATATTAATTTTTTATTTTATTTTTATTATTTCAAAATATTAATTTTTTTTAAAAATCAAATATAAAAATAATATAAATTTTTTATTTTGTCTTTCTTTTAAATTCATTAACAATATAAAAAGTATAATTATGATATTAATAAATTCCAAAAAATATACTATCAAAAGATGATTTTAGAAAATTAATTTTTTTAAAGTGTTACTATCAAAAAAATTAGATTCTCCAAAAGGGATTATTATTTTGAGACGGATGGAGTATATATTTGTAATTGATAAAATAAAATTATCACGTGATATTCTATTAACATATAAAAATTTCTCATGATAAGTTTAGATTATTGGTATTAATTTTCAATTTATTTTAGGAGTACTAACAAAAAAATATTTAGTGTGTTTGGTTTTAATTTTTTAAAAATTGAATTTTTTATTTTTAGTGAATATTTTTAAAATTTTAAGTAATTTTTTTTATTTTTTTAGATGCACCTTACTTAGATATATCTAAATAGTAAAATATTTGTGAAAAATTATTTTAAAAAATTAATAAATACACAAAAATACAAAATATGTATTGAATTTTTATATTTTTTTGATATTTAGTATATTTTTTAAAGATTTTTTTCATAAATATTATATTTTTTAAGTATATTTATGTTACGTTTGTATAAAATTTTAAAAAAATTCGTTAAAAACATTAAAATACAAAAAATAAAAATGTAAAATTTTCTAAAAATTATTTTTTGAAAAGTATAACCAAACAAGTTGATTGATATTCACATTTTTTGTGATGAAATAAGTTAACAAAATATGATTTTTAGAGATAAAAGTACAGTCAAAATCGCGCTCTGTTTGACAGAGTTTTCTGTAGAGTTGTAAAAAATTAATTCCACAACTCTATCCAAACACCATATGAGAACTCCATTGTAGAAAACGATTTTCAAAATCGTTCCAAACAGAGCCATAATTTCTATAGAAGAAAAAAAAAAATATACTCTGTTTAATATAGCTTTCAAAATATGTATTTTGAATTTTTTAGTTTTAATTGACAACAACCAAATTTGGTACTAGAATTTTAAGAGAGATTTTGAAGCACAGGTAGAAATATTATTTATTAAAAAAAATTCCTCTAACATTGTGCACATAAATGGAGATGGTGACTTTTTTCATTCTTTTGACCAAAATAACGTCGTTTTCAAACTAATTTGAGCATAAATCAAGTGACTGTATCCCTCGATTTTCAAATGAAAGGTTCAGAATTCAAACTTACGGAGCAACATTGAATTTCCATTAGTAATAATGTATAACTTTCTAATTAAAATTAAAACTAAATTTATTTCTCGTACTCATGTGGCTTAGCCATGCTTTTAAACCAAAATTTTAAAATTAACTTATTGTAAAATAAAAAGTTAAATTTTATTTTTCAAAACACAACTTCAAAAAAAAGTTTACAAAGAACAACCTGAATTTGAAAATTAAATTCAAAACTAAATTGAACTTGGAAATTTTATTTCAAAAATAGCCTTGGATTTTGTAAAAAGTTTTGGAGAAGAGAATACATCCCTCACCAAGGTAATAAAAGATACCTACCTGCTATAAGTGAAAAGATTCAATGTCACAATAATACCGTGGAGGGTGAACTCCACTTTCCCGATATAACTATATGTATGTCACATATACATAGAAGGGTAAATAAAGAAAAATTATTAAATGGTAATATTAATAACGTGATATCACCGTTATATTGAAGGCTTTTTCCTACTATACGAGGTAGAGGATACATCTCTCACCAATATAAGAAATTGATGAAAGGAGAGTGGGTTCCTCTGTCCCATTCCTACCTTTAATACCCTTCAAAGAAAGCACCCAAAGCTAACCAAATAAATATGTAATGCCTACCAATGATGGAAAATGCCATGTCACCAAAATTTTGATACAAAATTTACTTTAAAAAAGATGCAACAGTTGTGACCTTGTAAATCATATTCATAATGATAGGCTTGTGTGTTCTTAAATGAAAAATCATAGCTAGACACATTAGGGAGCTTTTATTTCCACATACAAGAAACTCTCAATCACGTTTTTTCTCTATATATAGACTAAATGATTTTGTAACTTAATATTTTGTAGTACACAACCACCCACCATGTCAAAAATACCTCCACCTTCTTCAACCTTAAAACCCTAACACTAACCGTAGCCGCCGCTCCCACCACCTCCAAGCCCTAACCATATACACGCCTAGCCACCAAACTAGTTCCCCGTTTGACAGCTGAAAATCAAACAAAACTTCAATTGTTTGACAGTTGAAGTTCAAACCAAATCCACGATTTCGGCCATGGTTTCTGAATGGCAGCCAAAGGTGATGGGGTTAAGAGTTGGCACTACCAAGGGATATGAGGAGAGATGGCAACGTGTCACGGGCCGACTCCTTTAGTGGCGCAACGGATTAATTTTTCGCCCGTGTGGCACTCAAATTCCACCAAGTTTAAGCCCGCCATAGCTCGTTGACAAATCAAGTGGTACTGATCTCACCCGTTTGAACATTAGGCCCCAATACTTTGTCAAGCAAAACAACTTCACAAGGAAGCTCCGTCTTCACCCGAATGCCATAAGCAGGCCTAACGCCTAGAGTGCACCAAGCACGGCATAAGTCGCTTCATAGCGCCAAGCTTACCTCAAGCAAGGTGCTCGCCCAACTTAGGTTTATGTCATCAAGATGCCTAGCCACACAAGAATGTGTTAGCAAAGGCCCTCGACTTAGTCGACAAGCCAACATTGCATGTTAGGTCTTTGATAGCATCTCTAAGTGTCGTAGGGTCAAGCATGCCTTAATTGATGTCTATCGAATGGCCAAATGGTCATGCAAAGCCCATAAGCCACCAAGGGTCAATCTCTTGCCCACGGCGTAATCCTCGTGCCAACACGTGTGTTAGATTCCGCCTAAGGCCATTGCACACCTTAGCATTACACCAACGTGTAGCATGAGTAAGGCAACATCTCAATCCGTAACTTGCTTGTATCATAATGTAGTCCCTCAATGGACTTAGTCAATGCATAGCTTGATGCCTTCATTCGATAGCCCACATATGCGGTGTTGCCTTCCATTCGCTTAGCTTAAGCCACGGGATCCCCTCGTGCATAGTTGAACCCAAACCAAGCACTTAAGTTGGCACACAAAGCCTTTGGTGGTGCCTTGATAGCCCATTCGGTCCAAAACGAGTCCTAAAGATGTCATATTGTGTGGCATAATGAAAACAACGTGGTGAACCTCTCCCTCAGGAGGCACGCACAGTGCCTACATTATTGCATCGTCCACGGGGCTTCCAAACCCACGTGGAGACTCTAGACACCTCTCTAGATGCCTAAAGCCCGCCCTTGAGTTGTCCCAAGGTTGCTCACTTGAAGCCCAATTTGGGCGAGGAGGTAGGTAGGTAGCACACCTTTCCCCCTTTATATATGCTTGTTAAGCAATTAGCCCTCTGGCAAGAGAAAACATCAATATGTCCGAGGAGTCATAATGATTTTTCATAAATTCCACAAGTTGAGAAAAATCATGAAACTTGGTCGAGAAAACACTTCCCCAAGACCTCTTTCCAGTAAAAATTTCAATTCGAAACTCCTTAATTTGGATGCCCAAACAACGCGCCACAAATCTGCACTATTGGCTGCTACTGCTGCCACCTACTGTTGCTTGCATGCTGCTGTTGGTTGGCTAATATGCTGGCACGGGCTACTGCTACTGCTAGTCGTGTGCTGCTATTGCTACTGCAGGCTGCTGTTGCTGCCCGTTGCTGCTAGCTAGCAGTGTGCTGCTATTGCTGCTGCAGGCTGCTGTTGCTGCCCGTTGCTGCTAGCATGAGCTGCTGCTGCTGTGTGATGTTGCTGTTGGCGTGTGTTGCGTGCTGTCGCTGGGTGCTGCTGCTGACAGCTAGCGCTAGCTATTTGTATAGGCTACGACCTTGCTAATGCTGGCTACTGGTGGCCCGCATGCCTTGGGCTGCTTGGGGCCAATGTTAGGCCACGTTGAGGCACTTCCAACGACCACTCTTGAGCACTCAAATGGCCACACCACCGCGAGCGAAACGTCACGGAGTTAGCCTTGCAAGGCAACCCGTGACACCCTCCTCCACTCCAACCATCAACGTCCTCGTTGATGTAACACAAAGCTAATGATGCAGTGCGTGTACTGGCTCCTTTGATGAGTCCAACACCTCTATGTTGATTGTCTACCTTCAACATCTAACTCTTTTAGCCAAGCTCCCCTCATTGTTCTCTACTCGAATCCAGCTGAAATGCACCCCACTTGTTGCACCCTCTGTTGGCAACTTTTCTCAAATGCCCTATCTAAAAATGGCCTCTACCAAAGCTCCTTCGAGTGTCTCTAAACTCTGCCCTTTGCCAATGCTCTAAAACTCTGTCCTTTGCCAATACTCTTGAAATGCCAAGCCCTCTTCTCGAATGGCCTCTCTGCCAATGCTCCTCCGAGTAATCTCAAGTTCCTTTGAGCAAACTCAAGCTTCTCTGAGCTGACTCCTCTAAGCAATGTCCCTCTAATTGTCCATCATGCTCCTTCGAGCTAATTCGCAATGGGTCATCGCATCGTGACTTCCTCCTTCACTCGAGTTGTCGACGCCCTCGTTGACTCAATGCAAATCAATTGTTGCCCTTCAAAATGATTAAACAATGCCCTCTGGCAAGCACAAAGCCCTCCGGCTGATATCTTCATTAAACTCAAGTATCGCTGTACTGTGCCCTCTAGCAAAATGAAAGCCCTCTGGTTATTGCTCAATAGCAAACTTAATCTTTGAAGCCCTCTGACTGATGCCCTCGGGCAAGCTCAATCTCTAAAGCATTTTAGCTAAAGCCCCTGGCAAATTGTAGTCCTTTGTCTAATGCATTCTTTGCAAACTCAAATTTTTCCATGTCCTCTGGCAATTATGAAGCCCTCTTCACTCAAATTCGTGCCCTCTGGCAATAGGTAGCCTTCTGGCTGGATATGTACTTATAACTCAAAACTTTAATGCTGCTTTTAGAAATGCAGCACTCTAGCTAAAATGAAGCCCATTGGCTTTGCTCAACTCGTACTCTCTAGCGAAGTGTAGCCTACTGGCTGAATCTTATATGTTCGTGTCCTTAGGTAAACCCTCTATCTTAACTCGTATCCTCTGGCTAGAATTCAACTCCTGCTGCCCAGTACCTTGGCCACTGCCTTTACTCGAGTTAGCTATCACATTAAGCTTAAAGATTTCGCCTTTCAAAGGTTCACCGCTCCTACCACCCACAATGCTATCTATCTCACCAAGGATGCTCAAAACGGTGCGTTGATCTTGGCACCAAATCATGTCTTGACTTTATAGTCCCGCTACATGGTTGTCCTCTAATAGCGGTGATTTCATCCATCACCCCGCTCTCTAGCAAGCATGTACACTCGGTGCCTCTGCACACGGGAGTCAAGATCTCAAATTTTGTCTTAAAAATTTTCCAAGCAAACCCTCTAAGAGCCAACAACCGTGCGTTTGAAGATGCAAAACCACTAACAAGCACAAGTTGCAAATGCCACCACGAATGGTTGAAACATAGGCCTCCTGAAGCGAACCAATGATAATACCATAGCACATGCACGACTACCAACGAAAATCTGTCTTTAAGGTTTAATAGATGAAGATCACGTGCCCACAATCTGATACAAGCATTACACAAGTCCAAACTGTAGTAGAAAACCCCATATAGCCAACAAAGTAACACAATCATGCTAATCTTGCTGGTTATGAAGCAACCCGTCCACAAATGTAGCATATTCACGCCACAGTGTGCCCACAGTGTAAAAATGCTCACCAGTCCACAAAGTGAGAGGGAAACACCAAGTTAGCAAGGCAACACCACATGCCACAATGCTGCTTAATTCGCACCCTCGAGAACTGTCGTTGCGTTCAAGGCATCACTGAAGAATAGCACAACACCAATTAGCACCAATTAGCCCCCACGGTTCAAGCATGACCAAAAAACCAATGGCCGTCTTGTTTAGAGTCCAGGATGTCATACACGTCCCCCACGATGAGTTTCATGCATAACTCCTTCAAACAGCGGCATCGGGGTCCATGGAGAAATGATATCACAAGATAGCTGGATGTCTACTCTAGATCAAGCTCACTCCAAATAAGTAATCTAGCTCTGATACTAACTGTCACGGGCCGACTCCTTTAGTGGCGTAGCGGATCAATTTTTTGCCCGTGTGGTGCTCAAACTCCACCAAGTTTAAGCCTGTCATAGCTCGTTGACAAATCGAGTGGTACTGATCTCACCCGTTTGAACATTAGGGCCCAATGCTTTGTCAAGCAAAACAACTTCACATGGAAACTCCGTCTTCACCTGGATGCCACAAGTAGGCCTAACACCTCGAGTGCATCAAGCACGGCATAAGTCGCTTCATAACGCCAAGCTTACATCAAGCAAGATGCTCGCCTAACTTAGGTTTATGTCATTAAGGTGTCTAGCCACACAACAATGTGTTAGCAAAGGCCCTCGACTTAGCCGACAAGCCAACATTACATGTTGGGTCTTTGATAGCATCTCTAAGTGTCTTAGGGTCAAGCATGCCTTAATTGATGTCTATCGAATGGCCAAACGGTCATGCAAAGCCCATAAGCCACTGAGGGTCAATCTCTTGGCCACGGCGTAATCCTCATGCCAACACGTGTGTTAGATTCCACCGAAGGCCATTGCGCACCTTAGCGTTGCACCAACGTGTAGCATGAGTAAGGCAACACTCAATCCGTAGCTTGCTTGTAACATAATGTAGACCCTCAATGAACTTAGTCAATGCATAGCTTGATGCCTTCATTCAATAGCCCACATATGCGATGCTGTCTTCCAACCACTTCACTTAAGCCATGAGATTCCCTCGTGCAAGGTTGAACCCAAACCAAGCACTTAAGTTGGCACACGAAGCCTTTGGTGGTGCCTCGATAGCCCATTCGATCCAAAACAACTCCCATAGATGTCATATTGTGTGGCATAATGGAAACAACGTGGTAAACCTCTCACTCGGGAGGCACGCGCAATGCCTACATTATTGCATCGTCCATGGGGCTCCCAAACCCACGTGGAGACTCTAGACACCTCTCTGGATGCCTAAAGCCCGCCCTTGAGTTATAACAAGGTTGCTCACTTAAAGCCCAGTTTGGGCGGAGAGGTAGGTAGGTAGCACACCTTGCCCCTTTATATATGCTTGTTAAGCAATTAGCCCTCTAGCAGAAGGAAACATGAATATGTCGGAGGAGTCATAATAATTTTTCATAAATTCCACAAGTTGAGAAAAATCATGAAACTTGATCAGGAAAACACTTCCCCTAAGACCTCTTTCTAGTAAAAATTTCAACTCGAAACTCCTTCATTTGGATGCCCAAACAACGCACCAAAAATATGCACTGTTGGCAACTGTTACTGGCTGCCGCTGCTGGTGCTGTTGCTGCTGTTGCTGGCATGATGTTGCTGGCTGGCTGGGTGGCATTGGGCTACGGCGGCTGCTGCTGCTGCTGGCTTATGTTGCTGCCTGCTGCTGCTGCTGCTACTGCTTGCTACCACTGCTGGCATGAGCTGTTGCTACTATGTGATGCTGCTGCTGTGTATTGCTGTTGGCTGGTGCTGCGTGCTGTTACTGGCAGCTAGCGCTGGCTATTGTATGGGCTGTGACCTTGCTAATGCTAGCTGTTGATGGCCCGTATGCCTTGGGCTGCTTGGGGCCAATGTTAGGCCATGTTGAGGCACTTCCAACGGCTACTCTTGAGCACTCAAATGGCCATACCACCGCGAGCGAAACGTCACGGAGTTAGCCTTACAAGGCAATCCGTCACACAACGCCAAGGGAGAGGTGACGTGATGGGTGGCCGATGACTGGATGTGACTGGGGTGGTGGCCAACAGTTGTTGATGGTTTGAGGATTAGCATTTAAGATAGAAAAGATAAGGGTATAAGACAAAAAAAAAAAAAAAAAATTGCCTCGATAATGATTGTGTACAATCTTTTTGTTTGTAGGACACTATTCAACCGATACTTGCGACAAGCAATATCATTTTGTACCTACTTTTTTCTAGAAACAACAAAAATAAGAGAAAACAACTAGGATAGGATGTAACAACTATTCTCTAATCATAGAAGTCTAGTGATCATAAAAGTTTGTACCAACTGGGGAGCCAGACATAGAGAACCCAACAACACAGGAGTAAAGTACTACACACTGAAATGCAAAAACACTCGCTCAAGACAAATTTGAACCATAATCTGACACTAACTCCAGCTAGAACATAGTGACAGGAAACCAATGGCACAAGAATAATGTGCACAAGTCTCACTCCCAAACTTCATTCCAAAGACTCAAACTCATTTCCTCCTAGTCATTAAACACATACAAATAAACTCTCAACCTCTGTTCGTTAATTATTTTTACATTCGAGTTTAAACTCGAGCTCAAGCTTGTTAAATTTTTAAGAAACAAACCCAAACATTTTAAAACTTAGCTTGTAAACTCAACTCATTAGGTAGCTCATTTAATATTTATTATTTATATATTAAATAATATAAAAATATGTATAAAAAATAAGATAAATATGTTACTTATATATTTAAAAAATATAAATATAAATAATAACTAACTATAGATAATACATTTATATAATAATAGTAGTAGATATTATTATTTTGATAAAATAGACTCTCTTTTTTTTTAATATGTTTATATATATCGTATATATAATTGTAACTTTAATCTCATACGTAAATATGAATTTATAATTTTTTTGGCTCGTGAGGAGGTTGGAGCTCGAGTCAAGTCTAAGCCAACTTTGCTCAAGCTCGGTTCGTTAAATTTTTATTGAGCTCAAGCTCAAGTTCGTTAAACTCTTAATAAACAAACTTAAATATACTAAAACTCGACTCGGCTCGTTTGCAGCCCTAGTCAGGAGCAAATACTAAGAGTCAATTTGATGCAAAAAGAGAGTCATGCAATAAGAGCTCACCATACAATCCAATTTGTCATAAAAATTTAAAAAAAAATTAAAAAGGACTCAACATCACGGTAGGATCAACCATCATAATTACAATGACCATCACCCTCAACTAAGTGCTCATTGTCAAGCGAGTCTACTCATGACCCAAGACTTCAAAAGATTATAATCTTACGCAAAAGATCATCCTGCATATGTTAAGGAGAGAGAAGAGAACACTAAGAATGTAATTTTTCTATAAACTGAGTATTCTTGTCTCAAGCAAACCTCAAGTTTCAGTAGTAAGGGCTATAACGCATAGGCATTCTGAATCTAGGAACCTTCCTGCAACAGACAATGTAAACAAAGACCAAATTAACTAACAGTATTTTTGTCTAAAGCAAACCTTAAGTTTCAGTTGTAAACAAAACAGGGACATGGCAAGAATTGGTTGGCGGAGCAAAGTTGATACAAAATAAATTCAAGCAGACAACAACAAAGAAACATACCCATATCCATATGGATTGTAGAAATACGGTGGCACATATGCACTCCTCGATCGGAAACCCATATAAGGGTTGTTGGGACGCCGTGGACGGAACTGCTTCATCCCAGGGACATTAGTCCGCTTGGCTGATACCTGAGATAATATTAGCAAAAAACTGCATTGTTAAAAAAGGAAAAAGAAATAGAATAAAAGATTACTCAACTAAAGTCTTTCAACATTTCAAGTTTGCAGAGTTCTTAGTAAAATCTGCTATAATATGTTGAAATTGTTTTTTTTGACCTTCAATTGGCGGCCATGAAGTTCAGATTCATTCAGAAGCAGAGCCTCCTGAACAGCTTCTGTTTCAAGGAATTCCACATAGGCATACCCCTTTGGTTGGCCATACTTGTTGGTCCGAATAGTGACTCTGTTAACTGTTCCACAAGACTGAAAATGCTGCTGCACTTCCTCAGGGGTACATGAATAATCCACCTTTACAGCAAGTTTTAGCCCCGTCAGTTTTGTCCTCAAAAAGAAATCAATCATGATAAGATAACAATGAACTGAGCAAGCGTTATAACAAAGTCAGATATCATTACCAGGGGGAGCAACTTTGGTAGGGAGAGCCAAGTCAAATAACAAAAGGAAATAACTACTATATATAGAGTATATACAGAGTTTCCGCCACCAATTGAAAAAACCAAGCAACAAAGCATACTTGACAAAATATAGAGTATTTATAAATCCGATAGCATGATAAATTGCTCTGAGATAGCAATTTCCACAAGCAGCAAATTATGGAACAGAAATAACCAATCAGATATGATCATTGATTCTCTGCATAAGACTTGGAGGCAATGTAAACTATTTTTCAACTACACTGCCTGCAATCTCATGTCAACATCCTTCGGTCCAAATCAGATTTTTATGGGTTGAGCAGGCAAGTTACAGCACAACCAAGGGAGAAGAAAAAGTGGGGAAGAAAAAGAGGTTCTCAGTTTCAGTTTTGAGGAAGGTAAATGCACAATGCAGGAACTTGTGTCAGAGTGATGAATATCCATGTCATCCCAACAGAACATTTCTCCAATTTTAACAATAAAACAACTTCACTTATCCCATCTAGGGTCAACCCCCTTTGCAAACCATAAACCATAACAAACGTGAAAAACAGCCATGTTACGAGTACATCTCTAGCATTTAAATGCCTCCTGCAGACCCTATGAGTCTTCAACAATCCTTATACAAATAACAGAAAAAATTAAAGAAATAAGGTGTTGAATTTTCATATGGCCAGGGTCAGTGCAGTAATAGTAATGTGCATTTAATGTTCATAATCTGAGTAAAACACGACAAACAAAAAAAATTATAACAATTAATCAAAGTTCCCTGTATATCCCTACTGTGCAAATAAAATATTATAAAAAGGGAGAGAAACAGAGAGAGATCAAAGACCCCTCACCATAAACAGCACAGTATCTAGATATCCTTGAAGCGTTAACCACCACCAACAGCAGCACTCTGACTTGGCAATTAACACATTACAGAACCATGGCCGATCTCACACTTCGAAGCACATTACTAATCCAACCTGGTTGAGTCTGTCCGTTCTGCTCTTCCAACTTGAGTCAGAAACTCATCATTTGGTCTCCACACACTCCCCCCCCAAACCAAAAAAAACAAAGATGCTCCGTTATTTTTCTTACAGGAGCGATTTTGGCTTCCATTGGATTTTTTTATTATTTCCACTTTTTTTTTTTTTTTTTTTCAATTTTTGAACATTCATCCAATCATTCTATTTATATTCTTCTCTTATTTTATTCTCTCCATCCACCTCTTTCCCTGTTTCTTTCTATTCTCTTTTTGTTAAATTCTTCCAAGCAACTACAAATTTATTTTTCTCGTCATTTTCTAGTGCAAGAATAATTAATATCAAAATGACTTCACATCCCAACATTAGTTAATCAGAGAACTCGAAGAATGAGGCATGACCCTGCGATTGCAGTCAAAGATTCAGTCAAACAAAGATTCTAGAACTGAAAAACTCCCGCATATCATTAATCATCTGTTAACATGAAATGTTGATCAACAACCCCCATATTTGTACAAAATGCAGAAATCACAAGGCAAAAAAAGTGTGTGGGGATATATATCTCAAGATCAGGAAAAAACATGAACACCAAAGAGACCATCATAACTGAATAAAATCAATTACTGGACAAGTAGATCCAGTATGATGTTCGAAGTTTCTCTTTTTAGCACCACATACATGCCAAGGTGAAGTCAGCAGTTTAGATCTTGGGAGTCAGAAGGAAAGAAGAAAGCAACAGTAGGTAAAGAAGGTGGGAGGGGGAGGGAGCATCAAACCACCCCGGCTCCCTAAGTTTGCATACTGACTCGACTATACAAGGACCGGGGACATGACACAACACTACAGGTGCACAATGCCGCAACCAATGAGTTTCTAAATAGGAACCACATGTATTATTAGCCATGGCACATCGAATCCTCTATTACCACAAGCGTACTCATGTCCATTGCAATGGCGAAGGGTAAGAGATATGTCAATCCTGTACCCAAATTAGACACTTCTATCCTCTAATTTTTACAATTTTTGATGAAGAAGAAGAAACTAGCATTTAATAGCAAAGACAAATTTCTAGCCTCTCAAATGAATGGGAGATTGAAAACTATTTTTTCCCAAAACCCCTTTTAAGTTAAAGTACATTCCTAAATAATATCTTATGTTAGCACATTATACAAAATACTATTATATATTTAAATGTTCAAGATGCTTTCACAGACATGTACGTACCTAAATTTTGGAAACATATCTTTATATCCTAGGATTTAGGATTCCACAGCTAAACACACACACGCACCCACACCCATACTCATTCTCAAGTCCTTGTAACACAGATCGATAGTATAATATAATAAACATGATATCAAAGGTAACCTATAGGTAGACATGTATAGTATAGTTTAATTCAAAATGATATTAGACATGGTAGATTCTACAAGTAAGAAAAACTGAAGACGACATCCTTCAAATGTAGTGAACAAAATGGAACATGGACTTAACAATCCATCCCAAAAATTAACATACAAGTATATGTTATTTAATAGGAAAGAACTCAAGAAAGGCAACCATAAACTTAATGTAGAAAGAGGCCTCACATTCCCAACAAACACTGAACGAGAATCTACTTCCTCCCTATTTGCCTGACTTGCAGCTGCTGCAGCAGGATCTGATTGGTATACAGAAGGAAATAAGTGAATGATACGAAGAAAAATAGATATATGTAAATTTTACTCAATATTATCATCATCACCATTACATAAAGAGAATTACCAAGTTTAAGAGAAAAATAGAATCAATAGAGAGAAAAGCAAGACGACCTACAAAAGCTTGAAAGAATAAAGATAAATAGAGAAGACGAAATTATTTGGAGGTTCAAAATGAAATCAATTAACAACACATGGCCCCAATTATAGCATTACTAGTACTACCCTCCCCTTACAGTTGGCATGGATTTGGCAAGAGAAGGGCTCCCTTTTCTCTCCAATACCCCTTACACTATCACCTGTGGACAATTTACGAGGTATTCCATAAGAAATTGTAAAGTGAAATAACATTGTAACGTGGCGTGGCAAATGATTTGGAGCAAAGTTAATTAGTTTCAATAGTTTTAGCTGTTAATTGTTAATGTAATGTGATAGTTTGAGAGGCAAAGTGCAATTTTTCATTAAAAATTTGAAATAGTTTTAGGACAAAGTGAAACAATTTCAATAGTTTTAGGTTTAATTCCTAAAATTGATAGTTCGTGAACAAAGTGACACAATTGTCATAGTTTGATAGGACCAAAGTGACATTATACCTTTCGCAAAACAAATGTCACCTTGATTTCGTCTGAAACACAACAAGATATGCGCAGAGCCACACATACATACATACATATATAAACAACAAAATTTACAATGAAATCAACAGATAAAAAGAAGAAAAGTAATGCAAAACCCTAGAAGAAGTGAGGACAGAGAGAGAGAGAGAGAGAGAGAGGACCTTGTACGGCACCCATTTCTTTCTCGACCTTGGCCTGCATTTCACGAAGAGCGGCGGCTTCGTCCTCCATCTCTTTCAACCTCTTCTTCATGTTGTCCAGCTCCTACCAACAGATAAACAAATCAAAAATTAGGGTTTCAAAAAAAATAAATAATATTGAGTAAATAAACGAAGAGAAAAATAAGAAATAGAGAGAGAGAGAGAGAGAGAGAGAACCATGACAGCTCCATCTTCAGCCCCGGCCATGTCGACATCGCCTTCCATCTCTTTCTGTCTCTCTCTCTCTCTTTCTCTCTCTCTCTACCGCCCTGTTATGTCCTGTGTCTTGTGTGTATAAATAGGGACTGCCATCTATGAACCGTATTAATCAGCTGCCAATCACACACTGCCAACTCATGATCTACGGGGCTACTTCAGTCCATTTACAGAGAAGTTATTAGTTTGCGTTTAGTAGAATTTTGTAAATGTAATTTAAAAATATGAGTTATTAATTTGCCTACGGATCTATAATTTGGTGGTGTTTGGGAACTTAGGTTCCAAATTTTTTTTTCATTTTTTCATTAAAAGATAAACTTTTTACAAAATCACAAAAAACACATCCAAACAAAATATCACATCCAACCCCATAATCATTTCATTTTTTCTCTCACAAACATCACATCCAACCACATAAAAACCCAACTATCTTCCCAAATACCAAAAATTTTTTATCCAATAAAAACTTACAACTAAAAAAATCTACATAAAAACTCACTTCCCAAACACCCACTTTGTATGTTTATAGATAGATGGAAATAATTCCGATGACAATCAAGATACAAAAATGTGGATGCCCAGAACTGAAACAAAATTAATAAATATGTTAAGAGATGAGGTTAGAAAAAATCAAATAACGGGGCGTACTATTTCATGGACAATTAGGCATTAGAATCATTATACAAATCAGTTGCACAACATGTATGGATTTCGGTATACAACAAAGCAGGTGCGACAAAAATATCAGCGATTGAAAACTGATTACCAGACATTTAAACGACTCCAGGCACAGACTGGTCTGGGATGGGATCCCATTGTAGGCACTGTTGTTGCACCCGATGAATTTTGGGATAAGGTTTTTCATTAATCTGTACTCATATTCTGTAGGCAAACTAATAACTCATATTCTCAAATTATAGAGGGAGGGCACAAGTGGATGGAGGGGTTTGCGACGGTGATGGCGTCGTCGGTGGGTAGAGGGAGAGTACAAATCTGTGTATACACACAGAGGAGGGTCGATGGCGACGCTATAGGTAGAGAGGTTTGCAACGGTGATGGCGACGCCGGTGGGTAAAGGGAGTTCTGGCTTTGTCTATTCCCCCTCCCTCTTCTCTCTTTCTTCTCTATTCCTCCTTCTCTCTTCCTCTCTCTTTCTTCTCTGACCTCTCTATTTCAAAGAGAAAAGAGAGGAAAAGAAAAAAAAATGGACAAAACGACGTCATTTTGGAATTCGAGCCATTCGAGCTACCTAGCGGGACAGTTATAAATTTGTGTTGGGTGATTGTAAAATATGAAAGAGTATAGTGAATTATGATTGGTATGAGGTATGACTACGTAGTACCCAAAACCAATTAATAATCTTTCTAATTTACAAGCCTAATTTTGTCTCAATTTTTTTTTTCTCTTTCTAAAAACATATTCAACTAGGACTAGACAAAAATTAGTCTGAGTGAGTTAGGTTCATATGAATTTATACCATATAATAAGAATATATGTATCATTTTAAGTTTAACCTAACTTAACATCACGCACTACTCATAAGGCCATCTTCAACGTTTAACTAAATCCATTACCAAATTTAAATTTGGTAAAAAAATACACTTTTTTGATCTCCAACGGTTTTATCAAAGCTGTATCAAATTGAGAACATCCCAAATTTTTCACCAAACTGAGAATGTCTTGCACCTTTCAGCAATTTACTGTGCATAGCCATTGAGTGTTGACCTACCAGACGACCGGCCGGACATCCGGCCAAATGTCCCTCCAGATGACCACCTAAAGACAAAATTTGTGAAAAATTTACATTAACCAATCGACTTCCCACTTGACACCCGATGACCGCCTATGCATTTTTTTTTTGATATGCCTTCTTGGTTGGTTCAAAAATTCATGATTTGGGGCAACCTCCAATGAGGCATTTTGATTTAAAGAGGACTTTCACAAACAATAAAAACTAGATTCTCCAATACATAAAAGAAATTTGATCAATACATATATGCAAATCAAATAATATACTCAGCAAATCCAAAAGACAACCTTATATGATCAATTTGTTATAGTCTAATGAACTAGTGAACAGTCTTGGAGAACTGAAAATTGATGAAATGGGTCTTCTGTATTTGTCTGTTAGTGATGGTAAAGAGCCACCACAATCCTCAATTAGCGCTCGCTTTAATGGTTTCTTTGTTCAAAAACAAATACACAGTTCATGCCATGAAAAACCAAAACCCATATATATATAGAGAGAGAGAGAGAGAGAGAGCACATGAGATGATATAGGATTGTAGCTAAAAACAAAAAGACCAGCTTTAAGCTCCACGGTGAAACAAAGCTTTCTTGAACCCAAAAACCTGAAAACTCAAAGCAAAATCAATAAGCTCTATCTCTCATTATATACCTCTGTGACCTCCATGATCAAAACACGACCCAGAGAAAACAAAAGACTCACTTTTTCCATGACTTTCTCACACTTTCTCTCTCTATTTTCAGAGAAAGAATCCCTTGCTTTTCATAACGAAGCCTCACTGACTCGTGATCAAGCAGTGCACTTGCTAAGTTGGAGTACAGTTGCTGGTCGATCGGTCGAACATCCGGTCGATCATCCCCCCAGCCGACTTGTGTTTTGATGACAGCTATAGATTCACCGTTGGAGTGGCTAATATCAGATAAAGAAATTCATGCTTTTTTTACTCAAATTTGATAAAATATTTGGTGAACCGTTAGAGATACTCTAAAGGCTTGCTTTAAAGAAATAAGGAGAATCCCTTCTTCATATTTTGGATTGGAGGGTGCTGTTTGGACCCGTAAGATCTATCACAAGTCTTATTTCGATAATTCGAACCGTTTAATTTGTCAAATACTTCATGTATTTCATCTACAAAAAAAATTAGGTCTATTCGATAACTATAACTTATTTAATTTATTACATTTGTCACTAAAAAAATATTTGGTTTATTTTTATAAACACAATTATTGTCTATTTTAAGTAAAAAATCAAACAAGTTACAATTATCGGATTGACTTAATTTTTTTGTGAACGAAATATACGAAATGTCTGACAAAATAAATTATTTAAATCATCAAAACGAAACTCATGGTAGGCCTCACAGGCCCAAGCAGCACCCTCCAGTTTAAAATCTAGATGAGATCTTTCTTCTTAAAGAAATATATAAATTTCAATAAATATAATTTATTTATTTTATCTTGAAAGTTATTAAATTTTTTTAATAATTATTTGAATTTAAAACATTAATAAAATTCATTTGTAAAATAAATATATAAATTTTTTAAATTTAAACTTTAAATATATATATACTTTCTTTTATCTTCTTTTTTTTTTAAATTTATTTTGTAACTAAATAATATAAAATTTAAAATAATATTTTATAACGGGTGGGTTGAATTGGGCTAAAATTCATTATCCCAAACCTAATCCAAAAATTAAATACTTCCCATGTGTTTATAATTTTTTTTTTATTGTATGTACTAATTTGTAATTTCTCTTATATTTTTCGTATAGACTTTTATTTATAAATTACTTTCCTAAGTAATATAACATGGTTTAAACTACTTACTATAGGCACATTTTTACTGGTCACACCAATCTAACAATTACCCTCACTTCATCCATGCAAAAAAAAAAAAAAAATTAATGATAAGGGTTAACAATGTCATAAGTTTATAAACATTATCAAAACAATTTTTACACATTGTCAAAAAGCTACAAAATCAAAAAAAGTACCCAAAAAAAAAACTTATAGTGTGCATAAAAAAATTAGTCCACCCAGATAAATTTCGTAAACTACATCCAGATCAATTTAGTCCACACATCATTTTCTGAATACTTTTCTAGATACTATGTTGAATATCGATTCACCATGACTTGTTTTGTTTGCCTACAAGAAACAAACAAGAGATCTCTAACTACAGGCTTCGCCTTCTCAACAATCTTGACAATGGTGAAGAACAAACCTCTATACAATACTACCATCCCAAGCAAGACACCAAGATCAACCCACTTTGTATAACCCATCTCTACTTGCAGCACATCTCTCAAAACTTCATCACCATCGATAGTACTAAGCAGTCCTCTTATCTGCACATTACTCAGAAATATAAGCCCTTCAAACTCAATCTTATACAACCCTTGATACGCATACTTGTGGAACACAATATAGTACAATGGGTACCTCCAAAAGATCTTGGGGAGATCGTTTGGCAGGCAAAAGAATCTGCCACTCAACATCATCAGACCTTGAATTCCAGCTCCGACGATGAGACCCATAAGGAAATTTGGAACGGTACTAGCCACAATCATCATAAGGCTCTCCACTAATGTCATACAGGCAAAAAGAACCAGAGTGAAGTATACAAATCGTTCACTTCTTCTATGAAGTTCAACAAGATAATAAGCACTTGCCCCGGGGATTAAAGAGATGAGGAGCAAGTATGGTGTTGACGAAAGTATGTTGCCAACAACAAAAGCTCCAGCGCCATAGTGCCCATTCAATATTTCCCGGCCAAAGACCTGAGTAGAAGAGGAAAAAAAGGAACAAGCAAGTTGGTTAGTTAACCGACAACATAATTGATTATCAACCACTCACAATCTCATAGGGCTCACATGTCTTGAGACTTGTAGATTATGAGTGATCAGTTCTATGACCAGTTTTGGTGATATAGGACTCTTTCTTATTTACAATAAGCATTTTTATATGTATAAACTAAAGAAATCATATAAACTTATTGCCTTCATTTCCTCTACAAATGAAGGGAAACCCCTAATGGTCATGATGGTCAAGAATGAAGCTACGAACATAAGCATTGAACCTCTTGCCTAATATACACAAACCCATACATAATAACATTTTGGTGTTACCATCAATTTGAAAAGTTTAAATAATGCTTTATGTTGAAGAACAAGCTTCTTTATAGTCCGTTAATTGGACTGGAGGGTCCAGTTAGGATATTGTGAGCCTATTTCAAGCTTGTCTCGATAAGCTAATCGTTTCTCGTATAGGACTCACCAAACTGGTCATCCAAGTAAAAATAAAATAGATCCAACATCAGTAACTAACCAATGATCAGATCAAATCAAATTGTCTTTAAAAAAATGGACAACAAGTATGATTTTGAAGACAAATGTGGATGCTCTATGTTCAACACATTTGTTTTCAAAATCGTATATGTCGTTCATATTTTTTTAAAAGACAAATGTAATCCGATCATTGGCTATTAATGTTCGATTAATTTGATGTTTTGCATAGATGATCTACTAAGTAAATCTTATAAGATGAACAATTTGTGTCACGATCCAAACCCGCCCCTATAGGTTTAGTGTCATAACCGGCCAGTAATCCTTGGATTACCAAAGGCCTCTTAACATAATAATATATAATTAAGGGCTGCGGAAGCAAATACATAAAATATACATAGTCCATCAAGCTGTGAAAACATACATGGGACAGATAATCTTAAACCTTCACAAACTTACGAGTGACATCAAAAGATATAGTATTTACACGTTACTACATGTACATATAAACAGAAAAACTTGTTCGTGGAGCAAAAGAAACAAAGTTGTATATATTCATAACAACACAACCACTAGACTTGACTTAACCCAGAACCTCCTCGAGAGGCACAAAGGTTGGCTGACAAAAACTGAGACGCCAGGTCCTCAACTCTGAGCCTGATCACATGTTTGATCACTTACATGTATAATATAAATAGTGAGCGGGAGCCCAGTGAATAATAATAGAGTAAAAGGTTAAATGAATGATGTCCCATAACCAATTCAGAAATCAGAGTTCATATCGAAACAGATTCACATCAAATTCTTACTATGAGCATATACAGAAACCAGAGTTCATGCTTTATTTTACATGGCTTATCTGTTAGCGCTAACAGATCATTTACAAAGCATCTTAGATCATACTTGTCAGTTTCATAGAGGAACCCCTGGCCGAGTATGGATAACTTGTTAGTTCTATAAAGGAACCTTTGGACTGGGAACGGATAACTTGTCAGTTCCATAAGGAACCTCCAGCTGAGTACAGATAACTTGTCAGTTCCATAAGGAACCTCCGGTCCGGTACAGATAGCATACTTGAATCATAGCATAAATACCATAAACATTTGTTAGAGTTGGACAATCATTCATAGTATAAAACATGGCATTTCATAGAACAAACCTTATTCTATATACAGAAAATAATTTAACTTGAACATAGCTTTACTAAGTTATTACTCACAAAAAACAGATGGCTCCAAGTAAATGGACAGAGTAGGCAATTCAGAGATTTTGTGACGCGTGACCTACACAGACATAGAACGAATACGTACTGAATTACACACCCGAAGTCATTAACTTGGTTCTTTCTTGTTTTAGTGTGTTTCTACTTTTCTATCCTCATTATAATGTCTTAATCTTGGCCTAGGAATGCCTAGGATGCAATGAGGATGCAAAAATGCATTTGAAAACACTTAACAAAATTTGTTGAAAATAGGGTCCTCGCTCGATCATAACTTCTTACGCTCGAACGGACATGCAAAACGTGAGTGATCGCTCGAGCGGTCTGCAAACTTTTGCAAAAGTGCTGGTTGCTTGATTTTTCCGCTCGATGCTCGCTCGACGCTCGCTCGAGCGTGAGAGACATGCCCTCGCTTGAGCGCAATTTTTGCCGCTCGAGCGGTCTACAAAACATAAGAACTTCTGGGAGCATGCATTTCATGCTCGAGCGAACTTCTGGTTGCTCAAGCAGAAATGCACACACTCAGAGTGGTCGCTCGAGCGTAGGAGTAGAATTCTAGAATTTCTAGAATTGCTTCTAAGCTTCAAATTCAACCCCAAAGCTGCAAATTATGGTTTCTAGGATCAAAAACTTGAGGAATCACATGTGAACTTGGAAAACATGAAGAATTCAAAACCATTTCACAAAACCAAAGCCCAAAAGCATGCCAATTGTGCAAAACTCAACTTAAAACTTGAGAATGTGATATAAACATGACATGCATGAATTGTCTTGACGTCAAAACTTCCAAAACATGATCTGATACCACAAAATGACTTGAAACTTGATGCATTCTCAAAGGTAAAGTGAATTAGCAACATATATGAGGAAATTCTTAGAAAATAACTTCAAAATGTTAGGAATTATGCATGCATGCATGCATGCAAGATATGAGTCCAATTTCTTCCTTTCTAGTTCAAATCTCAAGTTCACATACTTAATCTTTTGAATTCATGTTCTTAATTCCACAATCAAGGAACTTAAAGGTTGAATTCTTACCTAGACTTTCCAAAGTGAGAACTAGAGGCTTAATTCTTGAATCTCTAAGTTCAATTTTTCATCTTCCTAGCAAATCCCTTGGTTGAGCTCAACCTACTCCTCACTCTCCTTCTTTCATGTCTTTGTGTGTGTATGGGCTCAAGAATGTGTTGAAAATGAAGAAAAAATGATGAGTGGTGTAAAAGGTGCCTTATATAGGCTTGGATTAAGTAATTCATTAATCAAGCTTCATTGAACATTAATTATTCTAATTTAATTGTTTCAAATTGAATTTCAATTAAACATACCATAAAATTCTAAAAATCCTAATTAACACAAAAATCAAGTCAATTTCTGAATCAGATGCTGATAAGGCTTTCAATTCGCAAACCGAAACGAAAACATGAACAGATCTTTCTACGTTAAACAGATACAAACACACATAAGGCAACATATGATGCAAAATTTCTCTATAATTACTTATTACGCATAATTAAGCATAGATTAATGTTAATCATGGGTTGGGGTTGTTATAGTATTTCCCCCTTTAAAGAGTTTGGTCCTTCAAACTCGAGTTACCTTCATTCTGGAAGAATATCGGATTCAAAGGAAACAACTCAAGGTATCTTCTCATCATGTCTTCTTCTGTCTCCCAAGTTGCATAAGTTCCTCCATGATTCTGGCAATCAACCTTGACTAACGAAATTTCCTTATTTCTCAATCTTTTGACTCGGCGATTCACAATTTGCATTGGCCTCTCTTCATATGTATAATCATCTTTTAGAAGTACATGAGTCGGCTCAATCACATATAGTGGATCTCTTAAATAATCCCGAAGCATAGAGATATAAAATACATTGTGCATATGTTCTATGACTTGTGGTAAAGCTACCCAATACAGCACTGAATTAATCTTCTCAAGGATTTCATAGGATCCAACATATCTTGGGGCTAATTTGCCTTTCACGCTAAACCGTGTCTGGCTTTTCATTGGAGTCACCTTCATAAATACGTGATCCCCGACTTCATATTCCTTGTCTCTTCTTCGGACATCAGCATAGCTCTTCTGGAGGCTTTGTACAGTTTTTAGTCTTTGTCGAATCAATTTCACATTTTCAGTTGTTTCTTATACCATTTATGGTCCCAACAATAGTCTGTCACCTACCTCAACCCAACAGATAGAAGAACGACATTTCCTTCCATACATAGCTTCATAAGGAGCCATCTTAATACTTGAGTGTAGACACCTCATTTTTGACCGTCCTCAAGACTTGGACGTCACCGTTTGAACACTCGGTGATTATCCATGTTCGTGTTCGTTTTGAGTTCTCAGAGGTCTCAGCTACGTGCCTTGCCTTAGGAACTCTCAACTTGTTTGTTTTGTGTTTAGTTTTGCACCAAACACTTGTTGTTTTGCTTCTGAGGGCAGGGAATGGCTTGTTGGCCATCCTCACACCTCACCAGCCATGGCTTGAGGCCACCGGCCATTGTTTTCTTGCCATCGGCTATTAGTGATGGCCGACCGGCACTCTTGGTGGTCGGCTAGCCACCTTTGTTGGTCAAATGGCCACTTTTGTTGGTCGACCACTGTTCATTTGCTTTTGGCAGATATTTTGTGCCAGCTGGAACAACTGGCACCCACTTTGCACCCCCTCCATACACGTGTATGGAGGGGTTTCACTCTTGCTTAGCTTGTTTTGTAAGCTTTGCAAGAGTGAACCTCTATAAGAAGAGGGCTTCTCCTCCCTCCTCAAGGGTTCCAAGAAATTCCAGAGCTCTGAGATTAGGGTTAGGGTTTGTGTATCTATCCATCTCTATATCTCCCTCTCCTTTTGAGTTGTGTGTCTATAAGTGTGTGTTTGTTCTTACTTTTGTGCACAAACACCTACCATTACACTATACCTTGGTTACTGAGGTGCCAAAGGGGTGTTCGTGAAGTTTTTGAGCTGGTTTTGACCTAAAAAAGGGGCTGGAATAATCTTTGTGAAGAAGGTCTTCGAGGGTAAGAACTTTACCCTTTTATTCCCCATTTTTGCTTAGGCTTTTAGCCATCCTTGCATCTGTTTTTAAGCTTAGTCTATAACTAATAAAAGTTCTAATTTTGAGTGCTTAAAATAGTTGTTTAAGGTTGTTTTGGTGTTTGGGGTTGCTTGACCCCTCTTAGGCCTTGTTTGGCCTTATTTTTGTGCATTTTTGGTGAGCTCCGGGACCACCTTGTCTTGGCCTTCCCACCACTGAGTTTTAAGGTCCTAAGAAGGAGAGGGCCATCCCCTCTCCTTATTGTCTTCAATACTTGCCATTTTAGTCTCATGTGTGAGCACCTTGTTTAAGTTCATGTTGGCCATGTCTTAGCTGGCATTTGGTAGTATTTTGCCGTGGTTTACCTCTATTTTAAGTTGGTTTAGACACACCATGCATGCTTTGCATACTTGTCTTGTAATGCCATGAAATTGCCTTAACATGCTTTGTGCTTTGAGTCTTGTTTTTAGCATGATTTTGGCCTAGCTTTGTGCAGCTTTTATGCATGTTTTAGTATGCTTGAGGTCTGTTTTTGGTTGTTTGGGTCGTTCATGACTTGCTTTGTATAGCTACCATGCAATCTCCCTTGCAGGCCTTGAGTGTTGGCCCCTCTAACATGCTCTCCTTGCATCATTTCAGTGGTTTGGCACCATTTATCATGTTATTTCAGCCCATATAGCATGTTTGTATACTTGCATTTATGGCTCCTTTGATGCTTCAAAAGGTTTGTGTTTTATGCTCCATGTTTGGACCTTTGTGCATGCCTTTAGATTTAGGCCATTTAGATGCCATCTAGGTGTGTCTTTGGTCTTGTTCAGACCTGCATTGGGACTGTTTTAGGTCTCCATGGCCCTTTGGGGCTTGCTTCATATAGCCATGGTTTGATCCCTTAGGCTAGCCTTAGGCCTTGGACCTTGCTTGCATGTTTTGATTGCCTTGTTTAGTTGGTTTGGCACTATCCTTAACATGATTTTCAGAGCTTGATATGTAGGCCATATGTCCATGTTTATCTTCTTTTAAGTGTGCTTAAAAGTTGTCTCTTTGATGCTTAAGTATCGAACCATGTTTGCATGCATGTTTGTGTGTGCATTTGCCTTCAGTTCCTTAGCATTTGGCCACTGTTTTGGGCCTATTTGAGAGCTGCCCAAATTGGTATAAGTCCATTGTTCGCATGTTGTTGCATGCTCACCTCGCGTGTTGTTGCACGCTTGGCCTATCGCATGTTATTGCATGCTTGAACCACATTGCATTTGACATGCACTTCCTTGATTAAGTTGCTTAACATGTTACATGTCTTGCATACTTACATGTTTACATTGCATCTTGCATGCTCGATTAACTCGCATACTTGGTACATGCTTGTTCGCTTAGGTTGTGTGCCTAGTATACATTGCTTGTTCACATGTTTGATAGGTTGTCACATGCTTGCATGTTTGCATGTTTGTCCCCATGGTCATGTTGCATACTTAGCTCGCATGCTTAGGTTGCATCTTGCATGCATGCCTTGCCTCTTGAATTACCATGATAGAGGTTGGGTCCCTTGTGTGTTTATGTGCATTACATTTGACATCAAAATGTACAACTTGGCTTCTTAGGCCATCATGCATAGAAATGCGTGATTGGTGGCCCGAGGGTCGAGGGCTATCCTCCTTTGAGTCATGAACATGATAAGGAGGGTGTTTGTGCAAACATTTGCTTGAAAATGCCTTGCCATGCCTTGCTTGCCTTCTGCTGCAGTCAAAACAGGTTTCTGCAAGAAGATATGGTCGGCCGACCATTCTCAGTGCCGGCCGGCCATGAATTGGTGGCCGAGAGCTCAATATATGGTCGATTACCACTTTACCATGGCCGGTGGTGTTTCCTCTTGGCCGGTGGCATCCCACAGTGTTCAGAGAATGTTCCTTGGGACTTATGCAGTCCTCAGAGGAGAAAAACAGTGAAAACAGAGGCAGTTTGTGCATGGTGGTGGATTTCCGAGCGGAGTCGAGCACGCATGCATTGGACCCTCTTTCCGAGGTTGTTTTATCGCTTTATTAGCTTAGTTAATTTGCTTAACTAGTTAATTGGTTTGTAACTATTTAATTAGCTTGTTAGTTGATTAAATTGTATTATTCTTTCGGTCCCTCCGAGCGAGGGCGAATTTGTAATAAGTGTGCGTGTGTGCGATGCATATCTTCCAACCCCCACTTCTTTCTCCCTTTTACTTACCTGCTTTTGATGGTTAGTATTAGGACATGTTTTGATTAGCATCCTTATGCTATACATGTATGCATCATTCATCAGTACTGCATGTACCGGGCTCGGCGCATCATATTAATTGCATAGTATTTCAAATCTAACTTGAATACATGTTATCTGTTGCATTTCACATGCCATCTATAGATTAGCCGAGCCTACTCTAGCTACATTTTGCCTGCGATGCATTAGCCATCTTAACATGGACTTGGATCATACATTCAATTACTAACATGTTCCTTGTTTCTGGCTTGGAGTACTAGGTGAGTGTTTATGCTTTAACATCTCGCATGAGTGTGAATGTTAACATGAAAGTATGCTTGCCATGAGGCTAACTACTTAGTTGATTTACTGCTTGAATGCCTGCGGGTGGAGGTTAGATTGCTTGAGTTGGAACAACTCGTTGAAATTCGTGTTTTAGCCTACTTGCGAGTAGCAAATTTCAAAATGTCTTTCAAACAAGCGGATACGCAATGCTTGGTTTCAAATTAGGCGATCTAGTCTATACTTTTGTGTTGTGCGCACCCCATAGTAAGATTAGCTAATTAACTGGAATAAGAACGCATAATGTTTTCAAAACTAGATATCATGGTTAGTAGAGACCGATCTTTAATCGGGCGAGCGGGGGTGCTCATAGCTGACCTTCCCTGTGATACCCTTGTTCCGTAGTATGTTAATTGGTCCTTAACTTGCGTATGATTATGTGTTTAGCGTGATTTTATGTGCCATTTTGTGAATACATGTGGATTTGAAGTTCTATCTGTTCACCGTAGGAATATCTGTTTGAATAGTTGCTTTGGGAATTAAATTGGAGGCCTTATCGGCCACGGAACCCGAAATCGATTGCGCCATGGTGATTGGCATAATTTTTAGAACCTATAGTGAAATTTAATTGAAAGATTGATTCGGGCCAGATTAAGTTGATTAAATTGTTAAACTAGTGCCCAATTACTTTAGTAATATTATATTGAAGTTAGTGGGACTTTATGAGTGAGGCTTTATACACTTATTTTCCCTCATATACCTTCATTTTGGCTGACCAAACTCTAAGGAAGAGAGGAGGCCGGCTGTTAGAGAGAGAGGGGGAGAAAGTTGTGTAATTTTGGCTTAAGCTTGTGAATGTGAAGTCCAACTCAAGAGTTGATCATAAATTGAATTTCTAGTTAAGTGATTGTTTATGAATTTGTGAATTTGAACTTGTGATTTGGTGGATTAAAGGTTAATTGATGATCAAGAACAAGAGTTACACTCTAATTGATGAAATTGAAGTTGAAATGCACATGCATGCATAGAATTGTTATAAATTGCCATGGCTTGGTATAATCTAGCATGTGGCATGTCAAATAGGAAAGATTGAGGGTTGGATCATACATGCAAACATGTTTTTGTTGAAATTCATGTGAATGAATACCAATTGCATCAATTGTGATGAAATGAGATCAAATTTAGCATGCATGTTTGATTGTTAAAAATATGGAGCTTAAATGATGTTGAAGACATGAACCATGAGTGAATTTGAAGTATTGAACCGTGATTTTAGAGGATTGGCTTCATATTGCTTACATCCATGTGTTAAATGGTATAATTACATGTTTTGGTGCCTTAGTCGAGCTTATGAGCCTTTTTAATGTTGAATTGAACTCCAAGAACAGTTCTGGAATTTCCAGAAAGTTTGATGTCCGCTCGAGCGGGAAAACCGCCGCTCGAGTGTGAATTTTGTGCTCCCAGTACTTTTGCAAATTTGGTTTCCGCTCGAGCGGGGGAAGGTCACGCTCGAGCGGGGGAGCTATCTAGACAGGCCTTCCGCTCGAGCTTCCTATTACACGCTCGAGCGTATTTTTCATGCAACCAGTACTTTTGCAGGCCTTAAGGGTCTGCTCGAGCGGGGAAGTCCACGCTCAAGCGGGGACCCTGTTTTCTGAAAATCTGAAAATGCATTCTATGTTCTGTTTTCCCGTTCCCTTTCACTTCTAAGCACTCTTGGGCATGCATTGAGCATTGTGATTGAGTTAACGAGTTAAGAATGAAGCCTAAAGAGGAATGTGTGAATTAATGAATGGATTGAACTAATTGTGACCCATATGTGTTACATGATATGTAGGGTCAAGCTCCAGGGCAACTACGCAAACCGATCACTGTGAATAATATCTTAACAAGATATTTGAAATATACTGTTGTCCAATTGTCTACTCATATGTAAGTTTTATAGGTTCATTAATTTGAATAATGGACAACGATTGATATAAACAATTGGGTCAAAGGCCGATTGATACGAATAATTGGGCCAAAGGCCGATTGATACAAAGGATTGGGCCAAAGGCCGATTGATACGAACAATTGGGCCAAAGGCCGATTGATACGAATGATTGGGCCAAAGGCCGATGGATATGAATGATTGACATGAATGAATGGGCCGAAGGCCGTTTGCCGTGCTGTTTCAGTGATTACTTATTTATATTTCCCTCATTTGATATTATTCACTGGGCATTCGCTCACACTCATTCATGTACATGTAGGTGAGCCATGGGACGTCCAGAACCAGTCCCGGTGAATTTGTGAGAAACAGCTTAAGTTCTGAGAAGTCAGCCCAAAAGTCTCCCGCACGAGACTGTCCTCGCCTTTGACCTTTGTTTATAGTTTTGTTATGTTGGCAAATGCGTTGGACTACTTTTGTATATAAGTCTTGGGTTTGACTGACTTAAATCTGTATGATCTTGTACGTACAGTCTTTCGAGTTAGTACATATTTTGATGTGAGTTATTAACATATATATGCTGGAATGTTATGGTGTGCATTTAAGCACGGCTCTATGGACAAAATTTTTGAATTGCTTCCATTTGGCCCCTTTATCTCTGATGAGTTTCGATTTATTTGGTTTGAGGCCGTAGGTAATCCCACGATTACTGGCCGGTTATGGCCTTAACCCATAGGGGCGGGTTCGGGTCATGACAAAGTGGTATCAGAGCATGAGTTAATAACTCACACACTTGTCCGAAAGAGTAATAAGCGTCTAGAAAAGATCTAGGATGCATTCATAAGTATAAATTTGACAGCACCAAGTATATGCATAAATGTTTTGATATGAACGACTATGTGCCATAAGTTGTGATTTGCCTGCATCGCAAATTATCTGGGTGTGTGTGCTCTTAAATATATATATATGCACACTTGTAAATCTTTTGCATAAAATATGTTTTCATGAAATATAATGCAAGTTGTCTCAGATGGTGAGAACGAGAGGCGATGAGTTGGAGGAATCCTCTACAGCCAGAATAGACAGAATGGAAAGATTGCTACAGGAAATGGCAGAAGCCTTGAGACAGCAACAGGAGTGGCAACAACAGTGGCAGCGACCTCATCCGCCACCTCCACCTCCGGCACCTCCTGTGCCAGATAATCAGAATGATGACCGAATCATAGCCCTCACCAAAGAGTTCAAGAAAATGAAACCACCCCAGTTCCATGGCGGACTAGACCCTCTGAAAGCCGAAGCTTGGGTCCTCGGTATTGAAAAACTGTTTGAAGTATTCCCATGTTTAGAGGCACAGAAAGTGCTTCTAGCCACCTTTATGCTAGAGGACGAAGCGAGAAGATGGTGGATGTTGATGCGTGAGAGTTACAAAGACGCTGATTGGGCAAAGTTTTTAGAAATCTTTCATGACAAGTACTTTCCACAGTGTGTCCGGGATAGGAAAGTGGCGGAATTTATGGAACTGAAACAAGGCAGCATGACCGTAGCTGAGTATGAGACCAAATTCACCGAATTGGCCAGGTTTGCGCCACACGTGATTGACACAGATTATAAGAAGGCGCGACATTTTGAAGGTGGGCTCTGAGGTGATATTCTAGAGAGAGTGAATGTCTTGAAGCTGGAGACTTACATTGGGGTATTAGACCGGGCCATAATAGCTGAGGCTAATATAGCCAGACAAACTAAACCGACAATTGATTGGAAGGGTAGCAAAAGGCAGGGCTTTTTCTCAAAGAAGAAGTTTCCAAAGAAGCAAAATACGGGCTCCTCAAATACTTCTAATTCTTCCCGAGACACAACCCCGTCGTGCACCACTTGTGGAAATAGGCATCGTGGGGTTTGCTACCGTGTGACAGGAGCTTGTTTTAATTGTGGTAAGCAAGGGCATCTGGCCAGAGACTGTAAGCAGAACCGTGGAAAATTTGTTGCTAGTTCAACAGTATCAGTCCCAAAACCAGGAAATGTTACGGGACCTACCCCCACCGGAGATACCGTGAGACAGGGGAGAGTTTTTGCGCTTGTCCCGAGCGATACCCGGAATGCCAATGCCGTTGTCTCAGGTACCATTTCAATATGTAATCAGGATGCCTTTGTATTAATTGATTCTGGATCAACACACTCATTTGTGACATATGCATTTGCATCTAGACTAAAAAGACCCCTAGAGTTGTTGCCATATTTGTTGTGTGTGTCTGCTCCATCGGGGGAATCTGTGTTATGTGACTATATATATCGGTTTTGCGACATGCATATTGAGGATGCTACCTTATATGTAGACTTATTGCCCCTGAATTTTAGACATTTTGATATGATTTTGGGCATGGATTGGTTGACCAAGTATTGCGCCACCATAGATTGTGTGACAAAAAGGGTTGTGTTTAAACCACTGGAACAAAAAGAAATTGTATTTGTGGGTAATGGGGTAGTGCCTCCACCTATTTGATATCTGTCATGACCCAAACCCGCCCCTATGGGTTTAGTACCGTAACCGGCCAGTAATCTGAGATTACCGAAGGCCTACTGAACAGTAATACAGTAAAACAGAGTACAGGGGCATGGCGGAAGCCAATACAGTAAATAAACAATGCCCAATGAGCTGTGACAGTCTGTATGCCAAAAAGATTTTTCATACATTTATGCAATCAGAGACAAACAGTATGTACGATATATACAACCAGTCAGAGCAGGGACCAAATCCCTATTAAACAGTACAGTACGGTCTATACAGTATTACAAAAACAGTGCAAGGACAGACGGGGAAGTAAAACACCCCTAAGCCATGGCTTGACAGGCTCGGAACCTCGCAGTGAGGCATGGTAGTTGGCTTGACAAAAAAGGGAAGTCCACCCCACGCTCCTAGCTCCGGTCTGGTGCCTGAACACCTACATGTATATATGAGCAGTGAGCTAAAGCCCAGTGAATAACATAAAGCGTAAAGGGGTTTAGAATGAATGTCCTTACAGTAATGAAAACAGTTCATTTCAGTCAGTATATCAGTTGTTCAGTACAGTAAACGGTCATATGTGGTACATCCATTAGCATAACAGTACAGTAAGCAGTAGGTCTTAAAGACTGAACAGTAATGATGGCCATCAATTAGTAAACAGTAGTGGTTCCACGTGGGAACCGACAGAGATCTCTGTAACAGTAACAATAACAGTAAACAGTAGGTGCTAAGGATGCCACAGTACAGTTCAGAATATAGGACATACATTCATTCAGTAAACAATATCAGTTCAGTAAACAGTTCAGTTCAGTTCAGTATTCAGAAGATAATCATTTTGAACATATCTTTACACAATTGTTACTCACAGAGTTCTGGGCTACAGTAGGCTAAAGCGTCTCTTCGAAATGCCAATCCTATACAGTTAACAGATTGAACACACACTAAGTTTCACAGTTGGGGAAAGATGATAACTTAATCCCTAAATTTGCCTCGGTGTGTTCTACATCTATATCCTCATGAAGATGTCTTAGACTAGGCTTAAGAATGCCTAGGATGAAATGAGAATGCAAAGATGCGCTTTTAAAAGCATTTTCAGAATTTTCAGTGAAACAGAGTCCCGCTCGAGCGCATGTTTCCCCGCTCGAGCGGACAGGCAACAAAGGTTCACGCTCGAGCGGCAACTTCCCTGTTCGAGCAGACCAAAAAGTACTGGATAGGTGAAATTCACGCTCGACGCCCGCTCGACGCCTGCTCAAGCGTGTCACCCAATCCTCCGCTCGAGCGTACATTCATTCGCTCGAGTGGACTGATGAATAGTGCAAAGTACTGGATGCTCGATTTCCCCGCTCGAGCGGCACTTCCCTCGCTCGAGCGGACAACCAAAATCTGGAAATTCCAGATTTGAGCTCCAAGTTCAAAATCATGTTTTGATGCATAAATTTCGATCCTCTTGGGCTAATTTTCTGGAAAACATGCTCAATTTTCTGTGGGTCTACCGATATGCCATCTCTGTTGATTACATGGCCCAGAAAGGCTACGATATCCAGCCAAAATTCACTTTTAGAAAATTTTGCATATAACTTCTTTTCCCTCAGGATTAGTAAGGCAGTTCTCAAATGATTCTCATGTTCTTCCCTGTTTTTGGAGTAAATCAATATATCATCAATAAAGACAACAATAAATTCATCTAGAAATTGCTTGAACACCTTATTCATTAAATCCATGAACGCTGCAGGTGCATTAGTTACCTCAAATGGCATTACCAAAAATTCATAGTGTCCATATCTAGTTCTGAATGCAGTTTTCTCTATATCTTCTGCCTTGACCTTTAACTGGTGATACCAGATCTAAGGTTAATTTTAGAAAACACTTGGGCTCCCTGGAGTTATTTAAACAGGTCATCTATTCGGGGTAATGGATATTTGTTCTTCACAGTTACACCTAATGGTTTAATCCCTTAGGGGGTTCATTACCAAAAGTGTAATGCCTCTTTCATACCCAAAGCAAGTTATGGTTTGAGCCCTCTTTTCATTAGAGGACAATCATCAATGGACTCAATTGATTAATGAATGGTTTGGTAATTAAAATGAGTAAATAAAATTGGCAAGTAAAAGTGTACAAGATAAGCATTCTTTGTGTTGCATTGCATGTGTTCAAATCGAACGTTAATTTGAACACAAGGAAAATGGGACATTTCATACTTACAAGTGATGAAATGTGCCATTTTCCTTGGTCTCCATTGCCCTTGATCATGCATGATAAGGTGGTGGTTATTCGAGTCTTATTTATGCATTTATCAAAATTGTACAACTTGGATCTTTGGCCATCATGCAATGAAATTGCTTGATTGGTAGTTTTGGATCCAAGTGTGTCACTCCTTTAAGGTTTTGAGATGATAAAGAGGGGTACAGTACAAACAAATCCTTGGAAAAACCTTTATTTTGCTCTGTTTGTGCTCTATTGCAGTATGGTGATCCGAAACATTAGTGGCCAGCAGTGCCTCATCAATGGCCGGCAAGGCTTCATTTCTGGCTGGCAGTGCACCTCTCTGGTCGGCAGCAGCCATCCATGGCCAGCAGGCCACTGGTATAACCTTCAGTAAAGATTTGGTAAAGGTTCTGAAGTATGCTCAACCCTGCAAATAGAGCCTTTCGCAAGCAAAACGAAGGACTTTTCAGAGCGAAAACTGAGTGCATGCATCTTCCACTTCCCGAGGCGGAGCAGTGGCAGCATAGTTTAATGCCTTGCATGATTAGTTAGTTTGCATTTTTTTCAATTAATTAGTTTACTAGTTAGTTAAAGTGTTGTAGTAATTAGTAATTAGCTTAGCTAGTTATTCATTAGGATTGTAATAATTAGTCTAATTAGCTTAATTAGATTAGTTTAATTAGCGTAGCTAGTGAGCTAGCTCTTATTCATTCGGACCCTCCTTCGTGAGGGCATAATGTTATAATAAGTGTGCATGCGTGTGTGTATGTTTTCTAACTCCACGTCTTTCTCCTTTTTATTTAATCGCTTTCGATGGTTAGATTAGAGATGATATTTCAATTAGCATATCGCATGCATACATCCATTCAATCGTATTGCATGCACCGAGGCTCGGCACATCATTCAAACTGCATTGTCATTTCAATACTTCATTGAATACGTGTTTAAATCTCATGTCGTTCAAATTGCTTCATATGCCATATTAGTAGCCAAGCCTATTAATTACATTATTGCATGTGTTGCATTAGGCATCTTAACATAGTTAGGATCATGCATCTTTCTAACTAGTTTCTGTTTTGGCTTGGAGTACTCAGTAAGTTTTTAATGCTTTAGCATACTTGCATAAATGTGAATGTTGCCATGATTAGTATGGTTGCCATGAGGCTATGTGCTTAAATGCTAAACTGCATGAATGCCTATGGATGGAGGCTTGTTGTTTGAATTGGAACAATTCAACAAATGTAAGTTTTAAGCCCACTTTGTTGAATGGTAAATCATGTTTTAAGCCCACTATATTTGGTAGCAAAACCGCATCTTTAAGCCCACTTGAGATGAAAAATTCAAACCATTTTCACAAATAAACATGAGTTAAATTGTTCTAATTTGAGCAAACTAGTCTATACTTGCTTGTGCGCATCACATAGTAAAGCTAGTTTAATAACTGGAAGAAGAGCACATAATATTTATAAAACATCATATCATGATTAATAGAGGCCGATCTTTGATCGAGCGAGCGGGGGTGTTCAATTCATGACCTTCTCCTCTCGTACCTAAGTTCCCGAATCGAGGCATCTTTGGTGATGACAGACACGTGGCCTTTGGCACGAGTCAGGGTTTCTTAAATATCCCTAAAATAAAATATTTAGGTGGCGACTTTGTATTTGGCAAAGCAGTCCAATTTTGGCATTAATTGATTTAAAATCGATTTTCCAAAACGATTTGCCAGATTTGGAATCTTTGGTGTTTATCAGTTTTACATTACACTTGTGAAACTAGATTCAGAACCGCGGAAGTCCGAACTCTGAGACCTTCATTCCAAACCTTCTGAAAGGGGGGCGTGAAAAGGGTGAGTCTGTAGTTTCTAGCGACTCTGGTAGGGATTTAGAGAACTTGACTCGAACTCCTAATATGATATTTTATCTATACTTATGTGTTTCTTTGCATTTGCATTAGTGTGCCTAAGTCACAGTGTTTGCCATCTGCTATTCCTGAACGGCTTGCCAGAGGCTCGCTTGGAAAAGCTTGCCAAACGGCTGACCGGTTGCAGGCTCTGCCACAATGGGAACACAACCCTTGGATTTGGACTACTGCTGTACCATTTGATCCTCCTTTCACTTCTCGGTGTTAGGTGTGACAGGTATATTAAGTAGTCTTGCTGAGGTAACCTTTTTGACCAATCGGCCTAGTTGCATATTGGAAGTCATAGAGATTGTTCCAAACTAGGATAGGTTGCTTACCCAAATTCAGGATTGTGTGAAACACTTTGCTTGAGTAGTGAACCCTAGTTCCTGACAAAACTAGGACAAGGTAACCCAACTCCATCATAGGGGTGTTTTGGCTCTCACTTAACTTGTATGTGTTTTACAGTGAAACTGTACAGAGATGTGCATATCAGTTGCCAAGTTGGTATCTGTTTTAGGGCAGAACTCAGTAGAGAGATTGGGTTGAAATGCTGTCTGTTTTCTCTTTTGCAAGGTAGTCCTGGAACCATAGCTTCAGAAGGCTCCAATATCCCCCAGATACTCTAGACTTGTGCCGATAAACTTTGTCAGGTCGGAAATTGTTCAGAAGCAACTTGTGTTTACCTTACTCCCATCGGTTACATAACGAAGGAGGTTCAGGCAGAATTCACCAGTGCAGTTTCTACAACAGTCACCCCTCAGTTCACCCAGGTCTAATCTGGTCTGGGAACAATTGTCTGCATTCAGCTCAGTACGAGATCAATCACCTATTCCCATGGCTCATTATCCCCTAGCCAGTGCGGAAGAACTGATAGAGCACCTGCAACAGACAATAGAGGCACTGCAGTAGGACGCAGTCTGTCAGGCTGAAGTCACAGCTCGTCAAGCCGAAGTGATAACACGGTTACAACAATAATAGCCACAGCTGGCTACGGTTTCTGCATCTCATGCACCTCCCACGGATAACTCGACACCCAGAGCCACTGCCCATACTGCTAATGTCCAAGAGACTCAGGGCAATATGGCGGAACCAATCCCAGCACAGGCCTCTAAAGCTCCTGTTTATCAAACCGAAGCTCCGTTTGAATTTGAGGTAACCCAACTGCACTCAAGGTCAATAAACTGTAGAAGTTATTCAAACGAGCACAAGGAGTGAACTCCATCCCAGATTTAAAGGGCGAGTATACTGAATCTGCAGTTACCTTACTAGAGCAGTTCAAGATGTCGCATATTGACCGCTTCGACAGCTTTGGAGACCCAATGGTGCACCTTCGCCTATTTTCTAATATCCTGAGGCCAATGGGTTTAACCTCAGCCCAGAAGTTGTCTCTCTTCGGCTGAACCATGTTTGGGACAATCGTAATCTGGTATGCTAAATTGGAGGACTCTGTGAAACAGAACTGAAAAGAGATGGCTAAGGCCTTTATTGCTCAATACTCCTATAACACACAGATCGAGGTCACAACTCGTGATCTCGAAGTCACCTGCCAAGAGCCAAATTAGGGTTTCTCAGAGTTCGTGATGAGATGGAGAGTGAAAGCCTCGATGATGACTACAAGGCCTTCCGAAAAAAATTAGATCAAGATGATTGTTCGGAATCTCTATGGCAAGTTGCTGCAGAAGATGATCATTCTACCTCTGTTTACCTTTCCAAAGTTTCATGAAATGGGGGTTCAAATTGAGGATGCCATCAGACAAGGGATCTTTGCTGAAGATAATGAGCCTTTGAAGAAGAATGGTGTTCGCAGTTCCAATACTACTACTAATGGTAGCACAGCTGTGAAATGCTCAGAAGTAAACACGATCACCACTCCCCTCAATGGCCCAAAACCAACCACTTCAACTCGGCCCCAAGCCCGAAATTTCCATCCTCTTTACATGAGTCTCTCTCAAGCTTTGAGAATGCTGCAAGAAAAAGGGTACCTAGAACTCCTAGAACCCCGACCTCTTCTAAATCCTCTTCCACCAAGATATGACCCAGCTAAATACTGTGTCTATCATCAGTAGCACGATCATGATACAAACTGTTGCATCTGCCTTCGTCATAAGATTCAGGATCTTATTGACGAAGAGATCATGGCTCCACCAAAAGGACCTCAGGCCACCCCTAACCTGTTACCTCCACATCTTAATCTAATCCATACACTGCCATCTACCTACAACCCCAGTATATACATCACCCCAGTCCATTTACCCAAGCCTGAGGTGTTCATTCTAGAAAACATGGACTTGTGCATGATGGATGCACTCAAACCCCAATCATCTCAAACCCATGAACCCACTACTTCTAAGCTGATGAACATGATTGAAGATCTTCAGAGAATAGTGGCAGATTTAACCTTTGGGGTTTTGGCTCCATTATTGACCACATCATATGCCAGAAATTTCACGCCAAAAGGCTCCCAAATCTTGGGGCGAGCTGTAATTGAAAAGGGCCAACCTGAAGCCATCATAGGTGTGGGTAATGACATGTCAACAACAACTGGGCTCCGCTCTGATATACCGACCCAATCCCTTGGCAAAGTGAAGGCAAGTGGTAAGAACAAGGTAGGGGCAGGCACTGGTCCCTATGAACATCTTCAATGGGCTGTTAAGGTTTTGAAAGTCGAAGGGCTGAACAAACAGCAAGTGCTCGCAGTTGTTGCAAAGACTGTGGATGACACTTTTGCCACTCAGGATGAGAGCATGCTAAATCAAGGGGCAAGCCGGGAAAAAGGATGTCGTACCAGAAACGCTCCTTTTAGCTCCAATCCTACACTCGGAAGAGATCATCAAACCTAGTCAGCACCTGCCAACCCCTTTGTCGGTACATCCAACATAACTTCACAAACCTTAAGCCATCAAGCCCAAGGCCGGAGGGTCTTCACCCCGCTTTACATGACCTTATCCAAAACTCTCCAAATCCTCATAGGACAAGGCCATCTCAAACCTCTTGACCCTCAGCCTCTCCCTTATCCCCTTCTAGCCAATTATAATGCTACCAAGTACTGTGCTTTCCATCAACAAACTGGTCATGACACTGACGGTTGTTATCGCCTTCGCCATGAAGTTCAAGATCTGATTGACAACGAGGTTATCACCGCACCAGGTCCTACAAAGTCTATCGGCATCAGATCAATGAACTGGGGGGATAATGTGACTATATGATTCGGAGAGGAACCACTTGCTGATGGCGCTCATTTTACTCCAGATGTGGTGGATGGCACGCACATCATTTGCAGGTTTCGACAACATTAGAGGGTCCAACACGCAAAACGGAGCAACCCATGTTTTCCAACCTGGGCCGCACGTGCGGCTAGGATCCCCGCACGTGCGGCAAAGTCTCCCGCACGTGCGGCAATGATGCCCCGCACGTGCCTTTTTAGCAGTGTTGAACTCCAAAATTTGCCATTTTTCCCGCACGTGCGGCCATGACTCCCGCACGTGCGGCCTTGGGCCGCACGTGCGGCAATTCTGCACAAAAAGGTCCGAAAATTCTGTACAATTCCATCCTTTTGTAGATATGTTTAGGGCCTCAAAACTTAACCATAAATTGTTAGTATAAAGTCTCAAATGCATGTGGATTAGGATCAACTTACATACATCAATTGAGCACAAATTCAATTATCAATTTAAGTTCATAAACACACTCAAACTCATGAGATTCCTAGCCTTTCTTACACATATGAACACATATATACAAAGCCATGTCATATAATGAAATTCAAACAATCAATTGAAGGGATAGAGTGAAGCTTCTCATAGGTACTTCAAATTGAGTCAAAACATGCAAGGGTAAAGTTATCTTGCTAATTCACTTCTTTCACACACACATGGCACCACAATCCCAACCATAAGTAACATGATTATGAGGATGTCTTACAGAATTAAGAAAAGAAGAGCTATGGGAACGAATTAAACAACATCTACATACCTTAAGCTCAATTCCTCAACTTCTCAACCTTTCAATTCTTCTCTCTACCTTAGTCCTTTACCCTCAAGAGCTATGTTTGAGTAAGAAGGGTGTGTTTTCCATGAGCTCAAGAACACACACACATATATACATATATATCTTATATTAAGTGTGAATAAGACAAAATCCAATCGTTTAATCATTCCCGAATCAAATTTCTACAAATATGCTTATTATTTCCTAAAAATTATGTTGTTTCCAAATATGAAGTCTGTTTCAGATTACCAAGTCTCTAAGACTCTCAATTTCTGATTTACCCATTCTAGGTGTGACAGATACTCTCATTGCCCAACAGATACATGTTAAATTCATAACATCTATGTACTTAAATTTAATTTCTCTTGAAATTTCACATTAAGTATTTAAAGGCTCAGAATAACAGACTAAAATATATCACACAATCACATACGAGGGTCGGGTTATTACAGGTACAGTACAAACAAACCCTTGGAAAAACCTTCATTTTGCTCTGTTTGTGCTCTGTTACTGTCACGCCCCAAACTCGCCCCTAAAAGTTTGGGCATGACCTATTCGAAAATGGACACTAAACCTATTATATATAACATACGGGGCCTGAACGGAAGCATTTAATAATATAAAATACATAGAATAACATCCATTGAGCTATACTAACATGCCAGGATCACATACACGTACTCAGCTCCTTTACTGAGCATATAACTAAACATTATTAAAGGAAAGGGTTATATACATACATTTTTACTTAGATAGGCAATTAACCAAAAATTTAACAAAACTTTACAGACATGCATGGGCTTGGTCTGGGTGCCTGGACACACTGAGATTGACAAATGAAAGGCGAGCATCAAGGTTAAGACTGACCTCCAAGATGGTCACCTACAGAACAGACATAACACAAAGTAAGCCAGGCTCAGTGAATAATAGTACATAAACAAAACGGTGCTTCATTTGAAACATAATATAGCAATGCGTGTGAAATTGCAAAGTTAACATAATTAGTCTGCTTCTGTACTAATTTCATAACGGCCTTAGGCCCAGTTTTGAAACATAATCACTTGAGGCATGATGGCTTGAAACATAACATCTTGAGGCATAATGGCTTTAAGCCCTTGAATATCATAGCATTAAACTTTCAAACGTGTTGGCATAAAGCCCTTGAAACATAGTGGCATAAAAGCCCTTGAAACTTGTGGCACGAGGCCCTTGAAACATGTTAGCCATAGGCTAAAATAACGTGTGGCACAACGGCCCTTGAAAGGTTGGCATGAAGCCCTTGAAATGGCATAAAGCCCTTGTAACTTGTAATGGCATATAGCCCTTGTAACTTGTAATGGCATATAGCCCTTGAAAAGTTTGGCATTAAGCCCTTGGAATGGCATAAAGCCCTTGTAACTTGTAATGGCATATAGCCCTTGTAAATGGCACAAGGCCCTTGAAAATGGTGGCACAAAGCCCTTGGAACTTGTTGGCACTATGGCCCTTGAAACTTGTTGGCACTATGGCCCTTGAAAGTGGCATATAGCCCTTGTAAACATGTCTTTCTTTCCATACATTTAACATGAACAATAATTGCATAACAGTTTCATGGTTGCCTCACATGTCTTGAAACATTAACATATTTGCATAACATTCATTCCAAAACCCTTGTAAATTATATTACATATATGGTCATATTATAAATGGAAATAAATCATACATGTTCTTTATGAATATTCCTTATGCTTGAACCATAAACAGAAATTTTAAGTCATACCTGTAACATACTTGATCTTGTAACATACTTGAACTGGTAACCTGCTTGAACTTATAGCATGCATGACCTTGTAATGTACTTGAACTGATACCATGCGTAAACTTGTAATAAACTTAAACTTGTAACATGCGTAAACTTATGATATAAACTTGTAAACTTGTAACATACATAGCATACGTAACTTGTATATACTTGAACTTATAACACTTATAAACTTGTACCATACTTAAGCTTGTAACATGCATAGACTTAAGCTTGTCACATGCATAGACTTGTAATATACTTGAACTTGTACTATGCGTATACTTATAACATGCTTGAACTGGTAATGGACATGACATTGTAACATGCGTATACTTGAAGACTTGTAGACTTGTAACATACGTGAACTTGTATATACTTTGAACCATACTTGAAGCATGTTTGAAATATACTTGAACTTGCCACATAAATAAACTTATAACGTTCTTGAGCTTATAACATACTTGACTTCTAACATATGTAAACTTGTAACGGCTTAACTTATAAACTTGTAACACAACAAAATAACTTCCAATTCACATGGAGTCACATAACTTCCCAATTGTCATAATATTCGTAGAATACTTACAAAGAATAGAGCATTGGTGACAATAATTATCAACAATAAATAACATGTACATTTTCGTACTACTACTCACAGTGATTAGATGCTTGGTCCGCCTCTGCACCTGATCCTACACAATTCATAATACACATAGAAATCGGGTCATATATATAATTATTCCGTTCTTAACTTGTTTAATTCTCTTTATTCGCTTTACACATCACTTTGCAACTCAACATAAATCAAATTAAATCTTTGAATCTCATTTCCACATTCCACACCCAAGTTCATGTCATTCATATCCTTAATAAATTATTTCCTTAATTTTTCTTTCCCATTACAGCATGAATTACAATGTTTATACCATAGTTCATTCGCAAATTTTAAACATTCGTTTCAAGTATCACCAAATTCCAATTAAATTTGCACACGTATAATTCAACCTACTAATTTCATGATTCTACTTCCAATTTGGGCCAAATCATCAATTAACATCATTACCCAACCTAGGGTTTCAAGAAAACAATGAAATTCAAGAAAAATCCACACTTATTAATTCATCACTTTTCATTCCAATTTTTCCATTGATTATACACCTATGATACATGGTCCATCACTTTAATCCATCAATTTAACTTTCAAGGTTCCTTACCTCAAGAATTAAGCAAGCTTTGGTGAGATTCCTCCATAATTGCGGAATTCCAATCGGTTGCAAATGTTGATCTTCATGCCTTCTTCATTCCTTGGTGGAAAATCTTGATCAAAACTTAGAGAAATGGTGAGGATTTGGGATCAAAACCCTAGGGTTTTCGGACCTAGGGAGAGAGGAGAGAAGAGGGGAAAAAGAAAATGTGAGAAATGATCCAAAAATTCTGGTTTAAAGCTGCTGTCCCGTAATTCCCGCTCGAGCGTCCCTTTTCCCGCTCGAGCGGACCTGCACTCAGCACAGTTTTCGAAACTTCAAACAGGTATAACTTTCCCATCCGGACTCCGTTTTAGGTCGTTCTTGTGTCCAAATTGAAGCCCCGGAAATAATCTTTCCAATGGTTCTAACCTCACATCTAAATTCAAAGTGTGGAAAAAGAAATGGGCAAAAGAGTGACGACTGATCGTAGATTACCTAACCGAATTATATTCTTTGGTCCAATCTTACTTTACCATCACACCACCACCTCAATCAATACTCCAAAATAGATAAAAATATTCCCAATTCCAATAGATATAGTTGAATTAAAACACATGAACCCCTAATTAAATAAGGATGACTTTTGGGGTCATTACATTCTCCCCACCTTAGGAAGTTTGGTCCTCCAAACTTGGTTCTCCTGGTTATAAGTCTAGTTCCGTCCTGGACATATAACATTTCTCAATCATTTCATAGACTATCAAATGTAATTCAAACTTGGCCATTATCATAATTCCTCAAAGATATATGCTTTTCACAACAATTAGACCCATAATAGCAATTAAGTGCTAAATCAACGACTTCTGGGTTCTTTGCTCATTATCTGTATTAGAATTATCAGTTCAAATCAAATCTCTAACAGGCTCAAATTTAATCAATACTGGTTTATCTCAAAGTCAACATCATTTATCATAGAGTTATTATATTCTTGGGCCATGGGCCATAGTTAGTAAACTGTTCCTAGCATGGACAAAACATTTTCCAAGAATATATAAGACGTAAGTTCTTCAAACCCTTCATAAGTACACACACGACGTTGTGCTGAGATATTACTCAGAACTCAGCAGACCTTTCAAAAAATATCAGATGATGGGAAAATTCCCAGTAGCATTAAACTTATTTAAACTTTGACAGAACAATTTCCGATTCAACCTATAACAGATAAGACAGGATAACTTGAAGCTCGACATAGAGCCTTTATCAAGCATGCCACAATAAATTATCCAATGGAGATTTCATTCATGCATAGTGAAATATCTCTTTTAGAAAACTTGTCATATCTTGAACGTTTGGAACTTCGTACATTTTGGGAACTTATCCAGAAAATTTATTATATCATAAACTGGTCAGAAGTTCGTAGCATTTTTATCATTTCAGAAAAAACTTATCATATTAAATATTGCACAATCCAAAGTATGGATTTCATAAAACATTGTATAGTAAAATCGTTTTCGACATCCTTTCCACATCATGTTATAACATAGCATATACGGAACGGATAAATAGAACATATTCATACATATTCTTAGTTATACTTGAACCAGAAATAGAAATCAGAGTTTATGCTTGATCGTAATCCACTCGTACAAGACCGTCGGTGGTACCATCCGTACAAGACCGTCGATGGCAAAACATAATCCACCCGTACAAGACCGTCAGTGGCAAGAGATATCTTGTAACATACTTAAACCACGGTATTATTACCCCCGAGCAAGGGCCTTGTATTAAGGATGCCATGAATACGTTTACATATATAGATCTTCATTCCTTATTTCGTAACGTAATATATCAGAAAATAAAGCATTGCGTGTCATATCATGCCATTATCGTGCGCTTAACAAAATAGAATAATTCTCGTATACATAACATGATTCAACTGTTATACAAAACACAACTTATCCACAACATGCATGAATTGTCCACAACATGCATGAATTGTCTTGACTTCAAAACTTCCGAAAGGGGGGCGCAAAAAAGCGAGTCCACAACATGCATGAATTGTCTTGACTTCAAAACTTCCAAAACATAATCTAATACCACAAAATGACTTGAAATTTGATGCATTCTCAAAGGTAAAGTGAATTGGCAACATGCATGAGGAAATTCTTGGAAAATAACTTCAAAATATTAGGAATTATGCATGCATGCATGCAAGGTATGAGTCAAATTTCCTCCTTTCTAGTTCAAATCTCAAGTTCACATACTTAATCTTTTGAATTCATGTTCTTAATGCCACAATCAAGGAACTTAAAAGTTGAATTCTTACCTAGACTTTCCAAAGTGAGAGCTAGAGGCTTAATTCTTGAATCTCTAAGTTCAATTCTTCATCTTCCTAGCAAATCCCTTGTTTGAGCTCAATCTTTTCCTCACTCTCATTCTCTCACGTTTTTGTGTGTGTATGGCTCAAGAATGTGTTGAAAATGAACAAAAAAGATGAGTGGTGTAAAAGGTGCCTTATATAGGCTTGGATTAAGTAATTCATCAATCAAGCTTCATTGAGCATTAATTATTCTAATTTAATCGTTTCGAATCGAATTTCAATTAAACCTACCATAAAATTCTAAAAATTCTAATTAACACAAAAATCAAGTCAATTTCCGCATCGAATGCCGATAAGGCCTTTAATTCGCAAACCGAAACAAAAACATGAACATATCTGTCTTTCTACATTAAACAGATACAAACACACATAAAGCAACATATGATGCAAAATTTCTCTTTAATTACTTATTAGGCATAATTAAGCATGAATTAACGTTAATCATAGGTTGGGATTGTTACAATTTGATCATTGAGATGAAATCAGAGTGGACCCACAATCCCCTCAACTGGACATTCTAGTCTGAGAAATTAGACTAATGGACTAAAAATAACTACTATGCTGCAACACACAAAATTTCCACACGATAAAACAAAGATGTGAAGCAAATGTGCAGGACCCACATAAAGTAGGGTACACATGGACCCCACCTTTGGTTTCACATGTATATCCCATTTTGTAAAAATCTAACTAGGGCCAACATCATAGAACACACTGCCTAAACCTGAACCCAATGCCATGTATATAGCAAGGCGCCACTAGTAATAGCCTGGGTCTCGGTACATGTTAATTAAATACCTCTCCGCAAGAACAAGGCACTGGGTAAAGAAGTTAGCTTGGCTTCCCTTTTTCTCTATTATTCCTCCACCCTACAATTTTAGAGCAAAAAAACAGTTAGCTAGAAAATTCACTGAGAAGAAATGTGATGTGTGGTATATATTCAACACTCGTATTATGAGACACACACTTGAAATGACACAATTTTTTTCCCAGGTATTTTTCTGAGCAAATTTTTTAAGTTCTTAGCTTTAATGTTTTACAAGACCATATCCAACGTAAAAAGTCAAGCCAATTTTGTGTTTAAGACACAAGCTAAACTTTTCTAGTTTAATGAAGTTCGGTGTTGAAAACATAAATAATAGAATTGTTAATTTATCTAACAGCTAAGCACTTATATGCATTAGTGGTTAACAATTTCATTATGGTATCAGAACAAACAATAAATTTTGATAATTATAATAGTTGCGAGCATACTTATGAAAGAAAGTTTGGCCACATGTGATGGGGTATTGAAGACAGTGTTGAGGTCTCTAATATATTAAACTTTTAGATGATTTAGACTTTATAAATTAATTGTTTTGGTTACTATTGTTCAGCATGTTAATTAAATTTATTTAATTGCTTACCCGTCTACATATCTCAACTACTTGTCTATGAATCTGCTTGCAAATATCAGATGATTTGTAAGATTCAGCAAGAACATCAATTACTTCTTCAATTGTCATCTTTCCAACATCATCACCTTGTTCAATATCCTAAAAATCAATAGTAGTTCCACTTTAATTACAATTTAAAGAAACATAATCTTCAAAATAACATCTAAAGAGTTCAATACTTGCCTTATCAAAGTCTATGCTGATTTTTCTCAAATAGTGATCAGCTGGATTTTGGAGCGTTAGGCATGGAAAACCATTCATTGCAAAAAACTAATTTTAGATCAAAAGCAATAAGAGTCAATAGGCATTTCATTTTTCATAATAATGGGTTAATTTTAAACAACCACCTAAATCAATTGAAAAAAAAAAAAAAGCATAATAAAATAAACTTGTGGTCCCTAATTTATGTGTTTTATGTCACTTTGTTCCGTAAAAAATTATTTTGTCAATTTTGTCTCTAAACAGTATAAGATGATTTGTCTTCTTCATCAATGTTTAGGAATCGAATTGACAAAATTGAAATTTTAGAGAGCAAAATAATACGAAACATATATTTTACAGACCATAAGTATATATATTTCTTGTCATTTTATTAAAAGTAATGCTGTACATATAGATACAAAAATGTAGTATCGAATGAAGCAAAAATACCATTGTCATAGAATTTCGTATAAAAATTCTATATGTTTAGCATTTTCTTTCAGTTAATAATTTAGACGGTCATTTCAAACTAGATCAGCAATTTAACTCAAGCTACAAACTTCAATGGCAATATTGACAAAATTGAAACTCAGAGGAGAAGAAATTGTAAAAGTATACCTAATTTGCTCCACAAGGGGAACCAAAGTATATTGTTTGGCCCAAAGAAAAGAGGTAAAGGTTGTGAAAGAGACCAAACACTTCACTGCTAGGTTGATGGATGGAAGCTATCAGTGTCATCCTATCTTGCTTGGCAAGTTTCATAATTCTGCTCATGACATAGCATGACGCGGTGCTATCAAGCCCACTTGTCGGCTCGTCAAGAAAGAGAAGTTTCGGGCGTATTAAAATCTCTATGCAAATGCTCGCTCTCCTCTTCTGGCCACCACTTAGGCCTTTGTTTCCCCAACCTCCTATTCTTGTGTTCATGGAGTCTTGCAACCCCATCTCTCTTATTGTGTTCTCAGCTCTCTCTTTTTTCTCAGCTTTGGGCATTGAGTTGGGAAGTTGGAGTTGAGCTGAGTAGTACACGGCTTCCTTGACTGTTAGCATCCATGTTAGAATGTCATCTTGCATCTAGGGATGACAATTTGAACCCGGACCGCCCCGTCCCGATAAATCGGGTTTTTTCGGAAAATTATCCCCCATAGGGCCGGGGCTGGTATTGAAAAATAGATCCCCGATGACTTTCGGGCCGAGGACGGGGATAGGTTCCCCCGCCCCGCCCCGCCCCGAATAATCCCCGTATATATATATATGTTGTTTTTCCTATTCACTCATTCACTTCTCTTATCTCTCTCTCTCATCTACCAAGCCAAACCTCTTTCACTAAGATCTCTTCATCCCTTCTCAACATCACTTGTTGCCATCTCCATCATCACCGCTGACCTCCGGTACGCATTCCTCTACCAAGAAAATCAGACGGTGGCGATGGAGGGGACGAGATCCACGCTATGACGTCCTCTCTCTCTCTTCTATTTCCGATATGGCTCTCTCTGTTCTCTCTCATCTTTGTCTTTTCCGATCTGGTGTGTTCATGGACACGAAAGTGCTTGATCGGTTGTCCTTTGGAATTGATGGGCCAAAGGAAGTTGCAATGAGGCTTGCTGTTAGATCTGAGGATGAATCTATTAGTGATGTTATTGATGGGCCAAAGGAAGTTGCAATAAAGCTTACTGTTGGTCGTAAATGTGAAATTATTTTGATTATTATTGTTGTTGTTGTTAGATTATTACTGTTGTTATTGTTATTGTGATAGATCTAGATCCATGGAGATCTCACTCTCCCCTCTGTTCTTGCTTCTTCTTTTTTCCCGGGAATTTTTGGGGTTGGGGAAACTCGATCCTTGTTAGGGGACGGGGGCGGAGTCACACTAATGTCACGTATCTTGAAAAATGCTCAGAATTTAAAAGGTGTTGATATAATTCATGTTGAGTGTGACTCACATTACACCAAAGTTTAATTTATATCATAATTTTGGGCTCATTTCTAAATATATAACATTAGTATTAACTAAAAGTAACATATTGAATCTTCCTCTTCAGAGCTTTGGACTGTTCAACTAGTTGGACTGTTCAACTAGTTGGAGGTGTTTAAAAGATGGTTGTTGCCCCATTTCCCTATGGCAGGGGGTCAGAAAAATTTGGACACATCATTAATTTAGCAATGTTACGTATCGAGAAAAAATATACACTTAAAGTGCTTAGAAAATGAAATGTTTGGACATGATTCAGTTTAGGTATGACCAGATTTGAATCTACATCATACACAACATTTTTGGGTTTGTAACTTTTTCATTATTAATTTTTATAATTGGTATCTAAATTTAATCCTTAGGACTTTTTAAAGTTTAGATTTTGGAAACTAGATCGCAATACAAACTAAGTTAACCAAAACTTCTAAGCACATAAATAATAATTAAATCACAAAAAATACTTGAAATATTCATGTTGGTCTAGATTTCACATACAACCACCCCCAGACCCTTGAACGTGTTCTAACTAATTTTTTGTTGTTTAATTCATGTACCTATTTTTTCTCAAAAAAAAAAAATATATGTATATATATAGAAACGGATTTTTTACAAGATTTTTTTAGACACAAATGCAAGAATTTCATCTATATTTATTATGTATAGCATTATAAATAAATGGGCAGTGCAAAGGTTATAATTTCAACCCCTATTAATGTGGGCCCCATTATTGTTGTTTCTAAGGGAAAAAAAATACTAATAATATGATAATAATTTCTGTGTGAGTGATTTTCTGACCACACTGCCCTCCTTAGTAATTCAGCTGTAGAACACAGGCAGAATAGATGGCACCCTGCTATTCTGCACAGAAAGAAAAGGCTCCGGCGGTGGTTCTTCCACCCGGGGGTACTCCGACGATCAAGTCAGTATATCTCTCAAAGATAATCAAAAGCTAAACTCATAAGCTTGAGCATAAAAGCATACCTTAGACCCATGGGGGTGCCTCTCTTTTATAGTCAATGCAATCCTAGTCCCAATAGGAGCCTAACTCCAATGAACTCAGGATTACTGCTAATCTGGAACTCCCAGTGGGATTAGGATAAATCCTCTAAGAGTTTCATCTTTACCCAAACTGAAGTCTTCTCTCAATCTAGGACTCTTGTCCTTTATCCGCTTATTTCAGATTCCGATATTCTCGGAGATAACCTCGGCAACTCCGAGATAACCTCGGCGTACTTACCACGACACGTGGCACCTCGGCTAACACGTCGGCGTCACCTTGCCACGTGTTGGTACTTCAGAAAATATATCCCCATAACTGCCCCCTAGGTTCTATTACCTCGGCATTTTGAGGTGATGGAACCTATATTGTTCTTCTTTCCAGTACTTCGGCAAAAGAACTCTTCAGCCGAGGTCGTTCATCTCAGGCCGACATGTCTTCTTTCAAGAGCAAGAATTCAAATGAACTCTCCTACGCGCATGAGCTGTCATGCACTACTTCTCAACCGTTTCACGTACGCGTTTTGTTTCTATTGGCTCGTGCCTATGACGCGCTTGCAAGCCGTCTTTCATCTGTCTGCATTACTCCAGGCGCATTAAATGCTTCTGTTTTGCCGCCGTTTCAAGTTTTTGACAAAACTTTTTGTCTCTCTCTTTTGGCTCTTCACTTTTGCATTTCGATTTCTCTCACTCTCTCTCTCTAAGACTCCTGCTCAGATTCGCCATTACTCAGGCTTAAGTTCTGCAACTGTTTCCATTCTTCCATCCCAGCGAAGTTTTCGCCGTTCCGTCGTGTCTGCAACCATTGCCTGACCTCGGCGACCCTTATACCGGCTCTACTTTTCCTGGTAATCCTCTGTTCCTTTCGTTCTCAATTTTTTATGCTCTTCTATTTTCTTGCTGCCATTGCTGCTTATTCAAACCTTTGATTTTACTGAACTATCCATCTGGATGCGTCTATTCCATGATTTTGCTCATGTTTCTGAACACTTGTACTGTTTCTCCACTTTTTCTTGCCACTATTCTTTGAGCCTGTATTTCTTGTTTTCTTTGTGCTTTTGAGAGCCCCGCCTCTGTTTTTGATTCTGAAACTTCGTCTTTTGTTTCTTGTTTTCTGTGTTATTTTTTCCAGATCTGTGCCCTCAATCTTTGTCTTCATAGACTTAGGTTTTGGGATTTGTCTATAGAACCCTTCAACTCTTAGGAAAAACTGAAACAAGCTTTACCAGTGTTTACCTAGGTTTTGCCGAGGTTCCAATAACCTTTTAAGAACATCTTCTTTCTGTAATCAAATTCATTTACACCGAAATCATGGGTATGTGGAGACATAGGGTAGATAACCCGACCAAACTTGAATACTTTAGGGAAGAGTATGAAATTCCCGCCGACGTCCATCTGAGACTGGCTGGGGATGATGACTTAATCATGCCCACAGATGATACGATGCCCTTTCCCATTGTAGCCTTCACTGAATGTGGACTCCGGCTTCCACTTAATCCCCTTTTTTCGTGAAGTTCTCCACTATTACAAGTTGAACCCCATGTAACTTACCATCAACTCCTACCGAGTGATTAATGGTATCATAGCCTTAGCTAGGCAGGAGAACGTTAGGATCACCCTTGCCGACATCCAATACTGTTATACCATGTGTGCCCTTAACCTGAAAGAAAAGGGTTTCGTCTATTACCTCAAGCCGAGGTCTACCGAATTCAAAATTGTAGCCGACCTCCCAGACTCCAACAAGGGGGCTGGAGATGATTATGTCATTGCTTCGGGAAATTGGGAGTTTGGCCCAGACGAGGATGTTCATCTATACCCTCTTCCTCGAACAATTAAAGACGGCAAGGGTAAGAGCCCAGTGTCAATTACTTAGTTGTTTCTTTTTCAAGTCTTCAAAACTTTGTCTGTTTCTAATGTCTTGCTCTTCTTGCAGATGTTTGCAAGCCACCAAAGAATTTTCGCCAGTCCTACTTTCCAGGCAAAGACTTAAAGAAGCTCCTAGATTTGCCAATCGAAAAGCGCACGGCTCCACTGGTACTGAATTTTATTCCGACGTACAAGTCTACACTGCCTGACGTCCCGAAAACAAAGAAGAAGAGCTTATCTCCTCCCTCTGCTACCACTCTACAAACCGTATCAACGTCTCGGGCTGACCAAGGGTCAACCTCTGATCCAGCCGATCAACCATCAACCTCAGCCCCATACTTAATCCCAATACCAGAAAGAAAATGTCGGCGACGACTTGTCAAAACTGCCGAAATGGTTCGCCCAAAGCCTGTCGCCCAAGATCTCCTAGTCGACCTCCCAACCGATGTCGATGCTGTCTCGACCCAATCTATGCCCCCACCAAAGCCAAAAAGAACTAAGAAGGCCCAGCCTAAGGCCAAGGCTACTGAGGTTGAGGCTGAGGATGCCCTGCCCATCTCCAAGTTGGCAGAGAGTAAGAAGACTACTTCTGGTCCTGCCAAAAGGTCTGCTGAGGCCCAACCTTCATAATCCACACAATCAAAGAAGCCGAGGTCATCGTCTGCGACGACCTCGGGATCCAAAATACCGAAAGTCCCCTGGAGGCCTGAAATCACTTTAGAAGATAAGCCCGTTTTTGCCAATGATAGTGCTGATGATATAAACGTCGGCGTGGCCCTTAGTACAGCTTTACTTCTCCCAGGCGATCTGGAGAAGAACGCTGAGATTAGTGAGTATGAAAATTACGCCTTGATGCTTCAACACTGTGTTCAAGTAAGTTTCTTTGCTTGGTAACCCTTCCTTTTTTATCTTTTCGTACTTGTGAACTTTGTAATAACTTTTTGTTTTATGCTCTTTCAGGCTGTTCAGCATGCCCATTCCTTTTCTATGCAATCTTTTCAAAATAGGGAAAAGTTGACCGATATCAAGAAGGAGTTTTCTTCCCTTCAGAAGATCAACAAGAGTCTTCAAGCAAAGATGAAGAAATTGGAGGATCAGGCTGAGGCTGCCACCAAAGCCCAAACCTTAGCCGAAGAAAAGGTAGAGTCTGCCGAGGCCATAAGGAAGGTCGCTAAGGCCGAGAAGAGAGAGGCCGAGGAAAAAAAGTCCCAGGCCGAAAAGGAGCTTCAGGAGGCCTTGTTAACGAAACAAGCCGAAATCAAAGAAGCTGATGAGAAGGCTTATGCCCAGGGTATAGCCGACGTCACTGAGGACTACAAGCTTCAAGTCAGGCAGGCATGCAACAGGGGATTCTCTCTTGGTTGGATGTCCCTGATAAAAAAACTTGATCTCCCTGCTGACTCGCCTTTCAGCAACGTTGATGCTATTCCTCTTCCATTTCCTCCTCCTCCACCTCCAAGTCAGGCTGAAGAGGAATCTGAGTTTGAGTCTGAGGGTGAAGATAATGATGAGGCCTTGGTGAGGAAATCCAAGGATGCTGCTGGGGTCAAGTCTCCTCCTCAGATTGAGCCAATCCTGGACTTAACCCAAGATGAGGAGATTGAGGAGGTGCCCAAGGAAGTTGATATAGGGAAGTTATCTTCTGACCTACTTCTAGCTGAAAGAAGTCTTGATAAAACACTTGCTGAGATTGACGCCGAGCTGGCTGTAGAAAAGACTGCCGAAGTAGTTCTTCAAGAATCTGCCGAGGTAGTTCTCCAAGAATCGGCCGAGGTCCAGACCCAAATCCCTCCTGAAGCTGAAGAATCATAACTTCGATGTCCTCTGTACTCTTTTTGTCTCTTTGGACAATATAAGTTTCTTTGTGCTTCTGGTTTTAAAACACTGCAGGCTCTTTATATGGCCAATGTGCCTCTGTTCCCTGTTGAATGCTCAATACAACTTTCTTTTAAATGCTTGTACCTTTGTACGTTTTCTGATTGCTTCTGTATGACTCTATACTTAGAATATTTTGCATATACTCTTCATACTTCTTCCTTCTTTGTGCAATCTTCTCGGGGTTATATACCTCGGGTATAATAACTACAAATTTTACTTCGGCAAGATACTGACCTGTAAACTTTTTCATAAATTTCAACAAGTGTAAAACATATACTATAAACTTTTCTCAAGTTATAACAAGTGCTAAACAATGATCTACTTGTAAATTGCTACAAATTTCAACAAGTGTCAATATACTTAGCTTTTACTTCAACCTGTGAATTGCTGTAAGTTTCAACAGATGATCATATGTCGGTTTATCGTTATCTTGTAAACTGCTACAAATTTCAACAAGTGTAAAACATTTTCTTTTGGTTTGACCAACCTGTAGATTGCTACAAGTGTTTGAGCAATAACCTCGGCTTCACTTTGACTTGTAAATTGCTACAAATTTCAACAAGTGAAGGAAAACAGTAATCTCGGCTTAACTCCAACTTGTAAATTGCTACAAATTTCAACAAACAAAGATAAGGAACCATCTCAGCTTAACTTCAACTTGTAAATTGCTACAAATTTCAACCATCTCAGCTTAACTTCGACTTGTAAATTGCTACAAATTTCAACAAGTGAAGATAAGGAACCATCTCAGCTTAAATTCAACTTGTAAATTGCTACAAATTTCAACAAGTGAAGATAAGGAACCATCTCAGCTTAACTTCGACTTGTAAATTGCTACAAATTTCAACAAGTGAAGATAAGGAACCATCTCAGCTTAACTTTGACTTGTAAATTGCTACAAATTTCAACAAGTGAAGATAAGGAACCATCTCGGCTTAACTTCGACTTGTAAATTGCTACAAATTTCAACAAGTGTTAAGCGTTTTTGTCTTCTCTCTGCCCCCAATGTGAACCTGAGTTTCACTTGGGTTCTCATTACTCAAAAATAATCACTATGCATTTGTTACAATCATAAGTGTTGAAAAAAAAAAATCTGCTGAGATTTTATTGATGACATCGGTCAAAATAAACAAGGAACATCTAGTGATAGAAAAATTTCAGATTACAGGTGTTCCAGGGTCTTGGTAATACTTTGCCCTCACTATCTTCCAGACGATATGCCCCATTGCCTAATATCGAAGTAATTCTGTAGGGTCCTTCCCAGTTTGGGCCAAGCTTGCCCTCTCTGGGATCCTTCTTGTTGCCGACGACTTTTCTCAGGACTAAGTCGGCAATCTGAAAATCCCTTGGATTGACCTTCTTGTTGTAAGTTCTGGCAAGCTATTGCTAGTATACTGCGAGTTGAATTGCAGCTTTCTCTCTTCGTTCTTCCAAAAGATCCAGATCTCCGGCTAAGAGTATATCATTAGTCCCATTCTCAACTCCCTAGGTTCGGATCCCTGGGATGCCGACTTCTAGTGGAATGACTGCTTCTGTGCCATAAGCCATGGCAAAGGGGGATTCCCCTGTTGATCTTCTCGGGGTAGTCCGATATGCCCAAAGTACGTTGGGCAACTCATCTACCCACTTTCCTTTTGCTGCCTGCAGCCTCTTCTTTATTCCATCCAAGATTACTTTGTTGGATACTTCTACTTGCCCATTACTTTGGGAAAAACTTGGTGTTGAAAAGTAATTCTTGATCTTGAATTTTGCACAGAAGTTCTTGATGTGTTTGCTGTCAAACTGCGTTCCGTTGTCGGCAACGATTGCTCTTAGAATCCCAAATCTGGTGATGATGTTTTTCCAAATAAAATTCTTGACATCCACATCTCGGATTTTGGCAAGAGGTTCTGCCTCTATCCACTTTGTGAAATAATCTGTTGCTACTAGCAAGTATTTTCTCTGCCCAGTTGCCTGGGGAAGTTGCCCAACAAGATCCATGCCCCACTGGGCAAATGGCCAGGGCCTGGATACTGGGTTCAGGTCGGCAGCTGGCTGATGAATCAAAGGTGCAAACCTTTGGCATTGTTCGCACTTCTTTACGTATGCTTCTGCATCTTTTTGCATGTAGGGCCACCAATACCCCTGGGTAATGGCCCTATGAGCTAATGATCTGCCCCTAACATGGCTTCCGCAGATTCCTTCATGAATTTCATACAAGAAATCCTCAACCTGCAAAGGATGTATGCACCTTAAAAGGGGTCCAGTGAAGGACCTTCTGTAGAGATGTCCGTCTGCTGTCAGACTGAATCTTGCCGATTTCAATCTGACTTTGTGTGCCTCCTTGCGGTCTTCTGGCAGCTTTCCTTCTTTCAGGAATGCAATAATTGCATCCATCCAGCTTGGCCCCATGTCTACACACATTGCTTCTTGCTCTGTGTTCTGTGGTTCTATGCTTGGGCCCGACATGTAGTCAATCATAATTGTCCTTGTTTTTCCAGTCTGCATTGAACTTGCCAGGTTTGCTAACGCATCGGCGTGGCTGTTATCATCTCGGCTTACTTGGAGTAGTCGGCAGTTCTGAAATAAGGCTGCCAATCTGATGACCTCTTTTGCGTATGCCGACATCCTTTCGTCTCTGGCTACAAATTCCCCTGTTGACTGGTTAACAATAAGTTGTGAATCACAAAAAACTATTACCTCATCTGCTTCTGCTGCTGCTGCCAGTTTTAGCCCTGCAATTAATGCCTCATATTCTGCTTCATTGTTTGAGGCCTTGAACCCTAAACGGATGGATTGTTCTATTATTTCTCCGTCTAGAGATATGAGCAATGCTCCTGTCCCCGCCCCTTGCCGGTTTGAACTTCCATCGACAAACAGTCTGAAGGAGTCTCCGATGTAAATGCTGCAGGTCTGAGCTTTTCCTCCTTTTGTTCTTTTGTCTTTGGATGGGTTTTTCCTTGCTTGCTTGGATATCGTTCATCATGGCTCAGCGGAGTGCGATGTTTGATTGAATCTGGCGTGAACTTGGCCATGAAGTCGGCCAAAACTTGGCCCTTAATTGCTGTTCTCGGCCTGAACTCCAGGTCATACTGGCCCAGGGCTACTGCCCATCTGGCTATCCTTCCTGTTAAGTCTCCTTGTTGCAATAAGGACTTTAGTTGGTGCTCTGTTAGGACCACGATCTTGTGCGCCTGAAAGTAATGGTTCAACTTCTTTGAAGCCATTACTAAGGCTAGCATTAATTTCTCCAGTGGTAGATACCTTATTTCTGCGTCGGCCAAGGTTTTGCTTATATAGTAAACAGCCTTTTGCTCCCATTTTTCTTCTCGGATTAACACCGCACTTACTGCGTGTTCTGAAACAGCTAAATACAAGAACAACTCTTCCCCAGGTTTAGGTGTTGAGAGGACTGGAGCCATGGTCAGATACTTCTTTAGGTCGGCCAAAGCGGCTTCACATTCCTCTGTCCAAAGGAAATCTGTGGCTTTCTTCACTAGGTTGAAGAAAGGTTTACATTTGTCTGAGCTTCGGCTTATGAACCTGTTTAGGGCTGCGGCCCTTCCGGTAAGTTTCTGTACCTGTTTTGCCGATGTCGGGCTCTGTAAATCTAGGATGGCCTTGATCTGATCTGGGCTGGTCTCAATGCCCCTTCGTGTCACCAGGTACCCCAAGAATTTACCAGATCCAACTCCAAACGCGCACTTTGATGCGTTGAGTCGGAGCCGATATGTTTTGAGTATCTCAAACACCTCTTTTAGGTCTGCAAGATGACCCTTAGGATCCTTCGTCTTAACGACCATATCATCGATGTAGACTTCTACTGTTTGGCCGATCAAGTGCTTGAACATTTTGGTTACCAACCTTTGGTAGGTTGCTCCTGCGTTTTTCAACCCAAAAGGCATCACCCTGTAACAGTACAGGCCTTTTGGGGTGATGAACGCTGTCTTCTCTTCGTCTGGGGGGTACATGGCTATCTGGTGGTACCCCCTATAAGCATCCAGGAAGCTCATCCTTCCATGTCCAGATGTGGCATCCACCAACTGGTCAATTTTGGGCAGAGGGAAGCTGTCTTTGGGACAGGCTTTGTTCAGGCTTGTAAAATCTACGCATACCCTCCATTTACCATTTTTCTTCTTTACTACCACAGTGTTTGATAGCCATGTCGGATAATTGACTTCTCTGATGGCCCTGGCCTCTAGAAGTCTGTCTACTTCCTCCTCCACTGCTTCGACGTGCATCAACGTCGGTCTTCTTGCTCGTTGTATTACAGGTTTGGCCGACCTGTCAACGTTCAGTCTGTGACATGTGACCTCGGGGTCAATGCCAGGCTTTCATAAGGTGTCCAGGCGAACACCTCTATGTTTGTTCTAAAAAAGGCTTCCAGTTCCTTTTCTTCTTCTTCAGCTAAGCCTGAGCCGAGAAGAAAGAAGCGCTCTTCATCGCCCTCCTGGACGAGGATTTTCTTTAGTGTTTCCTCACTCTTCTTGGTCGGCTCCTTGCCAACATCATCTAGGACCTCCATGTCCTCATCTTCAATCTCTGCCTTCCCTGGTTCTTGTATGTTGCAGGTTGTTTTCATTGTTGCCATGGAGCAATTTTTTGCCTGTAGCTGGTCTCCTCTGACTTCTTCAATTCCATGTTCCGTTGGGAACCGTAATAATTGATGCAACGTTGAGGGAACTGCCCCCATTGCATGCAACCATGGCCTACCCAAGATGATGTTGTATGGTGAAGGTGTGTCAATCACGACGAACTCTGTCCTGATCTTCTTAGTGCCGGCTTGTACTTTCAAGTTTGTAGCTCCCAGTGGCCACGTCGGCGTTCCATTGAAGCCGACCATCGGGCCATTCGATTGCTCCATGTCATCTGGGTGAAGGCCCAGCTCCTTGTAACATCTAACATACATGATGTCACAAGAGCTGCCTTGATCTATCAGGATGCGTTTCACTTGGCACTCCCCAACCTGGAGGGATACTACCAAGGCATCATTATGTGGGTGCTGGACTATCTCTAGGTCGGCTTCGGTGAAGGCTATCATCGGGCCTGGGTGCTCTTCAGACCGAGGTCTTTTCTGTCCGACCTGGTTCACGTGCTGCAGGTGCTTTACTCTTTGGGTTTCCCCCCGTATGTCGTTTTCGTTCACCTTGGAGTGAATTACGTTAACCACCCTAGGTCCCCCTCCCTATGGTTGCTGTGCTGGGGGAGGCGGGGCTGTTGGTGCTTAAGGCAACCTTGCTTGCTCTTCTCTTGTCCTGGCTTCGTCGACAAGATCCCTCAGATGACCTTGTCTTACTAAGTCCTCTAAGTACGCTTTTAGGGCTCTGCAGCCCTGAGTTGGGTGCCCTTCTTCATTGTGGTAAGCACAACGCCTACCAACGTTCCTGCCCATGTATTCCCCTAGGGCCTTTGCTGGTGCTCTGAAATAGGGTTGATTTCGGATTTGATCCAGGACTTTGTGGACCGGGATTCGGAACACAGTCGTCACTGCCTGTTTGCCCCCCAATTCTGTCTCTGCTTTGCTAAATCCGTTGTTACTTCGGCCCCGCTTCGGCGAGCCGTTCCCTTTTTCCTGTTTTACCTCCTTATTCCCCGATGTATCCTCCTCGGCTCTGGCATACTTCTCGATTCTCGCCATGAGCTCCTCCATGCTCTTCGGTAATGTCTTCGCCAAAGATTTCCGTAGTGAACAATCGTCTTTCAAGCCGTTCTTGAAGGACACGACCGCCACTTCTTGGTTGCATTCGGGTATTCGATTGAACACCTCGTAGTATCTTTTTGCATAGGCCCTAAGGCCTTCATCCTTGCTGATCTTTAGAGCCATTAATGCATCCACCCTCAATGGCTGCAGCTTGTTTGTCACGAACCTGGCCACAAACATCTCGGCCAGGCCTTCCCAAGTCTTCACGCTTCCCTTTGGCAGTTTGTAGAACCAATCTGATGCAATCTCCCCAAAGGACGAGGGGAACACTTTGCAGAGCAATGGCTCGTTTCCACTGTATAATGCCATTGAGTTCAAGAATAATCCAACGTGGAAGTTAGGGTCTGACTTATCATCGTAGATTTGAAACCTTGGCATACTGAATCTCTTTGGTGCCCCAAATTTGTCCAGTTCTACCGAGAACGGTGTTCTCGGCGTGTCGGGTGAGGTAACCTCGGCTTCGGCATTCTGTTCCCTCATCTTGAGGTAGTTTCTCAAGTCTTCTTTACTCCTCCCCAGAGCTCGGCTATCTTTTGACTTCAGTCTTTTCGGCGCACTACTTTCGGCCTCGTGGTGGGCCCGTTTTGATCTTTCTCCATGGGTTGTGTCAAAGCAGAGCGCCTGCCCCTAGACATGCCGACGTTCTCTGGGTTCTGGGTCCTTCGTGTGATATGTCCTTTGGGACTTCTCTTGTCTCGGCTCCTCTCGTCCGACTTCCCTGGAAGGCGGGTGAGAGTGCCTTCCGCTCCTTGTGTGTTGAGGTACTTCAGGAATTGTTTTCCTTCCTCCCTTCTGGGTATTAACTGCTGGAATCGGCGTGTCCTGCAGCGGGTATGGTGGCTGCATGACATTGTTTTGCATCATGAAGTTGACGACCGATTGTAGGTCTGCCAACTTGTCTGCCAATTCTTTTACTTCCTCATCCCTCCGTAGGCACCTGTCCCTCCATACCTAGAGGTTATCTTCGTTGTAGTATCTGTCTTGGTCTGTCTTCTTTGAAGTGTCGCCCTCCTGGCCGACGTCTTTTCCTCCGCGCCCCTGGTCACGGGCTTCTTTGTTGTGGTTGTCTCCTTCAATGTCAAGGTCGATAGGTCTGCCACTCCCAGCGGGAGCGTCGTCCCCAACCTTTTCTTGTTGTGTGTTACTGGCCATCTATTCGTCTTTCGTTCCCACATACGGCGCCAAATTGTGTGAGTGATTTTCTGACCACACTGCCCTCCTTAGTAATTCAGCTGTAGAACACAGGCAGAATAGATGGCACCCTGCTATCCTGCACAGAAAGAAAAGACTCTGGCGGTAGTTCTTCCACCTGGGGGTACTCCGACGATCAAGTCAGTATATCTTTCAAAGATAATCGAAAGCTAAACTCATAAGCTTGAGCATAAAAGCATACCTTAGACCCATGGGGGTGCCTCTCTTTTATAGTCAATGCAATCCTAGTCCCAATAGGAGCCTAACTCCAATGAACTCAGGATTACTGCTAATCTGGAACTCCCAGTGGAATTAGGATAAATCCTCTAAGAGTTTCATCTTTACCCAAACTGAAGTCTTCTCTCAATCTAGGACTCTTGTCCTTTATCCGCTTATTTCGGATTCCGATATTCTCGGAGATAACCTCGGCAACTCCGAGATAACCTCGGCGTACTTACCATGACACGTGGCACCTCGGCTAACACGTCGGCGTCACCTTGCCACGTGTTGGTACTTCAGAAAATATATCCCCACAATTTCAATTATGTATAATATTATTCTTTTTTCTCTTTTTGACCCTTTTTATTTTACTACTAGATAGGGGATAGATTAATTCAAGACATGGAAACACTTACCTTTAATTGATTTAGGCATATGTGATGCAGGTAGGGATGGCAACGAGCTGCCGATCCCCGATGGTGAAAATTTCTCTGACCCCGGCCCCGATCCCCGATGAGAAACCTATCACCCTCCCCGCCCCCGTCCCTTAACGGGGATTGGGCTTCCCTAACCCCAAAAATTCCCCAGGCAAAAAAAAAAAAAAAACAAGAACAGAGGGGAAGAATGAGATCTCCGTGGATCTAGATCTACCACAATAACAACAATAATAATAATCAAAATAATTTCACATTTATGACCAACAGTAAGCTTCATTATAACTTCCTTTGGCCCATTAATAGCATCACTGATAGATTCATCCTCAGATCTAACAGCAAGCTTCATTGCAACTTCCTTTGGCCCATCAATTCCAAAGGATAACCGAACAAGCACTTTCGTGCCCATGAACACTCCAGATCGGAGAAGACAAGATGAGAGAGAAGAGAGAAAGCCATATCGGAAATGGAAAAGAGAGAGGACATTATCACATGGATTTTGTCCCCTCCACTACCACCGTCCGATTTGCTTAGTGGAGGAATGCATTCCGGAGGTCAGCGGTGATGATAGAGATGGTGGCAAGTGATGTTAAGAAGGGATGAAGAGATCTTAGTGAAAGAGATTTGGCTCGGTGGATGACAGAAAGAGAGAGAAGAGAAGTGAATGAGTAAATAGGAAAAAAAACATATATATATATATGGAAAAATGAGTGAGACCCCCTTTTTGGAGGACTCCCTTTTTGGAGGACCCCCACAACCCCCAAAGTGATCCACACCACTCATGATGTGTGAAGCTCATACCATGAGTGATGTGGATCACTTTGGGGGTTATAGAGTTTTTCGAAAAAAGGGGTCTCTCTCATTGTTGATATATACAGGGATTCGGGGATTATTCGAGACGGGGCTCTGGGTGGGGGAACCTATCGCCATCCCCGACCCGAAAGTCATCGGGGATCTATTTTTCAATACCAGCCCTGGCCCTATGGGGAATAATTTTCGGGGAAAACCCGACTTATCGGGATGGGGCAATCTAGGTCCCCGTCGAACTGGGTTCAAATTGCCATCCCTAGGCGGGGACGGTGATAGGTTCTCCGTCGGGGATCGGGGACGGGGAGCGTGATTCCCGACCCCGCCCCGGCCCGTTGCCATCCCTACTTGCATTACATATGCCTAAATCAATTAAAGGTAAGTGTTTCCATGTCTTGAATTAATCTCTCCCCTATCTAGTAGTAAAATAAAAACTGTCATAAATAGAAAAAAGAATAATATTATACATAATTGAAATTATTATCATATTATTATTATTATTTTCCTTAGAAACAACAATAATGGGCCCACATTAATAGGGGGTTGAAATTATAACCTTTTCACTGCCCATTTATTTAAAATGCTATACATAATAGATATAGATGAAATCCTTGCATTTGTGTCTAAGAAAATCTTGTAAAAAATCTGTTTATATGTATATATATATTTTTTTTGGAGAAAAAGTAGGTACATGAATTAAACAACAAAAAATTAGTTAGAATACGTTCAAGGGTCTGGGGGTGGTTGTATGTGAAATCTAGACCAACATGAATATTTCAAGTATTTTTTGTGATTTAATTATTATTTATGTATTTAGAAGTTTTGATTAACTTAGTTTGTATTGCGATCTAGTTTCCAAAAGCCAAACTTTAAAAAGTCCTAAGGATTACATTTAGATACCAATTATAAAAATTAAAAAGGAAAAAGCTACAAACCCAAAAATGTTGTGTATGATGTAGATCCAAATCTAGTCATACCTAAACTGAATCATGTCTAAACATTTCATTTTCTAAGCACTTTAAGTGTATATTTTTTCTCGATACGTAACATTGCTAAATTAATGATGTGTCCAAATTTTTCTGACCCCCTGCCATAGGGATATGGGGCAACAACCATCTTTTAAACTCCTCCAACTAGTTGAACAATCCAAAGCTCCAAAGCGGAAGATTCAATATGTTACTTTTAGTTAACACTAATGTCATATATTTAGAAATGAGCCCAAAATTATGATATAAATTAAAATTTGGTGTAATGTGAGTCACACTCAACATGAATTATGTCTAACACCTTTGAAATTCTGAATATTTTTTAGGATACATGACATTAGTGTTTAGTTAATTGATATTTTACTGACATGATTGGTTGCACCCTCCAAGCTATCCTTAGTGAGGATATAGGGGAGGGAATGCAAGACCCCAATAAAATTTTCCAGAGTGTTAAAGAAACTAAAGCTCCAATATGGCTAGCTAGCTATAAGTCAATTGAGAAAAAAGTGTATTTTCATACCGAGGTCCCATAAGCAAGCTGCTGTTTACGACCGTTGATTAGAACCTCTCCAGTTTGCCTTGTCTTGGACCCTAACCTCCCTGTAACAACAGATAAGACGATGTGCTCCTTATTAGAAGAAGAGGGGGGGCAGGAGAAGAGGAAAAACAAATCATATTAAATCAAATAGACTAAGAAAAACAAACTACAGAAACAAACATTCAAATATTGTAGAAATTTAAGAAAACTAACTAGTTGAAAGAACAAAGTCAAAACCTTCTCTCTTTCTTGTCTCTCTCATTTCATAGTAGATCATTTGGGTATTTGTTTCTTTTTTTCCTTTTCTCTATTTAATAAAAGAGCCTAAGATCTATTTAATTATCTGATTCTTTTTATTTTGGTTTCTTGGAAAATCCTTTTACTTATGTTTTCTTTTTTCTTTTTTTGAATGCTTTTACTTATGTTTTCTTGTCACTAGAGTTTTCTATCTAATTTCAAATCCAACATTGACTAATTTCTACTATAAAAGTCTTATCTACCTTTATTGATGAAATGTACAACTTTTACTATCAATTTTTCTATTGTATACTATTATACTTTCACTTTACATGAAAAATCACATTTTCACAATATTTCTACATATTTTTAAGTATAATTTAAACATATTTTGTCTATACTTTCTAAGAAAAGTTTTTTCAAAATGCTTCAATCCGATTCTAAACGCTTCAACGAACCAATTTAGGATTATGATTTTGATAATTGTTTCTAATCAAATAACAAATGTCCTCTAGCTATTAGTCAACCATCAAGTGAACTACAGATTTCAGTAACCAGTTAAAATTTTATAAATTATCCATTTTTACTTAAGTAATGCTAGAGACCCCCAAAGTTTTACCAAATTTTTTTGGTAAAATTTTTTGAGCCTTAACATTTTATTTTTTACCCTCTTCAACATCTTTCCTGTGTCCCTTCTCTTCCCTGCCTCACCTCACCTCCACCGTCTCAACAACAGCCCTAGCAAGCAGCACCCAAATGAACCCAAACAAACTGAGGTGTCGTTTGGAAAGTGGGTTGGCTTTTTGGCTTTTTAGCTTTTTTGGCTATTTTAGCCTGAGCTAAAAAGCTTGGTTTGGGAAAGGCTTTTTGGACTTTTTTTGTGAGAAAAGAGTGTAATGATTATGGGTTGGATATGATGTTTTGTTTGTTATGGTTAAAATAGCCTATTTTGTCTTTTGTGACTAAAATAGCCAAAAAAACCCATAAACTCACTTCCCAAACGGTGGCCATCCTGAGTGCTGACTTTTTCTCAGGGTAGTACTAGTAGAATACCCATGAAGCAACATCTCTTATAGGCAATTCATCAAACACCAGACGAGCATTACCCAATAATCTCATACTTACACTAATATCAATCAAAGCATTGCCAAAGGCTACATTTGATTCATAACCCATTTTATATAATCATAGCACAAATTTTATTCCCTACAAAGCTTTTAATAAAACAGTAGAAAACTTGTACTATCAATTAGGAAGAGCTTTTGTTTCTTGCAATAAATAGAGAGAGAAACCATATAAATAACTGGATTATAGCTACAATCTCTCTCTCACTCAAATCGGACTCACCATCCATTGCGATGGCGGCTAGAGTTGGACATGGCCAGTAATGACACCAACCCAGCCACAAAATTTCAGAAATTATCCAAAATTTCACATTAATGGCTTAGATAGGTAGATCCCACCTTCGTCAATTCAATCTCCACCACATATTCATATTTATTTCTATTTCTGAATATTAAATTCTAGAACCTATAAAATCTTTTTTGAAATAATAAAATCTTTTTTTTTTTGGGACATGAATAAAGTCTGAAATTATACTTTACTTCAGCTCATATGTCTGAATTGGATGATATTTAGGCCGGATTATAATGTGAGTTGGGCTAAAAAGAGTGCTTCAAATCCAGGTTGAGAGCTTCTCTCTCTAAACTTTTCTTCCCCTAGGGTTTTTAGAGTTTGTAGCCGCCAGCGGTGGGGGAGGGGGTTCCGGTGGCCTCCGGCCTCTTCTTCCCTTCCCCTACCCCTCTTTTGCTCTTTCATTTCCTTACTTTGCTTTCTAATAACTTGGAAGTTTTAGCTTTCTATCCTCTCCCTCCTTTGTGAGGTGTTTCTTTCTCCCATCCATTCACTCCGGGAGTGGCCTTCACGGATTCGCGCCTTCACCGCCTCTTCCCCGCCCTCTTCTCCATCATCGGATTCGCCAATGCCACTGCCGATTTTTGTTTGGTTGTGGATTTGTTTTTGTTTTGTTGTTTGGTTTTAGTCTTAAGTTGTTTCCTTTGTCTTTTCTTTTTCCTACTGTTTGTTTGCTGTTTTGGGGTTTATTTGGTTTCTTAGAGTCCATATGTGCGGATTTGTTAAGTTTGCCCTCATTGTGATTGGGATTTATGATTTATCTCGGACATGTTCTATTGTCAAACTTTTATGATTGGCTCTGCTTCGCAGTACGAGCACGAGTACAAAATATACGTCTGAATATTTTCATAGCTTTCTTCCTTAGTGGTTTTTGCTTTATTTTCACTTTGTTTGGTGTAAGTTTTGAGTTAGATGGACTCTTATAAGTGTCGTTTGACTTTCTTAAATGAAATATTTCTTCCGATCAAAAAAAAAAAAAAAAAGTCCAGTCTAGTCACAAACTATATTACATAATATATATATATACATATTTTGTGTATCTTACATTAACTTTAAATTTTTTATAAACATAAGTTATGTATTATTAGCCATGTAAAAATATTAGTTATAAAATTTAAATTACTAGCCGTTAAATAGGTACTCAAATTATTAAAAATTTCACCCAATATTAGTTATAAACATAAACATAAATTTTTTATTTTGTTTTTAAACAAGCTTAAGAATAAAGTATAGCCGAATCTCGACTTTGAGAAATTATTTCGATGTTATTATGTATTAGGCCTAAACCTAGCCCACCTCCACTCCTAGTGATTGGTGTTTTGGTGACAACTAAACTTGTGTTAGTAACACAAGATTTTATTTTGAAAAATGTTTCACACATTTAAAACTTAAAATTATTTTTTAATTGATACAAATTAAATGTTAAATTTAATGTGACGTGAGTTACATTCATAATAAATTCAAGCTCCATATTTTAAATTCTTAACAATTTTTAGATTTTTATTTTTATTTAAATACATAGCATTGTGGGAAAAAAAAAGATTAAGATGAAGAAAAAAATAAGTAAATAAGAAAACAGAAGGAATACCAGAGAGGGCATCAAGAAGGGTGGACTTGCCACAACCAGAAGGACCTACAACAGCCAAGACCTCACCAGGTCGGGCATAACCTGTGAGTCCTCTAAGGATCAATTTATTATGGTTAGTACCATCTTTACCCTTGCTTTTGCCTTTGCCTTTGCCTTTGCCTTTGCCATGTCCATTTGATGAAACTGTCACCCAAAGGTCCACCCATGTCAACAGCACCCCACTATTACTCTCATTGCAGTTCTCCTCTTCGCAGTATGAAGCCATGCAAAAGCTTGGTTATGAGAGAGAGAAAGAGAGAGACTACAGTGCCAAAATGGGGATTGGTAGCTGGGTAATATATAAAGGCTTCAGGAGGGGTTGATGGTGTTGAATACTTGCATGTCTGTGAGAAGACAATGGGGACACTTCCATGGATCTGAAGAGTCTTTTTCTCCATTCAGTCCTGAGATCAAAGGTAGAGACAGAGAGAGACACAGAGAGAGAGAGAGAGAGAGAGAGAGAGAGAGAGAGAGAGAGAGATGTACTATCATTATATGGTAAGTATTTAGGAGAGTTACTCCAACATATGAGCTGATTAAGGCCAACATTATGGATAATATTAATTCTTGCTTTTGGCTAATTTCTAAAGAGAAATGTTAGGGATCATGAAAATTTTTTCATGAAAATGATCATGAAAAATTTGTGACCCTTAGATTATCTTGATTAGTGTGTGTTGCTTTGTTGTAAGTATAATCCAAAGGTCACAGATCTTTTATGACCATTTTCATGCAAGACTTTTCATGATACCTAACATTGCTGATTTCTAAAACCTAACACCTACAATTAATCATATCATCAATATTATTTTACTTTATTTTTATTTATACTACATATTGTCAACGTTACCTTCCTTGTTCTCTTCTTCACTAATGCGTCAATGTTAATTTCTTACTTTTTCCCTTGAATTTTGCGTGCGGATCCTCTAGAGTCCCTTCTCTAGAGTGATCTCCTAGAGTGAAAATCGGAGGGCTGAGATTGTTCCACGCCAAAACGACGTCGTTTTGGCGTGAAATTTGAAAAAAAAAAAAACAAAAAAAAAAAACTCAGATTGATCTCCATGTCTGCCGACTTGTCTTCGTCTTCGATGCTGGTAAACATATAGGGTAAAATCTCATAAATAAATAATGAAGCAATTTACAGGAAACCAAACCACCACAATAGAGTTGAATGAGACCACAAAATTGGACTCCATCTCCAGAGAAAGAGAGAGAGAAGGGCTGAGAATGTGAGTTTTTTTTTTTTGGATCAATCTGAGTTTCATTCTCAAACTCAGTTTTTTGATTAATATTAGGAAATTGAATCAAACTCAGTAAATTGAATCAAAAACTCAGATTAACATTCTCAAACTCAGATTAACATTCTCCAAAGCAATATTCAGTAAATTGAATCAAAATCCATCTTCAACATTCTCCAAAGCAATATGTATCTCTATATGCATATATATATATATATATATTTACAGACCCATGTATATTTTTTGTTGATCAACAACAGACCCCATGTATATATGTATATCTATATGTATATTTACAGATTGAATCAAATGAAAATGGATTTTGATCCGTGAGATTTGAATAAATAAAAAAGAAGATTAAATCAACACAAGCATCGAAGACGAAGGCAAGTCGGAAAACGAAGGCAACGTCGGCAGACATGAAGATGGAGATCGGATCGAAGACGAAGGCAACGTCGGCAGACATGGATATCGGCGAAGGAGATTGTTCAGCTCCTCTTCTCTCCTCTCAGCCCTTCTCTCTCTCTCCTCTCAGCCCTTCTCTGTTTTGAATCAATCTGAGTTTTTTTTTTTTTTTTTTTTTTTTTTTTTTTTTTTGGGTTTGGCTCACCAAATCATCTCAGCCATTGATTTATTTATGGGACACGTGTTGTATCATGAGGGATCACTCTAGAGGATCACTTTAGAGGATCACTCTAGAGGATCCGCTCGCTTGAATTTTAGCAAGGGGTTGACTTCTCTCCACCCATGCACAAGTAAGATAAAATTTGTTTTCATAGTTTTGTGGCTCTTATAGCAAAACAAAATTTGAGTAATCATATACAAATAGAATGTCTATAACTTGCTATTGTCCTTGTAATTTCATGTCATTGACACATCATTATGCAAAACTTGAGTAGGTTAGATTTTCTAATTCTGAAGCAAAAAGCCAGATACCCAACATTTGTTGCTACTCAAGACATCAACTCGCCAGACCTCAAAATGTCATTCATATGACATAAAAGATGGAACTCAAAACAACAACAAAAGGCACAATATAACTAAAACAACCCTCAGCATCAGAAACAGTAAACCCATCTCCAAAAAAAAAAACATGCAGGACTGGAGAACACTACCCAAAATTGAGCTTCGTGCATTAATGCTTCACTTCCAGGACGACTTTACGCAGCAACTGATGGCTTAGAAGCAGCAGAGAGCTTGGATCTCCTCTTTGCAAGGCTCTCACTGCGTCGTTCCCGCTGCTCCTTCAGCCTGGTGGCAAGGAGTTTGTGGTACTCAGCTGCCTCTTCCTTGGCCTTCGCGAGTCTCTTCTTCTTCTCTGCAATTCTAGCTCGCTTCCTCTGCAAAGTCAGTGGAGTTACCAGTCGCTGTATCTTTGGAGCCTTACTGCACTTCTTTCCTGCCCCAACCACACAAATAAAATCATTAGCATAATTTAGTAACAATAATTTTTTCAAAAGTAAAAATAAATTTTGGGATTTTTAGTAATATATTGGAAACATGATTGTTAGAGTCTTATGATTCACAATTCGATACAAGTTTTCCAACCAAAACGATTTCATCAATGCCGTCGATTGAATCTTAAATTGAGTGCAGCTCTATTTGCATAATACATAAAATGAGGTTACTTTTGAACCCCCCCCCCCCCCCCCCCAAAAAAAACAAAAAAACAAAAAAAAATCAAAAGAAAAGAAAAGAAAGAAAGATCAATTAGTTATATTAATACACATGCTTTAATATGTATATACATATATACAATTTAGCTATATAAATATTTATTTTACTTTAAATATTACGTGTATTATATATATATACAAAACTATATATTATGCTAAATAAATAATTTTAGCAAAACCAATCACAAGAAATCATTATCACCCCAATTTAAATGTTTTAGCTATATTCAATATTTGGAAATTGCACTTAAATAATGCAGAGCACCAACCAAACACCTTGACCCCTCACACTGAAAAGTAAATAGAAATCAGGCAGCAAAATGAAAATTCCACCTCCCCTTTAGCTTTTTGTGTTTAATAACTAAAAAGGCAGGAAACAAGCGACTCTTACCAGATTTTGTAGTAAAGGTCCGGCGGTATGTATTGACATATTTTCGGACATCATCCTCCTTGGAGAGGTTGAAGAGCTTCCGAATCTTTGATGCCCTCTTTGGACCTCTCATCCTGGGTTTCTCTACATCAGTTAATCCAGGCAGATCATTCTTACCCTTCTTCACTATAACCAAGTTCAAAACAGAGAGGTCCTGGCTGACAACGCACCCCCGAACAGATTTCCTCCTCCGCTCTCCTTTGCGCCTTCCATAACCACGAAAACATGCAGTGCCTGTCCAAATAAACATGACATGAAATCAACTTGATAAAGCAAATGCTGCATTTGAATACAAGCTCATAGCTCAAACCAAAAAAAAGCTTTTGAAGTCGCAAACACCATAAGTTATGATGAATAAAGCCACCGCAACCAAAATAAGAAAAAAAATCAATTCATGCATTTTGTGGCAGAAAATCAACCATGACAATGCAGTCATTACTTTTGCTAAGAAGGATTTCCAGCCCAACTAATGATAAAAAAAATAAAATAAAGATAAAAATAAAAGACATCACCTGTATATTGTATAATCGCAGTCAGTAGGTACAAATTACAATTACTACATCTGACTAAACAAAGTGCCAAAATGCAATGTGGTGTCCAAATCCTAACTCAATGAATTTGGCCAGTTCACTTTTAGACACAAAAAAAGGCCCAATTCACCCACCTCTATGAAGCAAGAGACGAACACGACCAGGAGTTAGTACTCCCTGTTTCATGGGGAATCCTTGCTTGTCACAGCCACCCATGATCTTGAAAACATAACCCTTGAACTCCTATTGAAAATATATAACAAGGAAAGAAAAAATAAATAAAAACCCATCTTTTCAGCATATAAACATATTGCTAATGATAATTTTTTTTAAGCATATGAAAGAAGATTATCAATAACATACCTCACCAAGCGAATCACCACTGACCTCTTGTGAGATCCTCTTGTCAAAGAAGGCACGGCTGTTCATTACAAAGTCAGTCAACTATTTATTTTATTTTTTTTTGATAAATAAGTTAGTCAACTAGTGTTTGTTTCTCAGATATGCAAGCTGAACAGAATGCTTGTCTTGAAAGTCTAAAGAAGATGAAACATAAACTTCCAAAACATCAATTCTCTTTTTGGATTAAGTCTATGTTGCAAAGATCTAGTTATAATATGTATCATCCATACAGCGAGTAGCACCCAACAATATTGAACCCATAATGTGACCTTTAAAATGCTTTTTGTTGGTATTTCATTCAAGATGAAAATACATCTTTACCTTTCATTGTTTGGAAGAATACAATATGCAAAACAAATAAGGAAAAGAAGCATAAGCATCAAGATTAGTCATTGACCATTGCAGCCTCTAGTAACATACTTGACAAATGACTGCAAAATCCAGCATATTACAGATACAAAAAATATGTTTTTCTTATCCACCAAGAATGGAGATAAAAAGTGCATAACATACAGAATGTGAAACCCCTCCATCATATAAGCCAGCAAAAAAAATAATGGCCAAAAAGCCTACTTTTAACCACACTTAAAACTCTAAAAAGCCATTAGAAGCCAAAAAAAAAAAAAAAAACTAGAAATATGCCAAACAAACTAGCATTTTAGCATTAGTTTTTTTTTTTTGTTTTGTTTTTGCAAGCTTATTTTCAGTGAATATGCTAGCTTTTCAACTAACTCCAAAGGAATACTTTTTTGGGGGGTGAATATCTCCAAAATACTGATACTTTAGTCTTCCTTTTTGGCTCCAAAGGAAGACTAGTATGAGTATCTTAACTTAGTAATTATCAAAAATCACAGGACTATCTATACATGGGCGGACTTGTGCTGGGCCCCCACTGACCTTCTAAAAAGTAGCCATTTAATATTGTTGTTGTTTATTTGACACTGAACTACTACTGTGTTGCATTTGCTTGGGCAACATTACTCATGTATGATGTATTAACACAACACACTCCCAAGATTCAGCACTCACTTTCACATATTAAAATAACATACTTCTAATTAATAAAAAGCTTTAGATTATGCATGTCTTAATTTTTGAGTTTTGCTGATTTTCTTAATTTTGTTCATGTAATATTGAATTTCATTCGCCTTAGGTGTAATTTTGTTAAAATTATAAATACATATATATGATTTAATAAATAAGACCAATTTAGGGGAACAAATGTAGCGTCGATTGTGAATCAAACATGTATCTTATGGATAAACATTGAAGTTTTCATTTTTATTATTACTTTTGGATACTAAACAAAAATTACGAATCATATATATATAGCATGAATTTGAAGCTTACAGTTTCTGATCGTCATCGATTTCAAGCTTTTTCTGGCACCCAGTAGGTGGATTCGCTATGTTGAACTGCAAGACAAAGAAAAAAACCACAATTTAAATAATAAAAAAAAAAGAGTGTGAGATAAGGGAGAGCTGAATTGACCTATGTGAGAAGTGAAATTAGGGTTTGTGGAAAATCGATCGAAGAACACCTTCATCTTGGATCGACCCCTCTCGTTTTTCGCAGTGACGAAGCAGAGACCAGGTATAGGGATAAACTTGGATCGGGTCGGGTATTTGGGTTAACGATCACATGACATCAATGACCCTGTTTGGCAAGTGGAGTTTTTGGATTTTTTTTTTTGACTAAAATTCATAAAAAGATAAAATTAAAAATTAAAAAAATAAAATTGTTAATAAAATAAAATATTATATCAAATTTATAATTATTTCACTTTTTCACTCACAAATATCACATTCAATTACAAAAAAATCTAATCATCTTTTCAAATACAAAAATTTTAACCTAAATATATTTTTTTTTTTTGGTGTGTGTGTTTGTTATCTTTGTGAATTTGTTTTATATTTTTGTTAATTTTTTTAAATGTACATAATTTAAATGTGATTTAAAAGTCAAAGAAAAAAAAATGTGAAGGTATTTATAAATAAAAAAAATAGACGAAAATGTTTTTTTTTAATTTTATTTATTGTACTTTGTAAAGATTCTGTCAAGTTAGTCATCTCAATTTGAGAGAGCGTCTGAGTTTAATAGACTTATTTTGAAGCTTGATCGTAATAATTCGAATCATTTACTTTTTAATACTCGTTGATAAAAATATTCATACAAAAAATTAAGATAATTGAAAATCGAAATCTATATGTTTGAATCACATTTATATTTAAAAAGTTAAAAAAATATATTTGAAATTATAAATGTTGTTCATTTTTTAAAAACAAATTTAATTAAAATATGTCTTAAAAAGTGAATGTTCCGAATAACTAAAATCAAACCCAAAATAAATCCATCAAAATCAAATGATTTATCAAGTTGGATAGCCTATGTTTAGGAGTGTAAAAATGGCGGCCCATGGGCAGCCCAAAACCGTCCGCTGTCCGAGGTGGGCTCGGATCGGTTAGGCTCAAGCCCAGCCCCGGACCCTGGGCCTGGACCTAGACCATCATTTTAAAACTTGGCCCAACCCGCTCAAGGCCCCCCTCAAAGCCCGGTGTCATTTTTTATGGAAAAAAATAAATTTTTAGTGAAAAAAAAATGTTCAAGCTCTTTCCAAGCCCAAGCCTGAGCCGCCCAAGGCCTGCACACCCCATAAGCTTGGGCCTAATTTTCTAGACCGCGGGCCAGCTTAGCTTAGCCCAAGTTTTGGCGGGACCCCGCAAAACCAGATATGGACCGATCCGAGTCTATGCCCGGGTGGGCTGAGTTGGGCTAAATTTACACTCCTATCTATACTCCATGTTATGAGTAATTATCCTATATTTTAAGAATTTTATATTATCGGTGTATCCAATTAGTAATGAAGGGCTTAACAATTACATGACTTAAAACATAAATGAAATAATGGCAAAAATGACAATACATTGTTGGATCAGGACATGACGAAATAAGTTTCGGTTGATTTAGTTTTGAAATGAATTTTGAGTTGTATTTAAAAGAATTAGTTGTTAAAAAGAGTTTTGAAAGTTAAAATTTATTTGGTTATGAGTTTTGAAAATAATTTTTTTTTTTGTGATTTGTAATATTTTATTTATTTTTTTTTTAGTTGAATAGATGGTGTGTGAGAGAAAATTTAAATGATTGATGTGTAAAATATGAGAGAACGAAAGAGAATAGAGGAGAAAAAAATGATTAATTAATTTAATAATAATAAAAAAAGAAGAGAGAAGAGATGAAATTAAGTTTTGAATTGTATTTTAAAAACTAAGGGTAAATTATAAACACAACTTCTGAGATTTATTTAAATTACAAATTATCCCCTGTAATTTTAGAAATTACATTATGCCCTAAGGTCTCTAATTTCATAACAAATAGGTATTTTTATTAATAAATCATCAAGTTAATTAACAATTTTTAATAATATTAAAATTTTATTTCAATTAATAATTCATATAATTTTATTATTGTATAAGTGAACAGTTAAAAATTTTACTTTTGTCAATTAATTATGTTAAATAAAAAATTATGACAGGAAGGTATTTGTAATTTTCCAAACCGCATGAGGCAATTCGTATTTTAAGCAAACCTCAAGGGATGTATTTGTAATTTACCCAAAAACTAATGAACTAAGTAAGGGGTGTTTGGCATAACCTATATAAGTGTATTTATTTAGATAAATGTATTTATTTAAGGGGAATTTATTCTAAAGTCATATTTTGGGACCAGTTGGTCCTACGTTTTGATTGTTTGATTAGCAAGTCCTATCTTGGTGTAATTGGTTATTACAGAGTCCCATTTCAAATGTGGATGCATATTTGGGAACGAATATACCCTCATTTGATTATTTCGGAAAGTTTGTTTCATATTGAAATTTGTGATTCCACGTTGAACATACAATTCCACACAGCACATACAACCTCAAATCAACAGGCCAACAACAAATAAACCCAGCCCCTCCTCCCATCAACCGAAACCCCAAATCGGGCCCCAATCTCCCATGCGTTGTCCCCTACACTCACTACATTTTTTCATACAAAAAAACCCCCCAATATACATCCAACCACAACTTCACATCAAAAGTGACATAAACACATCAAACATAAATCACTTTACACCGCATCAATTCAAACTCAACACAATAACATGCACAAACACACACCATCTAATGGAATAGAGAAATACTTACGTTTCCCAGACATTCTCCACCCGTACATCGAAACTTTTCCCGCTCCACCAGACACAATACAAAGGCTCACAGCAACAACAATACTATTCTAAAAAAAATTAGGACACCATATGTACACCAGCAACGTATGACACAATCAACCCATCAACACGAGTGATGCTACACTGATTTGTTCGGAAAATCTAGCTTCAATCACTGACGTTGGACGTAATCATAGTTCCCCATTTCAAATTTCAAACACGGTAACCTACAATCAAACAATCTTAGCGTTCGTTGATTTTCGTATACACTGTTTGTTTCCAATTTAGGGATTAACCCACACACATTAATTAGTTATACGGGCTGGGTCAGACAATTACCAAAAGCATTTGTACCGTTTCACAAAACAGGTGTGGCCAACGGGTTGTACAAAAAAAAAAAAAAATGATTCACTGTAGTCCCCTACATTCTCACGTGACACTTGCATTGTTCACATTCCACAACTTCACGCGCATTTACAATTTACACAATAAAAACATAGGTTGTGTTTGGTAGAGCTTTAGAATTATAATTTGATAATAGAGTTGTATTTTGAGTTTGTGAGTTTTGAAATTATGATTTGAGTATGGAAAATTTGTTTAGTTATGAGTTTTAAAAAAAGTATGAATTGAGTGATGTGACATATAATATTAAAAAGTGGGTGTTTTGAAAAGTGACTGTGAAATTAATTTTCTAAAGTTGTAACCAAACAACACACTCAAACTAATGAATAGAATTAAACTTTAAAAACTCTACCAAATAGAGCCATCATAGTATGCCTTTTTAGGGGATGTGAAACACACGGGCTATAATTTCCATAATTAAACGCATCAACCATTGCCACTCAACAGACCGATGGCAATTAAGTAAACAACCACGCACAAGGACTACACAATGAACAAGAAAACAATTAGGACGATACGGATTAGAAGATAAAAAAATGAAGATTTTCTGGTTAATTCATCCTTATTTAAGTTATATTATTTCTCTATTTTTATATATATATATATATATTTTATAAAAAATAAAAAAATACACTCATTTAAATTATCATAGGGTTGTTTGGAATGATTTAAATAAGTATATTTTTTGACTTTTTATAAAAAAAAATATAAAAAAAATAAAAAAATGATATGACCTAAAAAAGATAAACAAAGTAAAAAAAAAATACATTTTTGTAGTTTACTCCAATTTCCAAACAACACCTAAACACTCTCTAAATTTTTTAATTTATCAATAATGATTCAGAGCACTAATTTTGATACTTTAATTAAACACTAATGACATCATAATGAGAAAAAAAAAAAAAAAAAACTAAGACCAAAAACATCACATTACATCACAATAGTTAAGGCTCACTGCTAGCTCATTAGAACTGATTAGAGCTCAAAAATTAAAGCTGTAAAACATTTTTCTTAATTTTTTTCATTCAAATCATGTTTCAAAAAAATAAAAAAAATTGGATGTGTTTGGTTTGGTTTTGAAAGATAAATTTTCAAAAAAATTTTTTGGGAAAGAGTTTAAAGTTTTTTTGATTTATTTGGTTGTATATTTTGAAAATAATTTTGGAGTATGAGAGTTTGAAATGATTTGATATTTTATTATAATTAAATATATGTGTATGAGAAAAAAAATGATTGAAAAAAAAAGATGAGAGAAAAATAATTAATTGATGTATAAAAAATAAAAAGTGATTTTGAATTTTTTTTCCAAAACCACAAATCAAACAAAATTTTAAAAAAAATTCTCCAAAATTTCTCAAAAAACAAACCAACAAGCCACTGTCAAGGGTTCGGTCAACGCAAACGTTAGCATCATGCTGACGTGTCCGATGACCCTGACACATAACGTCCCACCACTTTAAAAGTACTAACAATTGGATGGTATTTGTGCCCGATCTTTCTCTCGCTCTCCTCCAACTCCACTTCTCTCTCGTTTTCCCTCATTCAAATCAAATCCCTCTTTTTCCATTCTCAGATCTCATCCAAATCCCCCTCCAATGGCGACCCCAACCCCACGCGAAGACAACGTCTACATGGCCAAACTCGCCGAGCAAGCCGAGCGCTACGAAGAGATGGTCGAATTCATGGAGAAAGTCTCCGCCGTCTGCGATTCCGAGGAGCTTACCGTCGAGGAGCGCAACCTCCTCTCCGTCGCCTACAAGAACGTCATCGGAGCCCGCCGCGCCTCCTGGCGTATCATATCTTCGATCGAGCAGAAGGAGGAGTCTCGCGGCAATGCCGACCATGTCGCAACGATCAAGGAGTATCGGACCAAGATCGAGTCCGAGCTTTCATCGATCTGCGACGGGATTCTGAAATTGCTTGACTCGATGTTGATTCCTTCGGCTACGTCTGGAGATTCGAAGGTGTTTTATTTGAAGATGAAGGGGGATTATCATAGGTATTTGGCGGAGTTTAAGACTGGTGCTGAGAGAAAGGAGGCCGCTGAAAACACTCTCAATGCCTATAAGGCAGCGCAGGTTTGTGATTTGATTGCATTTTGATCTGTTGTTTGCATGATTTTTGTTGTGATTGAGAGAAATTAGGGTTGTTTTATTGTTATTGTACTTCAATTTGATTTTTTTAGGTTTCCTTCAAGCTGAATTTTTGCGATGGTTAGGAGAGATTAGGGTTTTATTGATTTATGTTTCTGTGAGTGTTAATTAATTTGGGGTTTGGTGAGAGGCATTTTGTTTTTATGGCCTTTTATTTTATATTGCAAGTTTTATGAAGGTGGTGTGTTTTACTTTCTGCTATGATGAAGAAACACTATGGATTGTTAGATGTTTGGTGTTGGAATTTGGATTGTGTTGTTAGATTTTGGTTTGCATTCATGGCTTATTTTGGTATGATTGGAATATTTTTGTTTGCGTAACGTAGCTGTCTCCCTTTGTGTCAATATTGCAATATTGATTTTGTAATAATTGTTAGGTCGGCGTGAGTTGTGAGATGTTTTGAGACAAATCTGGTCCCATATCAGTGATGCCATGCTGGTGTACGTCTGACTGTCAAATTCATCTCATTGTCAAATGGCAGGACATGGGTTTTGATTTGATTGTTCACATATTAGGAATTGAAAGGAGTCTGTAGGAAAAATTATACGGTGGTCTTGTGGTGCTTGACTTGATTTTTGTTGGCTAAAATAGAGGGACTCAGGACTTTTGTGTGTGTGTGTGTGTGTGTTTTATATATACAAGATGACAAGTGTTATGCGATGAATGGTGTAGAACATTGCTCTAAGACCACCAAATAACCTCTCCATCTCCAAGGGGTTAGTGGTGAGATGCTTTGAAATAAATCTCGGCTCATGTCAGATTGTCATGTATGTCTGAATGTCGAATTCATCTTAAAATGATAGGACACATAATTTGATTTGATCTTTGAAGTGTAAATATGAAGAGTGTTTATATATTAGGCATTGAAAGGTATCCAAGTGAACTAGGAACTTGATCTGCCCTTTTGTTTGACAATCAAGGACCAAGCATGACATAGTTACACTACACAACACATTTTAAGTGTCTATGTAGCACAAATCATTTTGATTGCTGGTGCTGCTGACTCAGCTCAATCAAAAATTTAATTTGAATATGAACATTAGGGTAACCAAATCATATCAAACGGAGTCTTTGACCTATTTAGGTGGGGTCAGTTTTATGGATCCTTTTTCCCTATATAAATTAAATAAATTCATATTTTGTTAGAAACATTAGGATAAGAATTATAAAAATAAAAAAAAAAATAAAAATAAAAATAAACTAAATCCTATCCACTAACCACTAAAGGCATGCTTAGGACCCAAAAAATGCCCTCTTACTTAGCAAGCATCGAAGAAAGTGCCTTATTCTATGCCAAGTTAGGCACCTTCTTCAGGTTCACATAAAGCCCTTGGGTTCGTGCCTTTCGTTTGGCTCCATTTGTAGGCTTTAGGCTCAAGAAAGGCACGCTTTTTTAGATATTAAAAAAGTTATCTTTATCTTTTATTTATTTTTCAATAGCCACTAATGGATATTTTTTATACCATATTTGCAGTCTTTATACCTATAATTTTTTATATTTTATTCTAGGTTCATAAGCTTATGTTTGATTACATGAAATAGATCTTTGTAATGCTTAGCTTGATAATATGTTAAAAAAGTTTACAACTAACTTTTTCATTATTGCAATTTGCAAAATGGAAATAGTTATTTGCTTTAGTGAATGCCTATACTAAAATTATCAATTCAAAATATTTACATTTATATTGATTTGTCTAACTTTCTTGGTTGATGTGTCAATTTTTTTTTACCTTTTTCTGTTTCTGTTACATATTTCAAATTGCTTTCACTTGCAAGCTCTGTTATCAGAATCTTATGATTCACGATTCGATTCACAATTTTTGCAAAATTGGTACGAATTTATGTTTGAATTTATTTTGGAAGTGAATTTTTAGTGAATCACACGCTTCACAATCAATTCACGATTCGATTCACTTTTTATGATTCATATATTTTTTGAAATTATTGTGTCCGACATATTTTCAATTCTTTTTTTTTTTCCATTTTTTTAGTGAAAATGATATAATACACCTTCGAATAGTTTTTAATACTAAAATAACCTGCATATATACATAAGTTGTCGTTATTTTAGTGATTATGGAGTTTTTAGTGATCAATATCGTTGTTAATTATTGTTACTTTGAAAATTGATAATTTGTCTATTTGGTTATTATCTTTATTAAGAATGGTTGTCTAAAACAAAAGAAAAGATATGATGGTGATCCTACATAGGAACCTTTGTTAACTTCTTACCTATTAAACTACGTGATTATCATTCAAAATAATATTTTCATTGATTTAAGTCTAAATATTTCATGTTCATAAGATATATTTAATATCTAAATATGTATATATATGTTTTTAAGTAATTTAAAAAAAATGACCGAATTTTTATGATTCATGATTCGATTTGATTTGTAATTCGGTATGAGACCATTTTGATTCCCGATACGAATCCCAATTTGACAACTATGCTTGCAATACATTCTTATGTCACATGCACCTTACTTCTTTCACGCTCACGTTTTATGTTGTGCCTTTTGCTTAGGCTTTGGGAGATTTTCGCACCTTAGTGCGCCTTGAGCCTTTGACAACTATGCCCTTACCCCACCCTTCCCCTTTAAATGCCAACGTATTGGCACATGAATCACAATTATAAACTTTTCTGTGATCTATGGGAAAACTTTCGGTTGCATTTGGTAGAGTTTTGTAAATATGATTTGAGAGTATGAGTTGTATTTTGAATTTGTGAATTGGTGGAATTATGATTTGAGTATAGAAAATTTGTTTGGTTATATTTTTTAATAGAGCGTTGAATTGAGTTTTAAAGTTTGATTTGACATGTGAAGTAAGAAAATTTGTTTGGTTATGAGTTTTGGGAAAGAATTTTCAAAACTTAATTCAAATTGTTATAACTCATAACAAAAACACACTACTTTCATACTATTGAAAATTCTGATCAACACACATAACCAAACTCTTTTAAAATTCAATTAAAAAAAATTTATTATTAACAGAAAATAATATTAATCAATTTTTTAATAAAAATACTTACAAAAGAAATAAATTTTTTTCAAAATAAATATTCAAAAAATTTAAATCATAAATATTTAAATAATCTAAAAAATTTAATAGGTAAAAAATTTAAATAACATATTTAAAAAAATTTAAATCGTAAAAATTTAAATAATTTAAATATTCAAAAAATTTAAATAATTTAAAATGTTAATATTTTAAATTTAAAAAATAACTCTACACTCAAATCGTAACCAAACACATAAAACAAAACTTAATTAAGAATTATTTTTAAAACTCATAACCAAATACATAACTCGAAACTCTATATACTACTTTCACAACTCTATACTCAAATCGTAACCAAATGCATAACAAAAAAAATTAAAATATTTAAAAATATTTTTATAAAATAAAGTTTGAATTTATTTTTATAAAATATTTTAAAATTTTAAAAATTAAAATCATAATATTTTGAAATTAAAATATTCAAAAATATTTCAAAAAATTAAAAAATTAAAAAATCGTAACATATTTAAATATTAAATATTTAAAATCTTAACAAAATTAAAATATTTTTAAAATATTTAAATATTTAAAATATTTAAAAAATTAAAATATTGATTTGAATTGAGTTTTGAAAAGAGTTTTGAATTATGTGTTTGGTTATGAGTTTTGAAAAGTAATGATTATGTTTTGAATTGAGTTTTGAGAAATGGGTGTAGAATTATGATTTTGAAAGCTCAAAACAAACAAAGCACTCAAATCAAGGGGTGGAACTATAATTTGAGAGGCTTACCAAACGGAGTCCTTTATTATATATGCAGTTTTGTAGATTTTTCTTTTTATATGCAAATGTTGTGCTCTCTCCTAATGGTAAAAATTATATTAGGTTTTGGGTTTGTTTATAGAGCTTTCTTTGCTTTGATAATTGATATTCATTTTGTTATTTACTGTTTCCATCTTGATTTCAATGTTCTCTTTGCAGGATATAGCAAATACAGAGTTGGCTCCAACACATCCAATTCGGCTTGGATTGGCTCTTAACTTCTCTGTATTGTTACTATGAAATTTTGAATTCCCCTGACCGAGCATGCAGTCTTGCAAAACAGGTGAAGGAACATATCTTAGTCTCTATAGGATAAAAAGAGGATATTAATAACTGAAATTTTTGTTAATCAAGGTTCAATGTTAATTTGGGGACGGACATGATGAGTTCACTTTGCCTTTGCACATTCTTTGACCTGAATTTCATTGCAACCCTTTTTGTATAAATTCAGATGCTTACCAAATATGGGGAAAACATGTGGGTCCTCTGCTAAAAATTAACCATATTTGTACTTTATAATCCGTACTTCATTCTAGTTAACTCGATTCATTTCATGAATGTGGGCCTAGGGTATAATTAACATTGTTGTGTGACTTGTGTCTGGGGCTCTTAAGAACCAGAAGTCTTCTTTTTCATGAACTAAACTAGTGAGCAAATGAGAAACTGCCCCAAAAAAGAGTAATTAGACGAATGCTTCTTACAAGCATAATTATGTTGCCCTCTTGATAGTCCTATTGTTATAGTTGGCTAATGAATGAGTTATTTTTAATTTATTAGTAACTTGTGCCTTTTTCTAATTGTTATCCAATTTCCTTCAGGCTTTTGATGAAGCCATTGCAGAGTTGGACACACTGGAGAGGATTCATACAAGGACAAGCACTTTGATAATGCAACTCCTTCGTGATAATCTGACTTGTGGACCTCAGACATGCAGGTTTAGTACCTTTTACATTTCATTCTTTTTGGTTATGTATCAATGTATTCTTTTAACTCATGCATTGCTGGACCTATTTATAGGATGATGGAGCAGAGGAGATCAAAGAAGCACCCAAGCACGAAGAGGAGAAGCAGTAAACTGATTGTTTTCATTCTAGTATTTCACTTCTCCTCTGTTTGTTTTTGAATGGAGAAGTTGTTTGGACCCTCTATCTATTTGGTTTGGACGCTCTAGGGATTTGATGTGATTCTTATTGTTTTTTAATTTCAGAGTACGAGTGTTTACTTTTGTGATTTAATGATTAGTGCCTAAATCCGGTTTGGTTTTCATTTTTAGAAACAGTTCTCTCTTAGTTTCCGATTTAGATTTTTATATTTTAATGATTTTTTAAAAATATTTTAATCAATTTTTTTTAATCTTTGGCTTCGCTTAATCTTAATATATTTAAAAAGTAAAAAAATATGGGTGAAATTTTTTTTTGGCAAATTTCACTTTATCCCTTATAATTTGGGTCATGTGTGGTTTATTCTCTTAACGTTTGAAAATCTTCATGTGGTTTGTGAACAGAAGTGCACTATTATACCCGTTAACTATTTAATAAAAAATCCTAAAATACCATTATACATAAGTAACATTCATATCATATATTTTTTGTTTTTAACTCTTGTAAAAATACTGAGGAAACAAAATTATTTATTTGAGGAGGAAAAAAAAATTCAAGGTTTGACTTAGGTTCACATATCAAATTCTAATTTTTTACCTTTAATTTTTATTATAGTATTAATTCTAATCTTTCATTTATATTTGTTAGTAATAACTATAAACAAGCTAACTATTTTTTCCTTAATTATTATTGGCATATAACTCGAGCTAACCGTTGTCCATCACCACTAATACTCTTTCCCCAATCTACTGTCATCCCTATAACCTCTTTTACCAATACCCCCCCCCCCCCCCCCCCCCCCCCCCCCCCCCCCGGGCCGCCTTTTTTTTTTTTTTTTTTTTCCTGAAATGGGGTCACTGTTATGCCTGTTATGCTTCAATTTAAGATATATTAAGAGTTTATTTTTATGATCTGAACTGTTCATTTTGTAAGATTTATTGAGTACTTCATGTATATCAAAAATCATATTAATCAAATATTAATAACTATATAATCGATAACCAAAAAAATAAACAATAGTTTTTCTTTTGAGAAATAACATAAAAAATACGCATTCGATCATATAATTATTGATAATTAATTAATATGATTTTTAGTAGGCATGAAGTACTCAATAAACTTTACAAAATGAACGGTTCAGATTATAAAAATAAACACATAATACACCTTAAATTAAGGTATAACAGTCACCACTGTACTTTTAGTACAACAGTGACCCATCTCCTGCTTTTCCAAGTCCTAGCCACTACGCTATTCAGCACTATGGACAAAAAAAAATAATTAAATTGTCTAAAGTAATTACTGAGAATAATTAAATTGTCTAAGATAACACTGTTACTTTAATGATGGTTATAATTGATAACTTTTTAAAAATTTAAAGTTTAAATTAAAATAATAAAAAAATTAGTTAAATTTTTTTAAAATATTGATTTTTTTTTGGTTGTTGCAATTTTTCTTATTTATTTTATTCTCTCAAATTATTAGTTTTTTGGGATAATTTACTAATAAGGCTCCCCATAAGTCTTATTAAAAATAAGGTCTAATAAAATCGTTGTTAAAAATAATTTTTTGTAATAATTTTTTATATTTATCATTAAAATTTAACAATTAGTGATTTTTTTTTTGTTACGATTTTTATAAATTGTAATTAAAATTTTTAATTAGTGATTTTTTTGTAAGGAATTTTTTCAAACTATCGCTGAAAGTTAAAAATTAATAACTGTTTTTTTGATGATATTTAATAGAAAAACGTGATTAATTC